>OY720460.1:17839137-18084137 GCA_963082715.1 Harpalus rubripes
GGGTGTATGTGTGTGTGACAATATTTTCGGATCCGATAACTCAAATACTACAATTCAAAAAATTATAATGCTTTCGTATTCTTTTTCTTTACATCCATGTGAAGATATATTAGATTTTGGTTATAATTGGTCAACCGGAAGTATCCTTATTTTAAGATTTTAACATTTTTTATTGAAAAAATACTGTTAAATATCATTTTTCATGTTATTATAAATATTGAAGAATATTTTATTCTCTATACGATTTGATTACATTTTATACTTCGTATTCAATGGATAGAGTTAAAAAATTATAAAGAAATTAAATTTCATAAAGCAGCTAGCTATGCAATAACCATGGAAACCGCTACTATATTAAGAAAATGCTGATTGACAGATGTCAGTGTCAAGTGTAATTGCCATGTCTTAGGTACCTACATGAAACTTTCTGTATGGAATTTATACAAAATACATAGAACATAGAATTGACAGAAGGTAATGTACTTGAAATATGGAATCTTGTGCAAGGAACTTTCTGTATCGTATTTGTACAATAGTATATTACATTACTAGTAATGAAAATGTTTCATTACAGACGAGGAGGCTTGTTTGAAGAATGCGAGGATGCGCAGCGTCCGAGCATTTCTTCAAAGCCTCCGAGTCAAGCAGACATTTTTATGACGCGTGATGTATTCTAACCGGTAATTTTCGTTTTGAAAACGATGTCGCAATGCGAACATGATTTTGATGGTGAAGATGAAGTACCAATGGACATAACTGAAGCTGCGAAAGCCGCTGTGGCAGATTTACTACCAAAAAAATGCAAACAGCGGTACGAAAAGGAGTACGATAGATTGAAAAAGTGGTGCAGCATTAGAAAAGTGAATCAAATTAGTACAGACAGTGGAAAGTAAAAATGACTAGTCATGAAAATAAAATTTTCATGACTAGTCAAGGAAATCTTACTTTCAAGACTCAAATTAGTTCGGAAATGAGGATTTTCATGCCGATTTAAAAAAAATATATGGAACTGACGGAAGGTAATGTGCTGGCCACATCAGATTTTTAAAAACTATTATTAATAAAAATTAACATTCTTATTTTTATCATAAGTTTTATGTGAAACGAAAAGATTATAGATTGCTTTAACGATATTTTACAGCGAAACTATTATAATGTTCAAAAGGTTATTTGACAAATTCTTGACAAATTTTAATAGCTCCATACTTTAATAAAAAGGTCTCAATAAAACTCTCCAAAATTACCATTAGGACAAAAAAATAAATTACTAAACGCAAAATTATTTTAACTTCGATGATACACTTTCTAACAGCGTAGTAGTTTTGGTAAAAGGGTTTTGAAAAATAATACTAGAATAAAGTGGATATAGTCTTTTTGAAATCGTTAAAAATCTCGAACCGTTGATGATCTAAATGACAAGAAGCGTGACGTCACTAGTACGTGACCAACACAATACTGTGGAGAAACATGAGCAGCGATTGGCAATTGTCACGTTCAGCAGGCTGACTTAACTCAACTATATTTTTAAATGTGCATACATTGCACTTTGCACGAACCCGACAATACCAATACATATATGTATCCAAAACTGTACATACATACATACATTAAACACGCTTTTACCAAAAGTTTTCATGGCTGTTAGAAAGTGCACCACAGAGCTTAAAATTATTTAAAGTTTAGTGCTTTATTTTTGGACTAAATAATAATTTTAAGCCTGTTTGACTCGGTCATAATTTTGGTAACAAATTTGTTAACATTTTGGATCTTATTTGTCATGACATTCGTTTCGTATGAAATAAATTGTTTACAAAATTTATAACTGCAAATGAGATTGGTAGACCGATCTTTAAAGACTCATAAAACAATCCAAAAGTGTTATTTTTTTCATCTAGGCGATGGAAAATTTAATATTAGTCAAATTACGTCAAATACGTGCAATTTTATAATGAGGTGTTACACGTTTTTATAATACGATTTTTGCCAAAACCGTATTCTACTAATATATTTATCGTTACGTATCGTTATCTTATGTCGTTTATGAACGACAAGTTCACATGCCTCGTTGAAGTCGTAAAGTTAGATATATTTTGAAAACAAAAGTAAAAATGGCTGAAGAAGATATTTTATTAATTGTAGCTGATCAAGATATTATTATTATTATTATTATTATTATTATTATTATTATTATTATTATTATTATTATTATTATTATTATTATTATTATTATTATTATTATTATTATTATTATTACTATTATTATTATTATTATTATTATTATTATTATTATTATTATTATTATATTATTACATTTTTAAATATGACATTTTATATAATCGTCCTTTTACTGTACCGGAGGAAAATAAGAGATTTTTTTTTTTGATGAATAAAGAAGCATGTAGAGATTTATTTACGCAAATATTGCCATATATGAGGAATTCGAAGAAATGGTTTGTTAAAAATTTCTTGATTATTTATAAATTATTATTTATGCGTATTACATTACATATGAATGCACATAAATATTGTTTTCAATTCAGATGATGGAAGCTTTGCATTTTTTTGCTCATGGAAGCTATCAGAAATCAGTAGCAAGGAGGATATCAGTAGAAAAGGATTCATATGTGGTATTAAGTCAATCATTAATAATCATATCATTAATAGAAATCCGCAATATTATTGTTGATCATTTTATAGACATATACCTATATCAAATTTCATACGGCGCAAGTAGATATGGAGCGTGTAAACTGTAAAACGAGTGTGAGAATAATACATAATTTTATGTACGATGAAAATTGCAAATTTGAATCAATGTCAAATTTGAATTGAAAGACAAATTTAAATTTATTCTGTCAAAATCAACATGAAGTTAGATATTATCGTTTAACTCATTATAACGATAACTCGATAACGATATGATTAGTAGAATACCTTTTTGGCATTTGTCGTTATTAAAGTCGTTCAACCAAATGCTTAGCGACAGTCGTATGGTAACGATATCGTTATACATATTTTTAGTAGAATAGGCCTGTAACCCTTATAATATTTATGATTTAATGTCAAACTTGTAATAAATATTAAATCGTAAAACTCTTTATCCTTATCCTTACTTTACAATATAATATAGAGAAATAATAGTTTTCACTGCTGATGATAACTTTGAACTAGGTTTACGAGAAATTTTTTAAGATTTTACCGTCCCTCATTGATTTCGTATTTGTTAAGCATTGAGTAGAAATGTTCGTTGCTTCTTGTTTCTTGGTTAGAAAGATGTGATTGTGTGTAACCGTGTAAAACGGTGAGTAACATGCGTATCATGCACGCCTCGAACTTAACGCAAACTAACACGCAGAACTAATAATTACACACGCACACGCAACTCTTACATAACAAACAAGCGAACCATGCATTCCCTGTCACCTACGTCACCGAAATACTAAATAGATCAGTGGGGCAACAAACACATTAACAAACGAGGAATAGAATTCTATTTTACTGAACTTATTATAGTTTTAAAACTGCATTTACTGTTCTAAAATTATGTAATACTAATAACTTTATTTATTTACAGATTCAACAAATTGCAGCCTTGGAGTTCATATTCAACCGCTAGCAGATACAATGATTGATATAAGAGGGGATTTTAATGGTAGCCGAGCACCAACCTTCGTACAACTTAGGACATCGAAGGGTGAACTGGTATGTCAAACTTTATTTATCACACTTATAATAGCTATTATGTAATAAGTTGCGAAAGAAATGTGTTTTAAGCACGCGACGTGAAAATTATCCTACGAGGCGTGAGAAAAAACGTGTACTCAAATTCAGAACGTTTTAAATTTTTAGAAAAGTTGTTTGAGTTCCAGCTTAAAAAAAAATTTGGCCTGGTATATTATATAAAACAATATATTTAATAAATTTTAATTGTTATCACCATTGGGTCATATGGGGGTCCCCACGTTACCGTTTTAATCATTGACCATTTCTAGCCCTGAGGAAGACTGTAGTAACAGTCGAAACGTAGGCCAGGAAATAAATTATTTACATTAGACTGCGTGTCCGATCATTTCCCAATTTTCCATTCTGCTACCAGTCGATCATCGTACTCCACAAATACTGATTAGATTTAGAAATGTCTACATAAAATTTTAATTACTGTTAAAATGAAATAAATAACATCATACATCTAATTATACTATAATTAGTCTAGAATACAACATTTTACCTTTTATTACAGCTTTATTTAACATCTTAAAAATTTATGACATCTGTTCACAATCTTTCAATGACAGCTAAAATGGATGTCAAAAGTTTACATTTAATTTATAATTATCTTAATTTCTAGACAATTTCTATATAAAATTTATACAAAATACCTTTAATTATAAACATTTATTAATATTACAACAATTTTTATAATCTAAAACCATCTATTTAAAGCAGAAATATTTCAAACTTGTACGACATTTTAAGGACCACTGGTCTACAACCCGGTCAGATTTTGGTGATTTCAGGTATACCAACAAAATAAACTGCAGTTTCTTGTCAAACATCATTAAAAATAATTTTAAATGAAAATTATTCAAAATTTCGACGTTATTGGGCATATTACCAAGACATAGTTACTTTCCAAATTTTTCCCGTCAATCACACCATATATACCATATAACGTCACTACGACTTCACATAAATCATTAAGTTCTATTATACAACAATTGAACAATGCAAGTCCAACCAGTATTCTTTAATGAATATATGTATTTATATTTAAAAATATTTTTCGTTTTGTGCGTACAACCAGGTAAAATATCTGGCGATAGGTTATGTGCTGGCCACATCAGATTTTGATTATTGGCAATTCTGAACATTCATATTACTAAATATTCGATGTCTACAATATACTTCTCAACCTATATTGTGATTAAGTTTTCGTGATATTGGGGTGGTATATTTCATTCTTAAAATACTACTCCAAAATATGCAATTACTTGTTATTTTGCGGTTCAAAAATAAATGACCTGAAGCTTAAGTGATCTTAATCGATGTATAATAACTTATGTGTCCTCGTAACAATGATTTGTATGTATAGAGGCAACCCACAGATCATATTTTAATCAGTTTTACATGCTCATGTAAACTTATTAACACATGACGTCATAGTTTCTAGTGATATTATATTTATGACGTAAACCCATTGACTGTCTGGATGCCCTATATTCTAACACCTGAAACAAAAGAAAAATTACGCCTCCCACTTATATATGTACATTAAATAAATAATCCTTCCATACGAACCACAAGAAATATATACATATACTTACATTAATATACAGAAAAAAAAACACGCAAAAAATATTGTTGACATTTATTAATAAAGGGTTAATTAAATTTTTTGAAGAAATTAATTTTTACAAAATATATAGTACATTTTGAATAAGGTGCTACTGCCTACTTAATTGTTGAAATTCATTGTTTATTGTTTGGGGTTGCTTAACCTAAAAACGGGTAGTGGGAAAAAAATCATGCTCAGATTCGAAATCCTCAGACATTTTTACATATGTGCACCAAATTTCAAATTTTTCTGAAGCTTAATACAGATTTTGTAAAAAATTATTTGAAAAATGAGCTGGTAACAAATATTTATTAATTTTATCTGGGGTATATTTGTTTTTTCGGGTTCATAAACCCCAAATTAGGGGTTGGACACTTTTGTACCATATATATTTTGATTCTACGGACTTTTTTACATATATCCATCAGGATTCAGTGAAATCGATGATGGAACCATTTTTTGCTATGAAACAAGAAATATAAACATATTTTTAAGGGTTCTTTTTGGGGGTTGTAACTCCAAACCCCGTTGAAATTCACAAAATCTATGAGCGCCATTGAACTCACCACCCTTCAATTAGTATGTGCACCAATTTTCATAATATTTTAATGATTGGTTCAAAAGTTATGCACCCTTAAATTTGAAACATTTTCTAAAGAAATTTATAACAATATTTCCTATAGAAATTTCTGGCGATTTCGGGGGTTCCCCTTGGCTACCAGGGGAATCCCCATCTTGTCAGGTGTAGATCATGGCTTTTTAAATAAACAGAAGGCGATATATTTTTGTCCAAATTTAAAAATTCATAACTCGGAAACGGTTTGAGATATCGGGATGAAATTTGGATATGACACTTTTGGAACTTTTGGGCATCGATTCATGTGTAGCCCAAATAATTAATTAAACCAGGGGTACCAACATTTTTGGGGTAAAGTTTAAGTGGTGTTACTTTAGAACTGTTTGAAATATGGGGATGAAATTTGGTATGGGTATCATTAATACTTAAGACATTAATTCAGTAATTGATTAATGACATATATCAGTGGCACAAAAAATGTGGCACCAAAAATGTAAAATGGAGTAGCTTTTGAATCATTTGAGATATAAGATTGCAATTAAGTATGTATACCTGGTATATCTTTTTAATTAGGGTAATTTATTAAGTAGACCAGTGGATCTACAAATGTGGGACAATTTTTTTAAAAAATTCTCACTTCTAAACCAATTGACATATAGGGTTGTATTTTAGTATATGTACCTAGTATATTTTTATAATTAGGGTAAATCAATGAGCAGACCAGTGGTTCTAAAAATATCGCATGATAAACGTTTATAAAGACATGTTTGCCATGCGTAATTTTATCCAACAGTTTTTGAAATGGTTTAAAGAATATCACAAACTAATAATTATTATTTAATAGGCGGACATTTGGTTGGTCTGAGACGTCAAGAAACTTGAAGAATTTGGATGCAACTTCCAAGCTCTGGATCTAACACTGCAGATCTTCTAAGGCAGCTATTCTAAAGGATTGTTGAGCTCCAGATGAATCTTCTACGGCTTAGACTATCACCGAGAAATGACCTGGTAAGAAACTTTTTTTTTTTTATAAACTATATTGTTCTCTTGTTCAATCATGAGAACTTATAGTCAAAGGAATATGACTATAATATATGTCTAAATATTAACTTGTATTCAAATTCAATTTTGAGTACTACATTGAAAGAAGTATAACTTCCATGGATGTATGTATAATATTCAAACAATTTAAAATTTAAATATATCGACTGTTTATCAATAAAATAAATATCTGGGAACATATGATTAGCATATATTTTTCAGGAATCGGACATTAAGAAGACTAGATTAATATAGTAGATTTTAAGTTAGTTTTAAGTTAGTTTTAAGTTAGTTTTAAGTTCTTTTAAATGTATTTCCAGGTCTTAATTAAACATTGGCTCATCGCGCCGTTGAGCAAACTCGCGTTTTCTTTAAAAATGGAAATAAATTGATTAATTTGAAGTGCATTCCTTGGCGATTCATCATCAAATCGTGCGTCTACGTTTGCCACCGTGGTACGCGTACTGCGCGGGTTATCCAGACGATACCTAGGGAGAGTGTATGTGAAAAGAAAAATATATGTATCGGGGCATGAATGATGCGAATGGGTGAGAGAATCAGTGAGAGAGTCAGGAAGGTGGGAGAGATTCGAAACTTGATGTGGGTTCGGGTTTCCTTATTTAACATCACGGTTAGTGGGATGGGTAGGCAGGGTTCGTGCGCGTTTTTCCATAATTGAGTGGACTGATATGGTTAGCCAAGCCATGTGAAACCAGTTGTTTATTCTGGGGGATCGCTTCGCACTTGTGCGAATGTTTCTAGGGACAGTTTAATTCTTTTGTAAAATTGCTTGCTGACCATCGTATTGGTCTACGCTCTAGATTGCTAGACTCGAATGAGAAAAGATTAAACAAACCTGAATGCTATCACAGGAAACTCTCTTATGGCGTCTATGTGCTCTCCTCATCCGGAGGCAACGTATGTAATCATCATTTAATGTTAAAGGCAACGAATAATAATTAGAAACAATAAAGTTTTTGTTTGATTTAACTTTGTTTGAGCACACGGGTTGACCGCGTTCGGGGTAGGTATCGCGTATGAGATCGGGCGATGTCTCCGGGAGTAACTCGCTCAGGCATCCAAGCCGAGTAGATTACATGTAACTGTCTATCTTGTCCTTAGGGAGTTCGCGTTGGCAGGCCGTACATGCAGTGCATCGTGTGGGGTCGGCTAAACCCCCTCGTAAACTATATGTGAGAACCACTCCGGTGTTCTCACTTTTTGTCTTAGCTCGTAAATCTCTCTCTCATACGTCGCCTTTAGCTTAACATAGTCTAGATATAAGATAGCTTGCGTAGACTTAAGATAGCTTAGATATAAGATAGGCAAGGGTTGTTTTTGCTTTTTGAGGGAGAGAGAGGAAAATTAACGTAACTTCAAACTTTTAGATTTGCTATTCTTTGAACGAGATATTAACGTAAGATAGGCTTAGATTTGCTATTCTTTGAACGAGTTATTAACGTAAGATAGGCTATTTTGCGCACTTCACCAACTTAATTTGGGGGGGTTCTACAATAGTTTAAGTTAGATTATATAATAATATTGTACACGAAATTTAATAAATGGTATATATGGGGAGCGTGGGTTTGGCATTTGAGGGCGGTTGCTCCCTATATATACAATTTATTAAATAAATAGTTTAGTTAAGTTGGAAGAAATCCCTACTGCCCTGTCACTGTCGTCGAGATTGCAGTGCCGATTGGTGACGCAGACCATGGCTGCCTCTTCATAAAAACCTGTTTAAAATGAATGTACACAATAAAACAATCTTTTATGTTCTGTTTATTTTAATTTAAACCTATCACATTAGTTGTACAGTAGGTAGTTTTAGTAAAAATTGTAATTATCATTAAGTATTTAGACGCGGTCAGGGTAAAGTTAGATTTTAAGTATTTATTGTAAACGAAGCTATGTATTAATCAATATTATATATTTTGGTAAGTGGGCGGTTGGGTGGTAACACCAGAAAAATATATAATGTTCGCAAACGGTCTTAAACTGAATAAGAAATCTTGTACCTTTAACAATGGGAACAGGAAATCTTATTTAGGGACTCCAAGATTTAATTTGTTAATAGTCTGTAAGTATTGTAAACGGAACTCTATTTAATACATTATATATCTGGTAGTAAAATATATAAGTAGAGCTTCGGATTGGTTATAAAACTAAAATGTTTGTTACCAAATGAAATTATTATGGTTGTATTATTTGTTATTAATTAAAACCACAGTAATGGTAATTTTGTATGGTAACAAACGTTTTAGTTTTATAACTACACCATGTTTGACACTGTCATAAATTGTTATTAGATTTGTTTACAAATTTAGTAACAATTTTTAACGTGCCAAACAGGATTTAGTTGTAAAATGTTAGTTAACAAATAAAATTATCATTATTGTAGTTGTATTTTTCTATTAGTCATTTTGCATCCTTATTTTGTAATAAAATAATGATACTTTTATTTGGTAACAAACAGTATGAAATAATTTAAACATAAATGTACGTTTCATTTGTGTTGTGTTATATTTCTGTTTATAATTGTCACTATATAAATAAAACAAAAAAGTTTATTTAAATATTGTAATAAAATGTTAATGTATATTTTAAATATATTTGTAATTATATATTGCTAATAAACTGTAAAATTGATTTAAAAATGACTTATTTTCTAATCTTTAGTTTTAATTTTTATAATACATCCCTCAAACACACGTAAGTATATGTTTCTAAGAGTAGTGATCGTATTACGTATATAGTTCTTAAAACAGCCGCCAGGGGGCAGCACCTGTCGGAAACAGCGTATACCTACTGGGAATTTAAACCCAGTAAATCGTGCATGGATGCTTCTTTATATACCTATTGGGAATACTTCTTTTTTCTGCGTTTAAAAAAGAATGCTACCTCGAAGTATAATCTATGCACCAAATTTTCTACAAAATCGTGTATAGATGCTACTTCTAGGTAGCATCTATGTACCAAATTTTGTAAAAAAATCGTACATAGATGCTACCCAATGAAATTATGGTTGCCTATATTTTAGGCGCAAAGATATATGATGGGCACAGTTTTACTTGAATTGCAACGTTTATCGACAACTGCTGCACCCTTGCGGCCGTTTTAAAAACTACATACGTGTAAGGAGTAAGGAATAGACAAATTATATTTTAATTTATATTTTATTCTATAAAATATTGTACATTAAGGGTAATTGCATGAAATACAACAATGTAAAATACAAATAAACAATTAATACATGTAAAATTAATACAAACTATTATTTAAACATCCCTATTTTAATTTTTCAGGACAAGGGTAAGTATACATATTTATAAAATACAAAGGCTAATAAAAATAAATGCAATTTCAGCTATGAACATAATAAAGACAACAATGTATTACAAATAAACAATAAATATTACTTAAACTAATACAATTTTTTAACTAACAACCCTTTATTTCAGGAGAAAATACTACAACAAAAACAGGGAAGTATGTATTTATTTAATATTTACAACATATTACCAAATTCTGGGGAAACCGGTAAGGGGTGTTTACATGAAAAAAACTCAAATATATTAAATTATTTAAAACCTTATATCTATGTTAGTTAATTTGCAACGTACACGTTGCTAGCTTTAACCGTTTAGAATCTACAGACAAAAATAGAGAAAATGAGCTAG
Organism: Harpalus rubripes; assembly: GCA_963082715.1. Classification (NCBI taxonomy): domain Eukaryota; kingdom Metazoa; phylum Arthropoda; class Insecta; order Coleoptera; family Carabidae; genus Harpalus; species Harpalus rubripes. The sequence continues at coordinate 17,849,771 of OY720460.1, forward strand.
ACAAAAATTCATCGTTTATAATAAAAATTATTCAAAAATAAGTGTACTTTTAACTGCCTGTAACTATTGGAACAGCCTGTATGTAAATATTGCTGCAGATGTATATTATAGAGAATTTCATGTAGATTCCAAATTTGCAACGTACACGTTGCTAGCTTTAACCGTTTAGAAGCTACAGACAAAAATAGAGAATATGAGCTAGACAAAAATTCATCGTTTATAATAACAATTATTCAAAAATAAGTGTACATTTAACTGCCTGTAACTATTGGAACAGCCTGTATACAAATATTGCTGCTGATGTATCTTATAGAGAATTTCATGTAAATTACAAATTTGCAACGTACACGTTGCTAGCTTTAACCGTTTAGAAGCTACAGACAAAAATATAGAAAATGAGCTAGACAAAAATTTATCGTTTATAATAACAATTATTCAAAAATAAGTGTACATTTAACAGCCTGTAACTATTGGAACAGCCTATGTACAAATATTGCTGCTGATGTATCTTATAGAGAATTTCATGTAGATTCCAAATTTGCAACGTACACGTTGCTAGCTTTAACCGTTTAGAAGCTACAGACAAAAATAGAGAATATGAGCTAGACAAAAATTCATCGTTTATAATAACAATTATTCAAAAATAAGTGTACATTTAACTGCCTGTAACTATTGGAACAGCCTGTATACAAATATTGCTGCTGATGTATCTTATAGAGAATTTCATGTAAATTACAAATTTGCAACGTACACGTTGCTAGCTTTAACCGTTTAGAAGCTACAGACAAAAATATAGAAAATGAGCTAGACAAAAATTTATCGTTTATAATAACAATTATTCAAAAATAAGTGTACATTTAACAGCCTGTAACTATTGGAACAGCCTATGTACAAATATTGCTGCTGATGTATCTTATAGAGAATTTCATGTAGATTCCAAATTTGCAACGTACACGTTGCTAGCTTTAACCGTTTAGAAGCTACAGACAAAAATAGAGAATATGAGCTAGACAAAAATTCATCGTTTATAATAACAATTATTCAAAAATAAGTGTACATTTAACTGCCTGTAACTATTGGAACAGCCTGTATACAAATATTGCTGCTGATGTATCTTATAGAGAATTTCATGTAAATTACAAATTTGCAACGTACACGTTGCTAGCTTTAACCGTTTAGAAGCTACAGACAAAAATATAGAAAATGAGCTAGACAAAAATTTATCGTTTATAATAACAATTATTCAAAAATAAGTGTACATTTAACAGCCTGTAACTATTGGAACAGCCTATGTACAAATATTGCTGCTGATGTATCTTATAGAGAATTTCATGTAGATTCCAAATTTGCAACGTACACGTTGCTAGCTTTAACCGTTTAGAAGCTACAGACAAAAATAGAGAATATGAGCTAGACAAAAATTCATCGTTTATAATAACAATTATTCAAAAATAAGTGTACATTTAACTGCCTGTAACTATTGGAACAGCCTGTATACAAATATTGCTGCTGATGTATCTTATAGAGAATTTCATGTAAATTACAAATTTGCAACGTACACGTTGCTAGCTTTAACCGTTTAGAAGCTACAGACAAAAATATAGAAAATGAGCTAGACAAAAATTTATCGTTTATAATAACAATTATTCAAAAATAAGTGTACATTTAACAGCCTGTAACTATTGGAACAGCCTATGTACAAATATTGCTGCTGATGTATCTTATAGAGAATTTCATGTAGATTCCAAATTTGCAACGTACACGTTGCTAGCTTTAACCGTTTAGAAGCTACAGACAAAAATAGAGAATATGAGCTAGACAAAAATTCATCGTTTATAATAACAATTATTCAAAAATAAGTGTACATTTAACTGCCTGTAACTATTGGAACAGCCTGTATACAAATATTGCTGCTGATGTATCTTATAGAGAATTTCATGTAAATTACAAATTTGCAACGTACACGTTGCTAGCTTTAACCGTTTAGAAGCTACAGACAAAAATATAGAAAATGAGCTAGACAAAAATTTATCGTTTATAATAACAATTATTCAAAAATAAGTGTACATTTAACAGCCTGTAACTATTGGAACAGCCTATGTACAAATATTGCTGCTGATGTATCTTATAGAGAATTTCATGTAGATTCCAAATTTGCAACGTACACGTTGCTAGCTTTAACCGTTTAGAAGCTACAGACAAAAATAGAGAATATGAGCTAGACAAAAATTCATCGTTTATAATAACAATTATTCAAAAATAAGTGTACATTTAACTGCCTGTAACTATTGGAACAGCCTGTATACAAATATTGCTGCTGATGTATCTTATAGAGAATTTCATGTAAATTACAAATTTGCAACGTACACGTTGCTAGCTTTAACCGTTTAGAAGCTACAGACAAAAATATAGAAAATGAGCTAGACAAAAATTTATCGTTTATAATAACAATTATTCAAAAATAAGTGTACATTTAACAGCCTGTAACTATTGGAACAGCCTATGTACAAATATTGCTGCTGATGTATCTTATAGAGAATTTCATGTAGATTCCAAATTTGCAACGTACACGTTGCTAGCTTTAACCGTTTAGAAGCTACAGACAAAAATAGAGAATATGAGCTAGACAAAAATTCATCGTTTATAATAACAATTATTCAAAAATAAGTGTACATTTAACTGCCTGTAACTATTGGAACAGCCTGTATACAAATATTGCTGCTGATGTATCTTATAGAGAATTTCATGTAAATTACAAATTTGCAACGTACACGTTGCTAGCTTTAACCGTTTAGAAGCTACAGACAAAAATATAGAAAATGAGCTAGACAAAAATTTATCGTTTATAATAACAATTATTCAAAAATAAGTGTACATTTAACAGCCTGTAACTATTGGAACAGCCTATGTACAAATATTGCTGCTGATGTATCTTATAGAGAATTTCATGTAGATTCCAAATTTGCAACGTACACGTTGCTAGCTTTAACCGTTTAGAAGCTACAGACAAAAATAGAGAATATGAGCTAGACAAAAATTCATCGTTTATAATAACAATTATTCAAAAATAAGTGTACATTTAACTGCCTGTAACTATTGGAACAGCCTGTATACAAATATTGCTGCTGATGTATCTTATAGAGAATTTCATGTAAATTACAAATTTGCAACGTACACGTTGCTAGCTTTAACCGTTTAGAAGCTACAGACAAAAATATAGAAAATGAGCTAGACAAAAATTTATCGTTTATAATAACAATTATTCAAAAATAAGTGTACATTTAACAGCCTGTAACTATTGGAACAGCCTATGTACAAATATTGCTGCTGATGTATCTTATAGAGAATTTCATGTAGATTCCAAATTTGCAACGTACACGTTGCTAGCTTTAACCGTTTAGAAGCTACAGACAAAAATAGAGAATATGAGCTAGACAAAAATTCATCGTTTATAATAACAATTATTCAAAAATAAGTGTACATTTAACTGCCTGTAACTATTGGAACAGCCTGTATACAAATATTGCTGCTGATGTATCTTATAGAGAATTTCATGTAAATTACAAATTTGCAACGTACACGTTGCTAGCTTTAACCGTTTAGAAGCTACAGACAAAAATATAGAAAATGAGCCAGATAAAAATTTATCGTTTATAATAACAATTATTCAAAAATAAGTGTACATTTAACAATCTGTAACTATTGGAACAGCCTATATACAAATATTGCTGCTGATGTATCTTATAGAGAATTTCATGTAGATTCCAAATTTGTAACGTACACGTTGCTAGCTTTAACCGTTTAGAAGCTACAGACAAAAATAGAGAAAATGAGCTAGACAAAAATTCATCGTTTATAATAAAAATTATTAAAAAATAAGTGTACATTTAACAGCCCGTAACTATTGGAACAGCCTATATATAAATATTGCTGCTGATGTATCTTATAGAGAATTTCATGTAGATTCCAAATTTGCAATGTACACGTTGCTAGCTTTAACCGTTTAGAAGCTACAGACAAAAATAGAGAAAATGAGCTAGACTAAAATTCATCGTTTATAATAAAAATTATTCAAAAATAAGTGTACTTTTAACTGCCTGTAACTATTGGAACAGCCAGTATACAAATATTGCTGCTGATGTATATTATAGAGAATTTCATGTAGATTCCAAATTTGTAACGTACACGTTGCTAGATTTAACCGTTTAGAAGCTACAGACAAAAATAGAGAAAATGAGCTAGACAAAAATTCATCGTTTATAATAAAAATTATTCAAAAATAAGTGTACATTTAACTGCCTGTAACTATTGGAACAGCCTGTATGCAAATATTGCTGCTGATGTATCTTATAGAGAATTTCATGTAAATTACAAATTTGCAACGTGCACGTTGCTAGCTTTAACCGTTTAGAAGCTACAGACAAAAATAGAGAATATGAGCTAGACAAAAATTCATCGTTTATAATAACAATTATTCAAAAATAAGTGTACATTTAACTGCCTGTAACTATTGGAACAGCCTGTATACAAATATTGCTGCTGATGTATCTTATAGAGAATTTCATGTAAATTACAAATTTGCAACGTACACGTTGCTAGCTTTAACCGTTTAGGAGCTACAGACAAAAATATAGAAAATGAGCTAGACAAAAATTTATCGTTTATAATAACAATTATTCAAAAATAAGTGTACATTTAACAGCCTGTAACTATTGGAACAGCCTATGTACAAATATTGCTGCTGATGTATCTTATAGAGAATTTCATGTAGATTCCAAATTTGCAACGTACACGTTGCTAGCTTTAACCGTTTAGAAGCTACAGACAAAAATAGAGAATATGAGCTAGACAAAAATTCATCGTTTATAATAACAATTATTCAAAAATAAGTGTACATTTAACTGCCTGTAACTATTGGAACAGCCTGTATACAAATATTGCTGCTGATGTATCTTATAGAGAATTTCATGTAAATTACAAATTTGCAACGTACACGTTGCTAGCTTTAACCGTTTAGAAGCTACAGACAAAAATATAGAAAATGAGCTAGATAAAAATTTATCGTTTATAATAACAATTATTCAAAAATAAGTGTACATTTAACAATCTGTAACTATTGGAACAGCCTATATACAAATATTGCTGCTGATGTATCTTATAGAGAATTTCATGTAGATTCCAAATTTGTAACGTACACGTTGCTAGCTTTAACCGTTTAGAAGCTACAGACAAAAATAGAGAAAATGAGCTAGACAAAAATTCATCGTTTATAATAAAAATTATTAAAAAATAAGTGTACATTTAACAGCCCGTAACTATTGGAACAGCCTATATATAAATATTGCTGCTAATGTATCTTATAGAGAATTTCATGTAGATTCCAAATTTGCAATGTACACGTTGCTAGCTTTAACCGTTTAGAAGCTACAGACAAAAATAGAGAAAATGAGCTAGACTAAAATTCATCGTTTATAATAAAAATTATTCAAAAATAAGTGTACTTTTAACTGCCTGTAACTATTGGAACAGCCAGTATACAAATATTGCTGCTGATGTATATTATAGAGAATTTCATGTAGATTCCAAATTTGTAACGTACACGTTGCTAGATTTAACCGTTTAGAAGCTACAGACAAAAATAGAGAAAATGAGCTAGACAAAAATTCATCGTTTATAATAAAAATTATTCAAAAATAAGTGTACATTTAACTGCCTGTAACTATTGGAACAGCCTGTATGCAAATATTGCTGCTGATGTATCTTATAGAGAATTTCATGTAAATTACAAATTTGCAACGTGCACGTTGCTAGCTTTAACCGTTTAGAAGCTACAAACAAAAATAGAGAAAATGAGCTAGACAAAAATTCGTCGTTTATAATAAAAATTATTCAAAAATAAGTGTACTTTTAACTGCCTGTAACTATTGGAACAGCCTGTATACAAATATTGCTGCTGATGTATATTATAGAGAATTTTATGTAAATTACAAATTTGCAACGTACACGTTGCTAGCTTTAACCGTTTAGAAGCTACAGACAAAAATAGAGAAAATGAGCTAGACAAAAATTCATCGTTTATAATAAAAATTATTCAAAAATAAGTGTACATTCAACTGCCTGTAACTATTGGAACAGCCTGTATACAAATACTGCTGCTGATGTATATTATAGAGAATTTCATGTAGATTACAAATTTGCAACGTACACGTTGCTAGCTTTAACCGTTTAGAAGCTACAGACAAAAATAGAGAAAATGAGCTAGACAAAAATTCAACGTTTATAATAAAAATTATTCAAAAATAAGTGTACATTTAACTGCCTGTAACTATTGGAACAGCCTGTATGCAAATATTGCTGCTGATGTAAATTATAGAGAATTTCATGTAGATTCCAAATTTGTAACGTACACGTTGCTAGCTTTAACCGTTTAGAAGCTACAGACAAAAATAGAGAAAATGAGCTAGACAAAAATTCATCGCTTATAATAAAAATTATACAAAAATAAGTGTACTTTTAACTGCCTGTAACTATTGGAACAGCCTGTATACAAATATTGCTGCTGATGTATATTATAGAGAATTTCATGTAGATTACAAATTTGCAACGTACACGTTGCTAGCTTTAACCGTTTAGAAGCTACAGACAAAAATAGAGAAAATGAGCTAGACAAAAATTCATCGTTTATAATAAAAATTATTCAAAAATAAGTGTACATTTAACTGCCTGTAACTATTGGAACAGCCTGTATACAAATATTGCTGCTGATGTATCTTATAGAGAATTTCATGTAAATTACAAATTTGCAACGTGCACGTTGCTAGCTTTAACCGTTTAGAAGCTACAGACAAAAATATAGAAAATGAGCTAGACAAAAATTTATCGTTTATAATAACAATTATTCAAAAATAAATGTACATTTAACAATCTGTAACTATTGGAACAGCCTATATACAAATATTGCTGCTGATGTATCTTATAGAGAATTTCATGTAGATTCCAAATTTGCAACGTACACGTTGCTAGCTTTAACCGTTTAGAAGCTACAGACAAAAATAGAGAAAATGAGCTAGACAAAAATTCATTGTTTATAATAAAAATTATTCAAAAATAAGTGTACATTCAACTGCCTGTAACTATTGGAACAGCCTGTATACAAATATTGCTGCTGATGTATGTTATAGAGAATTTCATGTAGATTCCAAATTTGTAACGTACACGTTGCTAGCTTTAACCGTTTAGAAGCTACAGACAAAAATAGAGAAAATGAGCTAGACAAAAATTCATCGTTTATAATAAAAATTATTCAAAAATAAGTGTACATTCAACTGCCTGTAACTATTGGAACAGCCTATATACAAATATTGCTGCTGATGTATCTTATAGCGAATTTCATGTAGATTCCAAATTTGCAATGTACACGTTGCTAGCTTTAACCGTTTAGAAGCTACAGACAAAAATAGAGAAAATGAGCTAGACTAAAATTCATCGTTTATAATAAAAATTATTCAAAAATAAGTGTACTTTTAACTGCCTGTAACTATGGGAACAGCCAGTATACAAATATTGCAGCTCATGTATATTATAGAGAATTTCATGTAGATTCCAAATTTGTAACGTACACGTTGCTAGATTTAACCGTTTAGAAGCTACAGACAAAAATAGAGAAAATGAGCTAGACAAAAATTCATCGTTTATAATAAAAATTATTCAAAAATAAGTGTACATTTAACTGCCTGTAACTATTGGAACAGCCTGTATGCAAATATTGCTGCTGATGTATCTTATAGAGAATTTCATGTAAATTACAAATTTGCAACGTGCACGTTGCTAGCTTTAACCGTTTAGAAGCTACAAACAAAAATAGAGAAAATGAGCTAGACAAAAATTCGTCGTTTATAATAAAAATTATTCAAAAATAAGTGTACTTTTAACTGCCTGTAACTATTGGAACAGCCTGTATACAAATATTGCTGCTGATGTATATTATAGAGAATTTTATGTAAATTACAAATTTGCAACGTACACGTTGCTAGCTTTAACCGTTTAGAAGCTACAGACAAAAATAGAGAAAATGAGCTAGACAAAAATTCATCGTTTATAATAAAAATTATTCAAAAATAAGTGTACATTCAACTGCCTGTAACTATTGGAACAGCCTGTATACAAATACTGCTGCTGATGTATATTATAGAGAATTTCATGTAGATTACAAATTTGCAACGTACACGTTGCTAGCTTTAACCGTTTAGAAGCTACAGACAAAAATAGAGAAAATGAGCTAGACAAAAATTCAACGTTTATAATAAAAATTATTCAAAAATAAGTGTACATTTAACTGCCTGTAACTATTGGAACAGCCTGTATGCAAATATTGCTGCTGATGTAAATTATAGAGAATTTCATGTAGATTCCAAATTTGTAACGTACACGTTGCTAGCTTTAACCGTTTAGGAGCTACAGACAAAAATAGAGAAAATGAGCTAGACAAAAATTCATCGTTTATAATAAAAATTATACAAAAATAAGTGTACTTTTAACTGCCTGTAACTATTGGAACAGCCTGTATACAAATATTGCTGCTGATGTATATTATAGAGAATTTCATGTAGATTACAAATTTGCAACGTACACGTTGCTAGCTTTAACCGTTTAGAAGCTACAGATAAAAATAGAGAATATGAGCTAGACAAAAATTCATCGTTTATAATAAAAATTATTCAAAAATAAGTGTACATTCAACTGCCTGTAACTATTGGAACAGCCTATATACAAATACTACTGCTGATGTATATTATAGAGAATTTCATGTAGATTACAAATTTGCAACGTACACGTTGCTAGCTTTAACCGTTTAGAAGCTACAGACAAAAATAGAGAAAATGAGCTAGACAAAAATTCAACGTTTATAATAAAAATTATTCAAAAATAAGTGTACATTTAACTGCCTGTAACTATTGGAACAGCCTGTATGCAAATATTGCTGCTGATGTATCTTATAGAGAATTTCATGTAAATTACAAATTTGCAACGTGCACGTTGCTAGCTTTAACCGTTTAGGAGCTACAGACAAAAATAGAGAAAATGAGCTAGACAAAAATTCATCGTTTATAATAAAAATTATTCAAAAATAAGTGTACTTTTAACTGCCTGTAACTATTGGAACAGCCAGTATACAAATATTGCTGCTGATGTTTATTATAGAGAATTTCATGTAGATTCCAAATTTGTAACGTACACGTTGCTAGCTTTAACCGTTTAGGAGCTACAGACAAAAATAGAGAAAATGAGCTAGACAAAAATTCATCGTTTATAATAAAAATTATTCAAAAATAAGTGTACTTTTAACTGCCTGTAACTATTGGAACAGCCTGTATACAAATATTGCTGCTGATGTATATTATAGAGAATTTCATGTAAATTACAAATTTGCAATGTACACGTTGCTAGCTTTAACCATTTAAAAGCTACAGACAAAAATAGAGAAAATGAGCTAGACAAAAATTCATCGTTTATAATAAAAATTATTCAAAAATAAGTGTACTTTTAACTGCCTGTAACTATTGGAACAGCCAGTATACAAATATTGCTGCTGATGTTTATTATAGAGAATTTCATGTAGATTCCAAATTTGTAACGTACACGTTGCTAGCTTTAACCGTTTAGAAGCTACAGACAAAAATAGAGAAAATGAGCTAGACTAAAATTCATCGTTTATAATAAAAATTATTCAAAAATAAGTGTACTTTTAACTGCCTGTAACTATTAGAACAGCCTGTATACAAATATTGCTGCTGATGTATATTATAGAGAATTTCATGTAAATTACAAATTTGCAACGTACACGTTGCTAGCTTTAACCGTTTAGAAGCTACAGACAAAAATAGAGAAAATGAGCTAGACAAAAATTCATCGTTTATAATAAAAATTATTCAAAAATAAGTGTACTTTTAACTGCCTGTAACTATTGGAACAGCCTGTATACAAATATTGCTGCTGATGTCTATTATAGAGAATTTCATGTAGATTCCAAATTTGTAACGTACACGTTGCTAGCTTTAACCGTTTAGAAGCTACAGACAAAAATAGAGAAAATGAGCTAGACTAAAATTCATCGTTTATAATAAAAATTATTCAAAAATAAGTGTACTTTTAACTGCCTGTAACTATTGGAACAGCCAGTATACAAATATTGCTGCTGATGTATCTTATAGAGAATTTCATGTAGATTACAAATTTGCAACGTACACGTTGCTAGCTTTAACCGTTTAGAAGCTACAGACAAAAATAGAGAAAATGAGCTAGACAAAAATTCATCGTTTATAATAAAAATTATTCAAAAATAAATGTACTTTCAACTGCCTGTAACTATTGGAACAGCCTGTATACAAATATCACTGCTGATGTATATTATTGAGAATTTCATGTAGATTCCAAATTTGCAACGTACACGTAGCTAGCTTTAACCGTTTAGAAGCTACAGACAAAAATAGAGAAAATGAGCAAGACAAAAATTCATCGTTTATAATAAAAATTATTCAAAAATAAGTGTAACCTTAATTGCCTGTAACTATTAGAACAGTCTATATACAAATATCACTGCTTTTTACATGAAAAAACTTCAGCTATATTTAATTATTTCCTGTACTATAAGAGAAAAAAAATTAAAACTTTATATCTATGTTAGCTAACTAACAGTGCATTCACAAAAAAATTACTAAAATTCTGGGGTACCCGGTAAGGGATGTTTAAATGAAAAAATTTCAGTTATATTTAATTATGTCCTGTGCTATAAGACATAAAAATTTGAAACTTTATATCTGCGTTAGTCAACTAACAATTCAGACATATTTAATTATTTACTATACATGTGTAATATGAAAATCCAGACAAGTTTTGTTAAACTTACTTTGATCTGTATAATTGAAATCCGTTGTCAGATAAGGCCCTTTGTAAATGGACGGACTCATAGCGGATGGTTATTTTCGTACCTGGAGAACTTATTACTAAATGATATAGGGTAGGATAATTCGGAAGAATTCTTAAATTCTAAGGTATTTCCCTGTCTCTTTTGTTATTACATAGGAAAGGTAAATAAACTAATATTCTATTTATTTATTCTTATAAAAAAAATCATCTATTATATTCGCCCAGTGTTGTAGTTACCGCATCCTACTGCTGGGCGTAGTACACCCCTTCGCGAAATCTGAATACAAACATGAACATAGTTTATTTTAGTGCTTAATGTTAGAACATTCTTAATATCATTTGAAGAAAATTTAAAACATAATGAATTATTCATAATAAAGAAATAAAGTAAAATGAAATGCTCACCATTTTGTGAAGTGATGTCAGGGCTTCACAGCAGCATCTCCATCGTCCGGGACGATTCCCCAAGTTGCTCAGCAAATCACCGATGCATTTGGTCCTTATCTGCAATGAGAAAAATAGAAAATAATATAAACTAGAAAGAATAAATGTAAACCTAAATTTTAATGTGAATAAAAATGTCTTAATGTAATGCCTAATTTGAAATACATCTCCATAAGGATATAATTTGCTTATAACAATTGAACGAGCAAAAATTAATCCAAATACTTATCATATTTAAAATCTACGATGTCAAATTAACTATTGAACATAATTTGTAACAATTCTAATGTCTTTGTTTAAGAACTGTGTAATACAATATGGAAAACACGTTAGAATTTTCATGCTGATTGCTTACAACATTTAAATAAACAAAAATTAATCCAAGTACTTATCATATTTAAAATCTACGATGTCAAATTAACTATTGAACATAATTTGCAACAATTCTAATGTCTTTGTTTAAGAACTGTGTAATACAATATGGAAAACACTTTAGATTTTTCAAGCTGTTTGCTTACAACATTTAAATAAACAAAAATTAATCCAAATACTTATCATATTTAAAATCTACGATGTCAAATTAACTATTGAACATAATTTGCAACAATTCTAATGTCTTTGTTTAAGAACTGTGTAATACAATATGGAAAACACGTTAGATTTTTCAAGCTGTTTGCTTACAACATTTAAATAAACAAAAATTAATCCAAATACTTATCATATTTAAAATCTACGATGTCAAATTAACTATTGAACATAATTTGCAACAATTCTAATGTCTTTGTTTAAGAACTGTGTAATACAATATGGAAAACACGTTAGATTTTTCAAGCTGTTTGCTTACAACATTTAAATAAACAAAAATTAATCCAAATACTTATCATATTTAAAATCTACGATGTCAAATTAACTATTGAACATAATTTGCAACAATTCTAATGTCTTTGTTTAAGAACTGTGTAATACAATATGGAAAACACGTTAGAATTTTCAAGCTGTTTGCTTACAACATTTAAATAAACAAAAATTAATCCAAATACTTATCATATTTAAAATCTACGATGTCAAATTAACTATTGAGCATAATTTGCAACAATTCTAATGTCTTTGTTTAAGAACTGTGTAATACAATATGGAAAACACGTTAGAATTTTTATGCTCTTTGCTTACATTTAAATAAACAAAAATTAATCCAAATACTTATCATATTTAAAATCTACGATGTCAAATTAACTATTGAACATAATTTGCAACAATTCTAATGTCTTTGTTTAAGAACTGTGTAATACAATATGGAAAACACGTTAGATTTTTCAAGCTGTTTGCTTACAACATTTAAATAAACAAAAATTAATCCAAATACTTATCATATTTAAAATCTACGATGTCAAATTAACTATTGAACATAATTTGCAACAATTCTAATGTCTTTGTTTAAGAACTGTGTAATACAATATGGAAAACACGTTAGAATTTTTATGCCCTTTGCTTACAACATTTAAATAAATAAAAATTAATCCAAATACTTATCATATTTAAAATCTACGATGTCAAATTAAATATTGAACATAATTTGCAACAATTCTAATGTCTTTGTTTAAGAACTGTGTAATACAATATGGAAAACACGTTAGATTTTTCAAGCTGTTTGCTTACAACATTTAAATAAACAAAAATTAATCCAAATACTTATCATATTTAAAATCTACGATGTCAAATTAACTATTGAACATAATTTGCAACAATTCTAATGTCTTTGTTTAAGAACTGTGTAATACAATATGGAAAACACGTTAGAATTTTTATGCCCTTTGCTTACAACATTTAAATAAATAAAAATTAATCCAAATACTTATCATATTTAAAATCTACGATGTCAAATTAACTATTGAACATAATTTGTAACAATTCTAATGTCTTTGTTTAAGAACTGTGTAATACAATATGGAAAACACGTTAGAATTTTCATGCTGATTGCTTACAACATTTAAATAAACAAAAATTAATCCAAGTACTTATCATATTTAAAATCTACGATGTCAAATTAACTATTGAACATAATTTGCAACAATTCTAATGTCTTTGTTTAAGAACTGTGTAATACAATATGGAAAACACGTTAGATTTTTCAAGCTGTTTGCTTACAACATTTAAATAAACAAAAATTAATCCAAATACTTATCATATTTAAAATCTACGATGTCAAATTAACTATTGAACATAATTTGCAACAATTCTAATGTCTTTGTTTAAGAACTGTGTAATACAATATGGAAAACACGTTAGATTTTTCAAGCTGTTTGCTTACAACATTTAAATAAACAAAAATTAATCCAAATACTTATCATATTTAAAATCTACGATGTCAAATTAACTATTGAACATAATTTGCAACAATTCTAATGTCTTTGTTTAAGAACTGTGTAATACAATATGGAAAACACGTTAGATTTTTCAAGCTGTTTGCTTACAACATTTAAATAAACAAAAATTAATCCAAATACTTATCATATTTAAAATCTACGATGTCAAATTAACTATTGAACATAATTTGCAACAATTCTAATGTCTTTGTTTAAGAACTGTGTAATACAATATGGAAAACACGTTAGAATTTTCAAGCTGTTTGCTTACAACATTTAAATAAACAAAAATTAATCCAAATACTTATCATATTTAAAATCTACGATGTCAAATTAACTATTGAGCATAATTTGCAACAATTCTAATGTCTTTGTTTAAGAACTGTGTAATACAATATGGAAAACACGTTAGAATTTTTATGCTCTTTGCTTACATTTAAATAAACAAAAATTAATCCAAATACTTATCATATTTAAAATCTACGATGTCAAATTAACTATTGAACATAATTTGCAACAATTCTAATGTCTTTGTTTAAGAACTGTGTAATACAATATGGAAAACACGTTAGAATTTTCAAGCTGTTTGCTTACAACATTTAAATAAACAAAAATTAATCCAAATACTTACCATATTTAAAATCTACGATGTCAAATTAACTATTGAACATAATTTGCAACAATTCTAATGTCTTTGTTTAAGAACTGTGTAATACAATATGGAAAACACGTTAGAATTTTCAAGCTGTTTGCTTACAACATTTAAATAAACAAAAATTAATCCAAATACTTATCATATTTAAAATCTACGATGTCAAATTAACTATTGAACATAATTTGCAACAATTCTAATGTCTTTGTTTAAGAACTGTGTAATACAATATGGAAAACACGTTAGAATTTTCAAGCTGTTTGCTTACAACATTTAAATAAACAAAAATTAATCCAAATACTTATCATATTTAAAATCTACGATGTCAAATTAACTATTTAACATAATTTGCAACAATTCTAATGTCTTTGTTTAAGAACTGTGTAATACAATATGGAAAACACGTTAGAATTTTCAAGCTGTTTGCTTACAACATTTAAATAAACAAAAATTAATCCAAATACTTATCATATTTAAAATCTACGATGTCAAATTAACTATTGAGCATAATTTGCAACAATTCTAATGTCTTTGTTTAAAAACTGTGTAATACAATATGGAAAACACGTTAGAATTTTTATGCACTTTGCTTACAACATTTAAATAAACAAAAATTAATCCAAATACTTATCATATTTAAAATCTACGATGTCAAATTAACTATTGAGCATAATTTGCAACAATTCTAATGTCTTTGTTTAAGAACTGTGTAATACAATATGGAAAACACGTTAGAATTTTTATGCTCTTTGCTTACAACATTTAAATAAACAAAAATTAATCCAAATACTTATTATATTTAAAATCTACGATGTCAAATTAACTATTGAACATAATTTGCAACAATTCTAATGTCTTTGTTTAAGAACTGTGTAATACAATATGGAAAACACGTTAGAATTTTTATGCTCTTTGCTTACAACATTTAAATAAACAAAAATTAATGCAAATACTTATCATATTTAAAATCTACGATGTCAAATTAACTATTGAACATAATTTGCAACAATTCTAATGTCTTTGTTTAAGAACTGTGTAATACAATATGGAAAACACGTTAGAATTTTCAAGCTGTTTGCTTACAACATTTAAATAAACAAAAATTAATCCAAATACTTATCATATTTAAAATCTACGATGTCAAATTAACTATTAAACATAATTTGCAACAATTCTAATGTCTTTGTTTAAGAACTGTGTAATACAATATGGAAAACACGTTAGATTTTTCAAGCTGTTTGCTTACAACATTTAAATAAACAAAAATTAATCCAAATACTTATCATATTTAAAATCTACGATGTCAAATTAACTATTGAACATAATTTGCAACAATTCTAATGTCTTTGTTTAAGAACTGTGTAATACAATATGGAAAACACGTTAGATTTTTCAAGCTGTTTGCTTACAACATTTAAATAAACAAAAATTAATCCAAATACTTATCATATTTAAAATCTACGATGTCAAATTAACTATTGAACATAATTTGCAACAATTCTAATGTCTTTGTTTAAGAACTGTGTAATACAATATGGAAAACACGTTAGAATTTTCAAGCTGTTTGCTTACAACATTTAAATAAACAAAAATTAATCCAAATACTTATCATATTTAAAATCTACGATGTCAAATTAACTATTGAGCATAATTTGCAACAATTCTAATGTCTTTGTTTAAGAACTGTGTAATACAATATTGAAAACACGTTAGAATTTTTATGCTCTTTGCTTACAACATTTAAATAAACAAAAATTAATCCAAATACTTATCATATTTAAAATCTACGATGTCAAATTAACTATTGAACATAATTTGCAACAATTCTAATGTCTTTGTTTAAGAACTGTGTAATACAATATGGAAAACACGTTAGAATTTTAAAGCTGTTTGCTTACAACATTTTAATAAACAAAAATTAATCCAAATACTTATCATATTTAAAATCTACGATGTCAAATTAACTATTGAGCATAATTTGCAACAATTCTAATGTCTTTGTTTAAGAACTGTGTAATACAATATGGAAAACACGTTAGAATTTTTATGCTCTTTGCTTACAACATTTAAATAAACAAAAATTAATCCAAATACTTATCATATTTAAAATCTACGATGTCAAATTAACTATTGAACATAATTTGCAACAATTCTAATGTCTTTGTTTAAGAACTGTGTAATACAATATGGAAAACACGTTAGAATTTTCAAGCTGTTTGCTTACAACATTTAAATAAACAAAAATTAATCCAAATACTTACCATATTTAAAATCTACGATGTCAAATTAACTATTGAACATAATTTGCAACAATTCTAATGTCTTTGTTTAAGAACTGTGTAATACAATATGGAAAACACGTTAGAATTTTCAAGCTGTTTGCTTACAACATTTAAATAAACAAAAATTAATCCAAATACTTATCATATTTAAAATCTACGATGTCAAATTAACTATTGAACATAATTTGCAACAATTCTAATGTCTTTGTTTAAGAACTGTGTAATACAATATGGAAAACACGTTAGAATTTTCAAGCTGTTTGCTTACAACATTTAAATAAACAAAAATTAATCCAAATACTTACCATATTTAAAATCTACGATGTCAAATTAACTATTGAACATAATTTGCAACAATTCTAATGTCTTTGTTTAAGAACTGTGTAATACAATATGGAAAACACGTTAGAATTTTCAAGCTGTTTGCTTACAACATTTAAATAAACAAAAATTAATCCAAATACTTATCATATTTAAAATCTACGATGTCAAATTAACTATTGAACATAATTTGCAACAATTCTAATGTCTTTGTTTAAGAACTGTGTAATACAATATGGAAAACACGTTAGAATTTTCAAGCTGTTTGCTTACAACATTTAAATAAACAAAAATTAATCCAAATACTTATCATATTTAAAATCTACGATGTCAAATTAACTATTTAACATAATTTGCAACAATTCTAATGTCTTTGTTTAAGAACTGTGTAATACAATATGGAAAACACGTTAGAATTTTCAAGCTGTTTGCTTACAACATTTAAATAAACAAAAATTAATCCAAATACTTATCATATTTAAAATCTACGATGTCAAATTAACTATTGAGCATAATTTGCAACAATTCTAATGTCTTTGTTTAAAAACTGTGTAATACAATATGGAAAACACGTTAGAATTTTTATGCACTTTGCTTACAACATTTAAATAAACAAAAATTAATCCAAATACTTATCATATTTAAAATCTACGATGTCAAATTAACTATTGAGCATAATTTGCAACAATTCTAATGTCTTTGTTTAAGAACTGTGTAATACAATATGGAAAACACGTTAGAATTTTTATGCTCTTTGCTTACAACATTTAAATAAACAAAAATTAATCCAAATACTTATTATATTTAAAATCTACGATGTCAAATTAACTATTGAACATAATTTGCAACAATTCTAATGTCTTTGTTTAAGAACTGTGTAATACAATATGGAAAACACGTTAGAATTTTTATGCTCTTTGCTTACAACATTTAAATAAACAAAAATTAATGCAAATACTTATCATATTTAAAATCTACGATGTCAAATTAACTATTGAACATAATTTGCAACAATTCTAATGTCTTTGTTTAAGAACTGTGTAATACAATATGGAAAACACGTTAGAATTTTCAAGCTGTTTGCTTACAACATTTAAATAAACAAAAATTAATCCAAATACTTATCATATTTAAAATCTACGATGTCAAATTAACTATTAAACATAATTTGCAACAATTCTAATGTCTTTGTTTAAGAACTGTGTAATACAATATGGAAAACACGTTAGATTTTTCAAGCTGTTTGCTTACAACATTTAAATAAACAAAAATTAATCCAAATACTTATCATATTTAAAATCTACGATGTCAAATTAACTATTGAACATAATTTGCAACAATTCTAATGTCTTTGTTTAAGAACTGTGTAATACAATATGGAAAACACGTTAGATTTTTCAAGCTGTTTGCTTACAACATTTAAATAAACAAAAATTAATCCAAATACTTATCATATTTAAAATCTACGATGTCAAATTAACTATTGAACATAATTTGCAACAATTCTAATGTCTTTGTTTAAGAACTGTGTAATACAATATGGAAAACACGTTAGAATTTTCAAGCTGTTTGCTTACAACATTTAAATAAACAAAAATTAATCCAAATACTTATCATATTTAAAATCTACGATGTCAAATTAACTATTGAGCATAATTTGCAACAATTCTAATGTCTTTGTTTAAGAACTGTGTAATACAATATTGAAAACACGTTAGAATTTTTATGCTCTTTGCTTACAACATTTAAATAAACAAAAATTAATCCAAATACTTATCATATTTAAAATCTACGATGTCAAATTAACTATTGAACATAATTTGCAACAATTCTAATGTCTTTGTTTAAGAACTGTGTAATACAATATGGAAAACACGTTAGAATTTTAAAGCTGTTTGCTTACAACATTTTAATAAACAAAAATTAATCCAAATACTTATCATATTTAAAATCTACGATGTCAAATTAACTATTGAGCATAATTTGCAACAATTCTAATGTCTTTGTTTAAGAACTGTGTAATACAATATGGAAAACACGTTAGAATTTTTATGCTCTTTGCTTACAACATTTAAATAAACAAAAATTAATCCAAATACTTATCATATTTAAAATCTACGATGTCAAATTAACTATTGAACATAATTTGCAACAATTCTAATGTCTTTGTTTAAGAACTGTGTAATACAATATGGAAAACACGTTAGAATTTTCAAGCTGTTTGCTTACAACATTTAAATAAACAAAAATTAATCCAAATACTTACCATATTTAAAATCTACGATGTCAAATTAACTATTGAACATAATTTGCAACAATTCTAATGTCTTTGTTTAAGAACTGTGTAATACAATATGGAAAACACGTTAGAATTTTCAAGCTGTTTGCTTACAACATTTAAATAAACAAAAATTAATCCAAATACTTATCATATTTAAAATCTACGATGTCAAATTAACTATTGAACATAATTTGCAACAATTCTAATGTCTTTGTTTAAGAACTGTGTAATACAATATGGAAAACACGTTAGAATTTTCAAGCTGTTTGCTTACAACATTTAAATAAACAAAAATTAATCCAAATACTTACCATATTTAAAATCTACGATGTCAAATTAACTATTGAACATAATTTGCAACAATTCTAATGTCTTTGTTTAAGAACTGTGTAATACAATATGGAAAACACGTTAGAATTTTCAAGCTGTTTGCTTACAACATTTAAATAAACAAAAATTAATCCAAATACTTATCATATTTAAAATCTACGATGTCAAATTAACTATTGAACATAATTTGCAACAATTCTAATGTCTTTGTTTAAGAACTGTGTAATACAATATGGAAAACACGTTAGAATTTTCAAGCTGTTTGCTTACAACATTTAAATAAACAAAAATTAATCCAAATACTTATCATATTTAAAATCTACGATGTCAAATTAACTATTTAACATAATTTGCAACAATTCTAATGTCTTTGTTTAAGAACTGTGTAATACAATATGGAAAACACGTTAGAATTTTCAAGCTGTTTGCTTACAACATTTAAATAAACAAAAATTAATCCAAATACTTATCATATTTAAAATCTACGATGTCAAATTAACTATTGAGCATAATTTGCAACAATTCTAATGTCTTTGTTTAAAAACTGTGTAATACAATATGGAAAACACGTTAGAATTTTTATGCACTTTGCTTACAACATTTAAATAAACAAAAATTAATCCAAATACTTATCATATTTAAAATCTACGATGTCAAATTAACTATTGAGCATAATTTGCAACAATTCTAATGTCTTTGTTTAAGAACTGTGTAATACAATATGGAAAACACGTTAGAATTTTTATGCTCTTTGCTTACAACATTTAAATAAACAAAAATTAATCCAAATACTTATCATATTTAAAATCTACGATGTCAAATTAACTATTGAACATAATTTGCAACAATTCTAATGTCTTTGTTTAAGAACTGTGTAATACAATATGGAAAATACGTTAGAATTTTTATGCTCTTTGCTTACAACATTTAAATAAACAAAAATTAATCCAAATACTTATCATATTTAAAATCTACGATGTCAAATTAACTATTGAACATAATTTGCAACAATTCTAATGTCTTTGTTTAAGAACTGTGTAATACAATATGGAAAACACGTTAGAATTTTCAAGCTGTTTGCTTACAACATTTAAATAAACAAAAATTAATCCAAATACTTATCATATTTAAAATCTACGATGTCAAATTAACTATTGAGCATAATTTGCAACAATTCTAATGTCTTTGTTTAAGAACTGTGTAATACAATATGGAAAACACGTTAGAATTTTTATGCTCTTTGCTTACAACATTTAAATAAACAAAAATTAATCCAAATACTTATCATATTTAAAATCTACGATGTCAAATTAACTATTGAACATAATTTGCAACAATTCTAATGTCTTTGTTTAAGAACTGTGTAATACAATATGGAAAACACGTTAGAATTTTCAAGCTGTTTGCTTACAACATTTAAATAAACAAAAATTAATCCAAATACTTATCATATTTAAAATCTACGATGTCAAATTAACTATTGAGCATAATTTGCAACAATTCTAATGTCTTTGTTTAAGAACTGTGTAAAACAATATGGAAAACACGTTAGAATTTTTATGCTCTTTGCTTACATTTAAATAAACAAAAATTAATCCAAATACTTATCATATTTAAAATCTACGATGTCAAATTAACTATTGAACATAATTTGCAACAATTCTAATGTCTTTGTTTAAGAACTGTGTAATACAATATGGAAAACACGTTAGAATTTTCAAGCTGTTTGCTTACAACATTTAAATAAACAAAAATTAATCCAAATACTTACCATATTTAAAATCTACGATGTCAAATTAACTATTGAACATAATTTGCAACAATTCTAATGTCTTTGTTTAAGAACTGTGTAATACAATATGGAAAACACGTTAGAATTTTCAAGCTGTTTGCTTACAACATTTAAATAAACAAAAATTAATCCAAATACTTATCATATTTAAAATCTACGATGTCAAATTAACTATTGAACATAATTTGCAACAATTCTAATGTCTTTGTTTAAGAACTGTGTAATACAATATGGAAAACACGTTAGAATTTTCAAGCTGTTTGCTTACAACATTTAAATAAACAAAAATTAATCCAAATACTTATCATATTTAAAATTTACGATGTCAAATTAACTATTGAGCATAATTTGCAACAATTCTAATGTCTTTGTTTAAAAACTGTGTAATACAATATGGAAAACACGTTAGAATTTTTATGCACTTTGCTTACAACATTTAAATAAACAAAAATTAATCCAAATACTTATCATATTTAAAATCTACGATGTCAAATTAACTATTGAGCATAATTTGCAACAATTCTAATGTCTTTGTTTAAGAACTGTGTAATACAATATGGAAAACACGTTAGAATTTTTATGCTCTTTGCTTACAACATTTAAATAAACAAAAATTAATCCAAATACTTATTATATTTAAAATCTACGATGTCAAATTAACTATTGAACATAATTTGCAACAATTCTAATGTCTTTGTTTAAGAACTGTGTAATACAATATGGAAAACACGTTAGAATTTTTATGCTCTTTGCTTACAACATTTAAATAAACAAAAATTAATGCAAATACTTATCATATTTAAAATCTACGATGTCAAATTAACTATTGAACATAATTTGCAACAATTCTAATGTCTTTGTTTAAGAACTGTGTAATACAATATGGAAAACACGTTAGAATTTTCAAGCTGTTTGCTTACAACATTTAAATAAACAAAAATTAATCCAAATACTTATCATATTTAAAATCTACGATGTCAAATTAACTATTGAGCATAATTTGCAACAATTCTAATGTCTTTGTTTAAGAACTGTGTAATACAATATGGAAAACACGTTAGAATTTTTATGCTCTTTGCTTACAAATTTAAATAAACAAAAATTAATCCAAATACTTATCATATTTAAAATCTACGATGTCAAATTAACTATTGAACATAATTTGCAACAATTTTAATGTCTTTGTTTAAGAACTGTGTAATACAATATGGAAAACACGTTAGAATTTTTATGCCCTTTGCTTACAACATTTAAATAAATAAAAATTAATCCAAATACTTATCATATTTAAAATCTACAATGTCAAATTAACTATTGAACATAATTTGCAACAATTCTAATGTCTTTGTTTAAGAACTGTGTAATACAATATGGAAAACACGTTAGAAATTTTATGCTCTTTGCTTACAACATTTAAATAAACAAAAATTAATCCAAATACTTATCATATTTAAAATCTACGATGTCAAATTAACTATTGAACATAATTTGCAACAATTCTAATGTCTTTGTTTAAGAACTGTGTAATACAATATGGAAAACACGTTAGAATTTTTATGCTCTTTGCTTACAACATTTAAATAAACAAAAATTAATCCAAGTACTTATCATATTTAAAATCTACGGTGTCAAATTAACTATTGAACATAATTTGCAACAATTCTAATGTCTTTGTTTAAGAACTGTGTAATACAATATGGAAAACACGTTAGAATTTTTATGCTCTTTGCTTACAACATTTAAATAAACAAAAATTAATCCAAATACTTATCATTTTTAAAATCTACGATGTCAAATTAACTATTGAACATAATTTGCAACAATTCTAATGTCTTTGTTTAAGAACTGTGTAATACAATATGGAAAACACGTTAGAATTTTTATGCTCTTTGCTTACAACATTTATATAAATAAAAATTAATCCAAATACTTATCATATTTAAAATCTACGATGTCAAATTAACTATTGAACATAATTTGCAACAATTCTAATGTCTTTGTTTAAGAACTGTGTAATACAATATGGAAAACACGTTAGAATTTTTATGCTCTTTGCTTACAACATTTAAATAAACAAAAATTAATCCAAATACTTATCATATTTAAAATCTACGATGTCAAATTAACTATTGAATATAATTTGCAACAATTCTAATGTCTTTGTTTAAGAACTGTGTAATACAATATGGAAAACACGTTAGAATTTTTATGCTCTTTGCTTACAACATTTAAATAAATAAAAATTAATCCAAATACTTATCATATTTAAAATCTACGATGTCAAATTAACTATTGAACATAATTTGCAACAATTCTAATGTTTTTGTTTAAGAACTGTGTAATACAATATGGAAAACACGTTAGAATTTTCATGCTGTTTGCTTACAACATTTGAATAAACAAAAATTAATCCAAATACTTATCATATTTAAAATCTACGATGTCAAATTAACTATTGAACACAATTTGCAACAATTCTAATGTCTTTGTTTAAGAACTGTGTAATACAATATGGAAAACACGTTAGAATTTTTATGCTCTTTGCTTACAACATTTATATAAATAAAAATTAATCCAAATACTTATCATATTTAAAATCTACGATGTCAAATTAACTATTGAACATAATTTGCAACAATTCTAATGTCTTTGTTTAAGAACTGTGTAATACAATATGGAAAACACGTTAGAATTTTTATGCTCTTTGCTTACAACATTTAAATAAACAAAAATTAATCCAAATACTTATCATATTTAAAATCTACGATGTCAAATTAACTATTGAACATAATTTGCAACAATTCTAATGTCTTTGTTTAAGAACTGTGTAATACAATATGGAAAACACGTTAGAATTTTTATGCTCTTTGCTTACAACATTTAAATAAACAAAAATTAATCCAAATACTTATCATATTTAAAATCTACGATGTCAAATTAACTATTAAACATAATTTGCAACAATTCTAATGTCTTTGTTTAAGAACTGTGTAATACAATATGGAAAACACGTTAGAATTTTTATGCTCTTTGCTTACAAATTTAAATAAACAAAAATTAATCCAAATACTTATCATATTTAAAATCTACGATGTCAAATTAACTATTGAACATAATTTGCAACAATTTTAATGTCTTTGTTTAAGAACTGTGTAATACAATATGGAAAACACGTTAGAATTTTTATGCCCTTTGCTTACAACATTTAAATAAATAAAAATTAATCCAAATACTTATCATATTTAAAATCTACAATGTCAAATTAACTATTGAACATAATTTGCAACAATTCTAATGTCTTTGTTTAAGAACTGTGTAATACAATATGGAAAACACGTTAGAATTTTTATGCTCTTTGCTTACAACATTTAAATAAACAAAAATTAATCCAAATACTTATCATATTTAAAATCTACGATGTCAAATTAACTATTGAACATAATTTGCAACAATTCTAATGTCTTTGTTTAAGAACTGTGTAATACAATATGGAAAACACGTTAGAATTTTCAAGCTGTTTGCTTACAACATTTAAATAAACAAAAATTAATCCAAATACTTATCATATTTAAAATCTACGATGTCAAATTAACTATTGAGCATAATTTGCAACAATTCTAATGTCTTTGTTTAAGAACTGTGTAATACAATATGGAAAACACGTTAGAATTTTTATGCTCTTTGCTTACATTTAAATAAACAAAAATTAATCCAAATACTTATCATATTTAAAATCTACGATGTCAAATTAACTATTGAACATAATTTGCAACAATTCTAATGTCTTTGTTTAAGAACTGTGTAATACAATATGGAAAACACGTTAGAATTTTCAAGCTGTTTGCTTACAACATTTAAATAAACAAAAATTAATCCAAATACTTATCATATTTAAAATCTACGATGTCAAATTAAATATTGAACATAATTTGCAACAATTCTAATGTCTTTGTTTAAGAACTGTGTAATACAATATGGAAAACACGTTAGAATTTTTATGCTCTTTGCTTACAACATTTAAATAAACAAAAATTAATCCAAATACTTATCATATTTAAAATCTACGATGTCAAATTAACTATTGAACATAATTTGCAACAATTCTAATGTCTTTGTTTAAGAACTGTGTAATACAATATGGAAATCACGTTAGAATTTTTATGCTCTTTGCTTACAACATTTAAATAAACAAAAATTAATCCAAATACTTATCATATTTAAAATCTACGATGTCAAATTAACTATTAAACATAATTTGCAACAATTCTAATGTCTTTGTTTAAGAACTGTGTAATACAATATGGAAAACACGTTAGAATTTTTATGCTCTTTGCTTACAAATTTAAATAAACAAAAATTAATCCAAATACTTATCATATTTAAAATCTACGATGTCAAATTAACTATTGAACATAATTTGCAACAATTTTAATGTCTTTGTTTAAGAACTGTGTAATACAATATGGAAAACACGTTAGAATTTTTATGCTCTTTGCTTACAACATTTAAATAAACAAAAATTAATCCAAGTACTTATCATATTTAAAATCTACGGTGTCAAATTAACTATTGAACATAATTTGCAACAATTCTAATGTCTTTGTTTAAGAACTGTGTAATACAATATGGAAAACACGTTAGAATTTTTATGCTCTTTGCTTACAACATTTAAATAAACAAAAATTAATCCAAGTACTTATCATATTTAAAATCTACGGTGTCAAATTAACTATTGAACATAATTTGCAACAATTCTAATGTCTTTGTTTAAGAACTGTGTAATACAATATGGAAAACACGTTCGAATTTTTATGCTCTTTGCTTACAACATTTAAATAAACAAAAATTAATCCAAATACTTATCATATTTAAAATCTACGATGTCAAATTAACTATTGAACATAATTTGCAACAATTCTAATATCTTTGTTTAAGAACTGTGTAATACAATATGGAAAACACGTTAGAATTTTTATGCTCTTTGCTTACAACATTTAAATAAACAAAAATTAATCCAAATACTTATCATATTTAAAATCTACGATGTCAAATTAACTATTGAACATAATTTGCAACAATTCTAATGTCTTTGTTTAAGAACTGTGTAATACAATATGGAAAACACGTTAGAATTTTTATGCTCTTTGCTTACAACATTTAAATAAACAAAAATTAATCCAAATACTTATCATATTTAAAATCTACGATGTCAAATTAACTATTGAACATAATTTGCAACAATTCCAATGTCCTTATTTACAAAATGTATGTAAGAATGAATATCTTTATGGAAACTTTACTATTTGACATTTTACTGATAAAAGCAAAGTGTACGAATAATATTGTGAACTACTGTGAATGTGTTGGACTTTGAATAATGGGCTTATTATAGTGCAGTTATGTTTTTCTGTATTAAAATGTATTAACAACAAATTCAAGTCTTTATTTAGTTTTACTCGTAATAAAACCATTTAAAACCCCATATAAATACCGCGGTCACTCATTTCTATATATATATAACAACAACCTAACATCTTGTAAAATGAAAATATATTACCTTTTTCTCCAATTTTCTTCAAAAATGTATACAATTTCATAATTTTCTGCAGCAGGAGAACAGTATCTTCACTCTTCCACACCTTACGAATATATGAACAAATAAATCAGTGATTGAACCGAACGAATCAAGTTAGAACAATGTTATGTAAAAGTTAGTCAGGCAATTTTATACATTTAATTAGTGCTGGATTTGAAATTTGTTGAAGTTGAATAAATGAGAAGTAAATTTAAATAAAAATAAAATAAGTATTAGCTAAATAAATAATACTTTTTATGCATATTAACTTATATTAAATGTTTTAATTATTGATATTTTAAAAGAATATTCAATTTATTTAATTATATTTTATATAGTAATTTTTCTTCACGCTGTTGGATATCTTCGTATTCGAATCTGAAAAATATAAATACATACATTGTTAAAAATGATTACAACTATGAAATTATAAAAATGCTAATCAATACTTAACAGCAAGTGATAGCTTTTTGATTTTTTAATTACAAATAATTTAATTAATTTGTTCGTTCTACGATTATTATATAATTTAGGTTGTTAATAGACCTTTTCAATTTAAAGTGACAAAATATATGCGCAATGGGGAACTGCGCAAAGTAAGAACAATTGAGATCTATGGCGTTTGTTTCTTAAAAATATTAGACGTAAAATGTGAGAAAATCTTTGACAACTTTAAAAAATTTGTCGAAAGAAGTTACAAACACTTTTATTGAAGTTAAAATGTGGTATTTTAACGGCAGAAATCTTTCTGACGTTTCGTTTGACAGTCCAACTGGCAGTTGTTGGCTCCATTTTACTTATTATTTGCAGCGACAGAATGAGATGGCCGTTAAATGGACCTTTTCAATTTAACGGTGTTATAAATGACGATTAAATGTTAGCGCTGAAAATAAGAATATTAACACATTTATCCTCCTTCACGCCGTGATTATTTCTGCAAAAGAATTAATACATGAGAAATACTCAGTGAGGAGGGAATCATTTACAAAAAGTTCAGGCATTCACACACCGTACACACATGTTGGCAACTACGGGTAGTACCGCTAGTTACTACGGAACCTTTGTCGCTTCGGTGGTGATCCGGAGACAAACCTCTTAACCAATTGGATCAGATCACTACAGCCCTAACTACGCTGGCGACCACAGATGCGGGTCACTACAGCCTTTCCTGCTGCTACCGTTGGCGACCCTCGGGTTCACACGAGCGGCCACTACGGAACCACTGCCGCTTCGGTGGTGATCCGGAGATATTCCTCTTAACCAACTGGATCAGATCACTACAGCCTTCCCCGCTGCTACGCTGGCGACCCTCGGGTTCACACGATGCGGCCACTACAGTACACCGTACTGCTCACACATACACACACTAGATTAACTCTCTCACCTGAATCACTACACAAATCAATCACTATGATATCGATGTTCTCACACTGAAATCTAGAAATAAACTGAAATAAAATACGTGAATACCAGTATCATTAAATGAAGCTCTTATCCAACAGCATCGGCTACGTACCTAAATAGCTAATTAGAGACAAAACATAATAAATTTAATAAAAATAATCTTACGCAAAATAATTACTGTGACAACGGTTATCTCTTTCTATCGTTGCAAATAGTAAGAAAATAGTGGAAACAACTGCCAGTTGAGGGATGGTTCAATAAATAAAAATATTGAATGGAATGAAATAAAAATGGAAAAGGCATTAGTGTTGAAGGATGCCACACACAATGGCACGCAGATGTTAGTTGATATATTAAATGCTGTACGAAATTTTATTGAATCTACAAAATTTAATTACATATCTGACATGTATGTATGAACCATTGTATGTAACAAGTTATTGAATAATAAATATATTACAATTGCAATAAGGCGCAAGCAATTTTCTTAATAATTTAACAATAACGTATTGTCAGTTTGTACGCCTACAATAACTTTATACAAGTCCTAAAATCACTCTATAATATTTCGTTTTCGTGTTACATTCACACAGGAAAATTGTGGGGGTGGAAAGATACCAATTACGTCAAATTTTAAGTCACGCTACATTTTCTTCTTTGGTTTACCGTTCAAAACACTGCCGGGTCTTAGGGGCCCACAATAATTGTTAAAACATAAAAATAATTACTGAGGCTTATTTGTCGATAAGACCTTATACAGGTCCCTAGTTTTACCAGAACATTATGAAGCGAGTAGAGGTCGTAAAAGGGATAGTAAAAAAAACTAGGGAAACAGGATCTGTTATCAGGAAAGGACGTGGACAACTATGGACTGCTCGAACACCCGAAAACATAGACGAAGAGAAATCTGGCAGTTACCATCAATTCTGAGTGTGTGAGCCTCTCCCAGAATTTATTGCCTCAATTCTTGAAGAACTTGCTCTAAAGAATATCTGGTTTCAGCAGGCCCACACGGTCGCCAGATTTAACACCGTGCGACTTTTTTTCTGTAAGGTAACCTCAAAGTAGAGGAACCCTAAAGAGGCAATCGTGTTTGGACAATGACGGACACCATCTTGTAAATTCAGATGTGACAATATTCTTTTATGTCTGTTTATTTTTTAATAGACCAGAAAAGTAAAGTTAGAATTTGCTTTTGACGCGAGTTCATAGTTTGAATTCCCTAGTATAGGTTTTTTATGGAAGTGTGATTTTACTGCCAAAAAAAGATATTTTGTAAAAGAAATTAAGCAGCTCTTGTTAAGGATTTGATAGTTTATTCAATAATAGATTGGAACTGTTTAAAATTCTTGAAAAGGTAGAGTAAGAAAATTATTAACATGTAAGTTAAAATTCCGTATATCAAGTGCAACACAAGCTATGCTGCGATTGGCTACGTACTGAAGTTGTAGGACCAATCGAGATATACGTTCATTGAATTTTGTAGTGTTGTATTTTTATTTAAATAATTATAAACTGTGCACAGTTCATGTGAATATTATTATACGAATCTGGAGATAAAGGATCATTCTAGGTGATACATATAATGTTTTCCATAAGAGATTTACTTTTATGAGATTTCTCGGCCTTTAAAGTTGAGTTAAAATTTCCTTGGTAAGAAAAACTCGGCGATTAAAATTATGTGATGAACTGAGTTTGAATTTGGCGCCTAAATTTTACCGTTACACTTTTCTGGTCTATTCACCCCACCTGTACCTCGTTTTAGCCGACTCGTCCCTCAGACCGGTGCGCGCGATAATTTATTAAAATTTAGTGCATTAAGCCCAATGGCAAAAGAAGTTATATTTTTAAAATTTAGAACGTTTAAAATATTTTTGAATGCAAAATTCAAAAGACTTTTAATAAGCTAAAATTTCTTCTTCTACAAATTATCACCAACGATGTAAGTATTTTGGTGATCGCAATATTTTAGTTGCCATTTAAAATAATATATGAAAAAAAAAGAAAAAATACGTACCTCTTGAGTAAACACTCAATGTCATATTTAACGTCTCGTTGAAGAAAAAAGTTTAACAAAATTGGTATCATTAAAATATAGTGTGTAAGAAGTGCTCGACTTTAATACTAACAATAAAAATAAACTTAAAACCGCTTTAACCTTTCTAAAATGCTGTACATGGTAACGGCCTATCTAATCACAAGGGCACAACATAAATAATCATTCTCTCATACACGCATCCACACAGACGGTTTGCAGCGAGCTCGGTGACTGTTAACGTTGTCGTGACGTTGCTTTGACGTTGTTTTGACGTTGTTGTGACGTATTGTTGACGTTGTTTAGTTGACGTTGTCGTTGACTGATGTGAAGTTGAAGTGTAAAAGTGGCGTGTTGTAAGGCAGCAGAGCTCGGAGCAATAATGGTTGTGGGCATTACTTTAGCATTTTGATCATGAAGTCCGTGGACAGGGATTTGGGCCTCTCAATCGGCAGACCAAGGGCGCGGTCCCAAATGATGCACGACAAGACACCAAGCGCACGGGAAACGCCGAATAATACGGTGTAGAAGTTCATCTCCTTCATTCCGTAATACTGAAAGATTAAAACAAAAATAGTTTTCCTCATGGGATTTTTCAATTCAGGTTAAAAATCTTAAAACGCATATTCGCGACAGTCATAATAATTATTATTTATTATTTTATCAAAGGTTACTGTGTACTAGGTCAAGTTTATTATTATCAGTATGTTGAAATACATAAGTGTGTCGGCTATCTTTAAAAAATTTAGGACAAATTTCAAAGTTTACAAAAGCGTTTACCTGCAACAAAACACCAGAATGGGCGTCTACATTGGGCCATGGGTTCTTCACTTTGCCCAGCTCGTTCAAAATGGGAGGAACGACTTTGAAGACTTGAGACACAATCTGCAAAAATGTTCACAATAAAAATACGGCTGTGTCTAGCGTCCTGACAAAAAACTCAAATGTGGCGTCCGTTATGTCGTTGTATTTGATCCAACAGAAATGCGAGGGCATACCCAAAAATAACGAGAATTATTCTTTTCTTGTTTCGACTTCTCCCGCGAGATATCTTTACTAGCAGGGTCGCGCCGTGAGAGTGGGCAGGTTGTGCCACGCACAAAAACACTTGACTTTGAAGGGCGCCGTTTCAAGACAGTAAAGTAAATAATAGTAAATTTTTATAAAATGCTCTTATTCGTAAAGACAAAATTACTATAAAATTACAATGCGTGAACAATATATTTTTTAATTTGTTTGCATTAGAGCTCTAGTTATAAGTAAAATAATTATCGTATCAATATTGAAATAATAACTATGAAAATGTTGATTACAACAATGAATATATTGATTATAACTCAAGAATATTGATTACAAGAATGAATCCCACAATGAATCCAATATTTCAATAACTATTATCATTTTGCAAAGAATCAAATGCATATCAAATTCTGAAATCTGTTGTAAAATTGTTGATTACAACAATCGATTTAGATTAAAACCTATTGATTACAAGAATGAATCTAGGAAAATTTCCATCAATATTAATCTAGCATTTTTGAAGAACAAAAAGTATAGTTTAGACTTTAATTTGCAAATTTTACATCATGAGGGGAAGGGGCGCTAAAATGTAACATAGCACAAAGGCGCCTAATACCCACGGAGCGGCCCTGTTTACTAGACGCCCTTTTAGTTCTGTTGACCAGATGTAATCCTTGGGGAACCATCTGAGCGTTCAGTTTTCTTTCGTAGGCGCTGTTTGACGTGGTCATCAAACATTTAAAAAAAAACGTGTTAAATCAAGTTCTTTTTTGTGTTAGAAAAACCAGCAACAATGTTTGGAAAAGTTCACAAAAAATCATTTTCAATTGATATTTGACCATTTTTAAAACGAGAAACACGCCCGTAAAGTCTCGCATTTTCCCCGTAAGCCCTCCAAAGCAATGCAATAGTTTTCGCTATAGATTTCCCTTATACGAAGTGCCGACTTAAGACATTTTGCCGCCCGGAACTAATTTTTAAAAACCACTATTCTCAACAAAGAAAAAATCGTTTTTTTCAACATTACACTGCCAAGAGCCAGAGGAAAAATGATAAATGTTACAAATTTTGTTTTTTCATTACGCGAATTTTAAAGTTTGAAACCCCATCTAATGTTTTTGGAATGACAAATTGTATTAATCTTATTTAAAAACTCAGATTGGTCATTTCTTAAAATTATTATACCCACAGATGGGTCAAGTTTCAACTTATGTGGGACCTAATAGAATTTCTCCGTTATTTTTGCCGGTTTACGATTTTCGCTTCACCTCCGGTTCGAAGTCCTGGTTTAATGAAAGGTGTCATGGAATAGATTATAGATAGAAATTATGCAAGTCCATGAACTCCCATATTTTTGAAATTCAATGACAAGTTATTTTGGAATTGGTTCTGAAACGTTGGTTAATAGTACATTTCAAATGTACGCAGGAAAAATCTTCACCAGTTTCATGACTTTGCAGTCGGAGCTTTTTCACTACATCAGTCACTCGTCCACACTTTTTGCGTCGTTTGGTGGTTTTATTAATTGTGTAATTTAGTGGTTAATTTTTAGCAACTGGTTAAAAATTGTATCCAATTGTTTGTTATATTCAGTCAACATAGATTATTAATTGGTTAAAATAAAAATTAACTACTGAGTTACAGAATCTCATCAGATAGCCACTGACACCGCTTTTAGCTTAACAAATCGGCTGACCAAATTATAATTTGCGCATATCGCTGTCGAACATTCATCTTTTTATACCCTGACGCTTGGACCGTCATCCTTTTCAGATCTTGTCTTACAATTTCTGAGGCCTATATCTTACGATTGTTACCGTTTTGCCTCCTTTACACATACTATTTAAAAGCGCCCACCTTCAATCTATAAGTACCAATCATCTTATTTAGCTAGAAAATGGACATTCATCCTTTTTCCCCTGGCTCTTAAATTTGCTTTAATTTTTTTTATTTAAAATAATTTAAGAACGTGCTCTGCTCGGTGCACTGCCCTTTACATATCTACCGCCGGGGGCTATAGACCCCAAAATCCCCCCCCCCCCGTTAAGAAACAAAGATATCGCTTGGATAACATATCCAAAAGGGAGTCTAGTACAGATATCTAATGAGAGAAGTCGGAACTAGAACCCTACCATCCGCCAGAAAATAATTCTCCTTATTTAAAAACTCATCCCGAACATTTCTGTTCTCACGAATGGGACGACATAATTGAAGTCGAGATCAGACTGCAGTCTTTTTGTCAGGACTTTAGACAGCTAAAAATATTTCTTACTTTGAACAGTGGGTCATTGGGCAAATGTTTCAGGGCAAACTCTCTCTGACAGGTGTACCTAGGATCAGTTTTTCTCAAAACAGCATGACCATATCCAGGTACAACTTGTCCACCTTTCAGCGTCTTCCAAATAAAATCTTTTAATTGATCTTCCGTCACATTATCCCCTACTTGCTTCCTAAGTTTCTGTAACCAAACTAACACCTCCTGATTGGCCAAACCGTGAAGGGGGCCAGCCAAACCGTTCATTCCAGCAGCCAAAGACAAATAAGGATCACTTAAAGCTGAAGCCACCAAATGGGTTGTATGAGCAGAAACATTTCCTCCTTCGTGGTCACTGTGAATGGTTAAGTACAAACGCAGAAGTTCGGTGAATTCTGCATTGTTGTAACCCAACATATGAGCAAAATTGTAACCCCAATCTTTAGAAGTATCAATGGCTCCGATACCCGAACCATTCTTGTACGTATTACGATAAATTGTAGCTGCAACTACAGTCAACTTAGCTATTAAATCCATTGAGTCTTCATAAGTAGACTCCCAATATTTGGATTTATGAACACCGTCGCTATACGCTTTCGCAAATTTGCTATCGTGGTTCAAAGCAGTTATAGCGCAAGCAAACTGCGACATTGGATGTAAAGTGGTAGGGAATTGGTTCAACATTGAAACTACGTGTTGTGGGAGAGAGGATCTTTGAGCCCATTCTCTGGACACGGCGTCAACTTGAGCTTGGGTGGGGACATCTCCGGTTAGGAGAAGCCAGAAAAGACCTTCGGGAAGGGGTTCGCTGCCTCCTGGCGCTTTGGGGAGCTGTTTCTGACATTCTGGGATGGAGAGACCCCGGAAACGGATGCCTTCTTCCGGGTCCAAGACGGAAGTTTCGGTGACAAGGGCTTTGATGCCTCTCATACCGCCGTACATCTGGAACGAAGATAGAAATACTATCATATAAATAATAACATTTTCACAACCTTCATTACATGTACTCGTATACTAAATTTTACTCCACTACATTAGATAGAGCAAAAGTTCTATATTTTTCATTATTTGTAACATTTTTGGTGTCACTGGTTACAGATATTATGTATGTATAGATGCAGGGTACAAATATGTCGTCAAAAGTTGTCATTACAGAAATCTGTAATTAAAAAAAAAAGATTGCCACACCCTGAAATGGGTAAAATTTTTGTTGATTTATTTATTTAAATTTACATATCATTTATCCTAAATTTAATCCCGATATACCATGCGGTTCAAGAATTACAGCTCTTTTCGTCGGCTTCACATTTTGAGAACCACTGGGCAAATTACTAAATTAACTAAACCTTTGATAAACAAGACTGTCTTTTACAATACATTCTTATCTATCCGATAGTTATACTAAGAATTACGTTATCACTTTAGATTGGTACTGACAATAAAATTATCTTCTTGTTAGACTATTTTTCTTCAATATTCTTATTATTTCTATCTTCTAATTTGCATTTTTCACGATGTTAAGGTGGCTTTAGACCATCAAATATTTACATCAATTTTTTCAACTTCGTATTGTTCAATACGATTCCGAAACTTTACACGTTCAAAGAAATTTGAACGTTCGATGTTCAAACCATTTGAACAAAAAAATCCAACTTAGGGCATGTTCCAAATATCAAGGTCATTTACTTCAAATTTTAATTACTTCTGGGGATTATATTATCCCAGATTGCATGCGCTGTAGTTTGTAATGTTGGCAGTTGGCATAAAGTCTTTTTGACAAGTTCCATCTTTGCACGTCAAATGCACAAATCAAATATGTCAAATGTCAAGCCAAAATAAACATGAAATTATGTATATGTATTTAAAAATATCAGTGCTACCAATCTACATTTTCATTCTCTTACTATGGTACGCCTACTTGTAAGCAAAAAATGTTCATAGAATTTGAACGTGTAAAATGAAACTATTTGATCAAAATTATGTTGTAAACATTTGACAAATAAAAAGTTCAATTTATTTGATCGTCTAAAGCCATCTTTAGATGATATAAATGATATTCTTGATTCTTACAGTGATGATGAAATACTTGATTGACATCTGTCAAACGTATGAATAACAACACATGGTTTGTGTTTACACGGTAACCATAAAAACCATGGATAAAGTTATCCGGCGTTTATACGACCGATTTCCATGGGATAAGAAATACTGGTGTTTATTCTATCTGAGGTTTATCCGAGGTTTGTAAAATACAATTTCCAATTTTATACCTGGTATAGCGTTATACGAGGTTTATCTAATGATTGTAAAAGTGGCCCCTAAAGTACTAATGTGTAAAGTGGCTTATGAAATGTATTGTTTTGCCTATTCTTAAAATTTCAGGCGGGAACATATAAAATGGGCACCCTATAGGTGCAGGTTACAAATATGTCGTCAAAAGTTGTCATTACTGAAAACTGCAATTAAAAAAACAGATTGTCACACCCTGAAATGGGTAATAAATTTTGTTGATTCATTTATTTAAATTTACATATCATTTATCCTAAATTTCATCCCGATATTCCAAGCGGTTCAAGAATTACAGCTCTTTTCGTCGGCTTCACATTTTGAGAACCACTGGACTAATTACTAAATTAACTTAATAGATGTTCAAGAATATGTGATCCAAATTTGAGGTCGATACATCAAACCACTCACAAGTTGAAGCTCTTCTCATCTGTCCCACATTTTGAGAACCACTGGTATAATTGTTAAATTAACTCGTTAAAGGACCGAGAGTATGTCATGCAAATTTGAGCTCGATATCTCAAACCATTCATGAGTTACAGCCATTATTCTCTTTGTCGTTATGGAGACAATAGAGTAAATTCCTTTTACTAGAGGAGTGCGACAGGGTCTAGTGGTAGGTCAACAGTGTAATTACTAAGGACAGGACCCTGTGTATTGTAATTGTAGTGCATGTATGTTAAAAGAAAATTTGATGTAACTTCTGAACCGTTTACAATATTGAGATGAAATTTGGAAGGGATACTTTTGGAACATTTAACTATCGATTTATAATTTAATTAATTAATTAATTGTACCAGAAGTTCCAAAAATGTTGACTAGAAGTTAAAGTACTGTAATTTGTGAACCGTTTTATATATTTGGCTGAAATTTGGAATATATATCCTGGTTATTGTATAGTTTTATTATTTAAATAGTAAATACTAGTATAATTAATTAGACCAGTGGATACAAAAATGTTAATACACTAAATAAAGAAATGTATTTTGTGAACGGTCTGCAATATCAGGAAAAAATTTGGAATATACGTCATTGATATTATAAGGCTTTAGTCTATAATCAGAAAATATTTTTATTCAAATCAGTGACACTAAAAATGTTCAAATAAAAAAATTAAATAATGCAATGTTTTCCGCTAGCATTATTTTTTGTTGCTTATCTTAACCAATCATAAATTTAAGTAAAATTAAAACGTTTCAGTCAGCTGTTGAAGATTGTAAGAGCTAGAGTTGTAGTCAGTAAAGTAGTCTATCTAAGCTGTGATTTTATTATATGCTATACTATGATACTCCTTTAAGTAACTATTTACTTACTAAACAAAGAATTAAAAATTATCAAATTTTGATGTTTCGGGCTGTCAAGTATGTCTTGCACGAAACTAATTCATAAGGTATGTTATGTGTGAAAGGGACTGGTTCTGAATCGCCATCAAGTCTATTCTTAACTGGATTAGAGGAAATGTAAAGTTTTAATATACTAATCTTTGCTCAGTAACATTATTTGTTATTTGTAACTGTCAGAAATACAGTAATATAGTCATAATTCTTAGTTTATTTTAATTAATAGTATAAAATATAATTCATTAATGACATAAATAAACACTAACATAAGAGATAAATCCGAGGAGAAATCAATAGATGATTGGCTTTTACAACAATAATTGTCATAATTTCTCAATATTTTATCTTTTTCCGTGTTTAATGCATTCCAAGAATAACAATCTTTCCAATAATTGTGAAACGCATATAAAATGGATTTCTTTTACTTCTTCCTTCATAAATGTGCAAATAAAATACCATGTTTTTAAAACAAATGTATCTTAGTCATTTTCAACAGAAACACACAAAAACTTGTTTCTGTTTATGGAATAACCCAAGAATTTCTTTACCAATGTTTTGGAGGTAATAGATCTATGGAAAAGAGTCTATCACTAACGAGCATTGGTGTTAGTCACATAACCTTGGAAATAATGTGCAACAATACTATCACAAATTATAGGATTTATCAATGTAATAATTGTTTTATCTCTGTACCAATTGAATAAACATACTAATAACAATCAATAAATATGATAGGAACAGAGATGATTCGTAAATAGTACGTCCGAGTTCGAAAAGAAATGACACGTTACAGATTAAATAATTATCTGGACAAATTTTTGAATCTCTACATTACTGAAATAATGTTGAATCGAAGATATATAAATTTATAGTTTATTTGAAAAACATATTTAAAATATTAAAATTTAAAAGTTATATAAAATTAGGATAACCTTGTTCAAGGTAAGGTCACAACATCTATTGAAATTTGTATAAAAAAAAAACTAAAAATAAAATAACTCTAATATAAAAATGTCAACAAAAATGTGTTCCCAACTAAAATGAATGTCTAGGTTTACATATCTATACAGTACAGTAGTGACTGAATAACAAAAAGAAACAACTAATATCACTTCATAGAATAAAGAAGAAAATTAATCACAATTCTAGGAACAGATTATAAAACAGTTGGACTTTAAACAAACAGTTGAACGAGTGACCCGACCTTTTCAAGGTGCTTCGTCTCGGATCCAAAATATATCACATGATTTAAAATTTCACTTTGTTTCAAAATGACATTGAAAATGACACAAATATTTTTTCATTTAAAGTACATCTTTAATTTTAAAGTCTATACATATTTGTTTTCCTACAGGTAGCTAATTTTAGCAAAGCAATAAAATTTTGTTTATTTTAGCTTCAAAACAAAATAATTTTATAGTAAGTACTTGGCATATGGCATTGTGATAATTTTTACATTATTAGTAATATAAATGTTGCAAAAAATCTTATGTAATACTAATGAATTTTTTGCTCGAACTCTGCTATTGAAAAGTGTCCATAAATTATAATAATTTGATGTTTCAACAATTTTCAAATCGCATGAATTATAAGCGCAAAGTAACAATTATGTTTATTAAATTATGTGATAGAGTTAACTTAATTTGAAAGATTTCTTGCTTGTTATCTGATCTTTGATAAGAACAATTTTTTTAAACAAAATTTTTATTCATTTCACTTAAAAAATAGTGTTGTTTTAGATAGGAAATAAAATTAGGGCATCTGATTATTTAAATATAAAAATCTTATGTGGCCAGCTCATTACCTTCCGTCAGTTCTATGTATGTTGTACAAATTTTATACAGATAGTTCCTTGCAAAAGATTCAATTTCTTGTACATTACCTTTCGGCAGTTGTATGTATTTTTATACAAATTTCATACAGAAAATTTCTGGCAAAAAATCCTATATTTCCAGTAAAATTATAAGACAAACACACTATGTCAATTTCACTTGACACTGACATCTTTCAATCAGAATTTTCTTAATATAGTAGCTGTTTCCATAGCTGGCTACTTTATGTTTAATTTCTTTATAATTTTTTTGCACGATCGGGTTATTTTTTATATTTACCGATAGTGTTCCCAAGACAGTAGGTCTTATTTACAAATTTCTGAACGGTAAGTGCTGTGCCTCACGTCGGTAAGTGATGTGCCTTACTTACCGTTCAGGGAGCGAGACGGTAAATAAATAAAAACAAAAATCAAAGCTTACTTCAAAAATTACAAATATTTTTTTTAATATGTCAAAATAATTTTCAAATCTTATTTTTCTTTTAAATTTTGTGCGTCGATCGTGCAAAAAATAGTATAAGCATCACGAACGTTAAGGAATTACCGATTTCAGACAAACATTATCTTCGATCGGTAAACTGTCCTTACCGTTCTTAATATTTAATATACTATAATTGGGAAAAAATGATATTAACATAGTTTTTTCAAGAAAACCTGTTAAAATCTTCAAATGAGGGTACTTCCGGTTGACCCATTGTAACCAAAATCTAATCAGCTCTTCATATGGATGTAACGAAGATGAAGAATACGAAAGAATTATAATTTTTGAAATTGTAGTATTAGAGTTATCGCATACGAAATTTTTGTTACACACATACGCACACACACACGCGCACACACACACACACACAGACATCATCGTAAAAATAGTAAAATCGTATTCTAGGGACCCTAAAACGTGCTTATTGATTAAAAACTCATCATCGAATTTTTTGACCAAAGACAATACCTTCCTTACCTAAAGGTGACGGAAGGTAAAAAACAAAACATATCAACCAGTAACTTTATAAAACTAAAATACCTAAATCTTCCACCAAACAAAAAAGAATAACAAATTTTGTGTATTTCTCACCATGTCAACGGTAACTTCTCCAACTTTAGTGCTTCCATGTTTCTTCCTAAAGGCCTTGACCTTTTCAATTTCTTTAGGGATTTTCGATGCAAGAACGGCCTTCAAATCGGTGTTGGCATCAGTGAGATGTCTAATGCTGGTAAGCGCGGGAAGAACTTTCTGAAAATGCAGAAAATGGATGGCGGATGGTTAATTTTTTTATTTCCATATAGTCTCTTCAAATATAATCAGCAACAATGGAAAAGATTTCGAAATGAAATAAATGAATTTGATTTGTAACTCATTCATATAAATTGTGAAATTTTAATATCGTATGTTTTGGTTAATTGCAGCCAGCGTTTGAATGACTAATGTATGCTGGACTGTTATCTGAACGTGAAGAAAGACAAAATAAAAACAGTGGTTTCATAAAGATGTGATAAGTGAGTGATAAATCATATGTCACAGATCACAGGAAATACAAATGTAAAATAAAAAATTGCTAATTATAAATAGATACGTACAGGCTCAGGAAGAGCGCGTTTAGGGCCTCTTAAATCAAGGGGGCCCCAAATTTCAGGTATCAAAATAAAAAAACTGTTTCGTTTTATTTTATTATTATTATTTTCCTAAAAAATAATTAATAATTTAATAGTATTCTCTAAATTAAATTGACAAATGTATAACACGCCATCTAAGACATATGTTTTGTGGCGACCCTAGCGGTCATATTTCAAATGATATGCAAGTTCGCTCTCTGCTGACGAAATAAAGATAGAATATATCTTTCAAAATGCACTTAAGAAACCGGAACCCTCAATTAAACTTTTATAATTCCCGCTCGATTTTGACGTCATCGGAGTCTATTCTAATCGCTGTACATGTGAAAATTATGACTTCTTCGCTTGTAAATTTTCAAAAAATATTTTGGTGTTACGGTAATCTAACGCACAGAACTCAATTTGACGAAATTCGGGTATAATGCGTAATGTAAATAGATATATCGCGATAAAATTATTATTAGTTTTTTAGGCTATATTTGTGAAAAATGTGACATTTTCGCTTGCAAATTTTCAAAAATTCTTAAGGGGCTAGTATTCCAGACTAGTCTAAAAATCCAATATGTATTTAATGTATAATAAACAGACTGATACCTATGTTCAAATAAATCGTGTATGTATTTGTGTTATTTTTTAAAAAATTATCTAGAATGCGTGTTACAGTAAAAACGTACGCGTAGAATGCTCACTATAGTGGTATGGAAAATATTAAAGGGGGGGGGGACTGGTGTTTGCAGTGCGCTTGGGGCCTCTCAAGAAATTCGCCACTGGATACGTAATTTTTTAATGATATAATATACCGTATGTCTGTCTTAAAGGTGTACATAGGAGATTAACATGGCAAATGAGTTTTTTGCAAATTCCTGCTCGCCTAATTATTTTAAGCAAAAACGCGTCAAATAAAAGTTTTAGGGCATAAAATTCTGCATCTAATTCAATAAACAGAATTACCGTTACATATTTTGTAACGACAATAATTAAGTATGAAAATGTTGAAAATTACGTTGAAAATATCGACAGCCATGGAATTGAACAAAAAATAAATAAATGCTTCACGTTTTATCTGTCACAACGTAAGTTAACTAATTTGACGTTTCTGACAATTTGATTCGAAAAATATCGTTAATTATGATAAGAGAAATATTATATTAGACTAATAAAGTTAAAAAATACAGTTTCGTTTAAATAATATGAATTTATTAAAAATTCAATTGCGTAACAAAATTATGTATGATGCTGTGATTGTGATGTACTCCCAACTCATTTCCAATACATCTAGTACTACAGAAGGGGATTACACTTATTCCTAACACTCTTCTAGTAACGCACGTTTTCCTACTCGTCCTATATACTGATTACGCGGCTCACGTATATTTTTTGAAGACACATTAGCGTCTTCAAATTTTGTCACGAATTTAGCAATTGTGAAATCACGCTCTTCATTAGTATAAATATTCATTTTCTAATAATTTCAGACAATAAAACTAGAGACAAATTCAAATTGTCAGAAACGTAAAATAAGTTAACTTACTTTGTGACAGATAAAACGTTAAGCATTTATTTATATTTACTTCAATTCCATAGCTACAACTTTTATTTGATGCGTTTTTGCTTAAAATAATTAGGCAAAAAAAAAACAAAAACAAATTAAAGATGAGCTACAGTGTCATTAAATTTTTAAAGTTTTGATTTACATATCGGGTGTAACACGAAAAGCGGGCCATAGGTGTTTAACATTTGTAAAACTTACTAATTAATTTTAAATAAAAACAGTGTTTATTATTGTACGAATTATCACCGTTCAGACAGAAATTTCTGTCCACATTTTATTTTAATCAAAGGTAAAATTATAAGTTGATAATAAAATGCTGCAGCAATTGTTTCATATAATTTGCTAATCAAGGTTATAAAGTCAGATAAGAACTACTAAAATTTGGTATTGGGTATAATTAACATATAAATAATAAAACATAATTCATAATTAATTAGCATTTGACTTATCAAACATTTGTAATATAGTTTTATGAAAAAAATTAAAACAAAACGATAAATTTTATAGTACTTATAGGTAATAAAGTTAAAATTTATTTTGCTTAATAAACATTTCGATTAATTATTGTAATAAACATAAAAAAAAGAATTTAATTACTATTTGTTTACCCTTTTCAGCTATGTAAACAATTACAGAAACATTGAAGCCATATCGGTAACAAAGTAATCATTTATTCTAAGCAATCGAATTATTGTAATCAGTTTCTAATTGTTGTAA
The DNA here is from genome assembly GCA_963082715.1 of Harpalus rubripes. NCBI lineage: Eukaryota > Metazoa > Arthropoda > Insecta > Coleoptera > Carabidae > Harpalus > Harpalus rubripes. Next base: position 17,892,787 of record OY720460.1, read on the forward strand.
TCAATGACCAATTGTTGGAATCAAATTGAAATTGTTGTAATCAACATCCAAAATACATTGTAAATAATACTCTATTAATTTTTAAGGCAAAATTGTTGTAAAACTGGCACACCTTAGACGTTTTGAAATTTTGGGCCATTCTCAGTTATTTTGGTGTAAATATTGTAAGTGCAAGCAATTTCTCATTATTGTAATCAATTTCTAATTGTTGTAATCAATTTCAAACTGTAATCAATTTTCAATTGTTGCAAACAATATCCATTTTTTGTAAAAATCCAAAATACATTGTCAATACGATTCAACTAACTTTACCAAAAAATAAAAATCTCAAAAAATTGTACACCTTAGCTTTTTTGCGATTTTGGGCCATTTTCAATTAATTTACTTGTAATTGTTGTAAGTTGTAATCAATTTCCAATTGTTGTAATCAATTTAAAATTGTTGTAATCAACATTAAAATCTAAAATACATTGTCAGCACTATACTATCATCAACTAACTTTACGCCGACAAGTAGAAAAACACGAGCACTCCTCTTCCGTTTCAGAGCACATGTCTTCCACTGAAGTTCTGAACACTGAGGAAGAATTTGCTGTACTAACCATGGGCTTGTTTTTGACAAACAGCGATTGCGTGATATAAAGGTCATCTGAATTTCAGAATGGAGGTAAGAGGTAATTTGCTTCACCATGAAATGTTTACAGGTAATTCTATGATTGTCCTGTAGTTAAAGTAATTGCCGTTGATAACAGATTTTAATACAAAGTTCAAAAGATATGGAGTTGATATTCGTGGTTGTCTTGGATATTTATGTTTGTGTTGTTTTCATTTTTAATGTGAAAATTTGGGTTAATTATGTTTATATGTTTAATCTTTGGAAACATCTTTAGTATATGGAGGTAATTATGTTGTACTTCCGAAATTTTATAACTTAATAATGCCATTATTATTTTTAATATACAATTTTATTTTTCAGTTTCATGTTTTTTCTTTCTTTATAATATGTAATTAAAGGTTTTTATATATTCCTGTATTACACCTAAAATTATTATTAAATCTAAATTAACCTATTTTAACCTAATCCTAACTGAATACCAATTTGAACCTAATTTAGTGAATGTGTACACTTGATAGCCACATTCGTCCCAGTCAGTTTACAAAACGCGGCCAGATTGTCAAACCTTCGTTCACTTAGCGATGTTTTACAATCTGGTTAGTCTTTTATAAATTCACAAAGCTTACTTACTTTTTATATTTCTCTAATGTCCAGTTGCGCTTACCTATCTATAAGTTAAAATCTTACAGGTTAAAAAAGTGCATATCTAAATTATAATATTTAACAACTCATTTGACATTTTGTGTTGACTTTTATTCAAATATTTATGTTATAAAGTGGCTGTAAGATTGTAAAACAACGCAACGTTAACGAAAATTTGTCAATCTGTAATGGGCTACTTGCGTGCCATTTTTTTATTTAACATTATTGAAGAGACGATAAAAACTTGCTGCCCATATTTTTTCTTTTGACAAAATTTTCATTAATTTGCCAGAAAAAATTAATGAAATTTTTATATTTAAATTACCGCCATGCATGACGTAGAATTACGCCGAACCAATGAATGGCCGTAAAGAAATAACATCGGTACGTCTAAAAGCAACGGCATGTGCGGGTAATTTAAACATGATAGATCATCTGTTTGACGTTTAAATAATAGTTTGGTGGTTAATATTTTCGTTTGTCATTTTAATCTTGTACGAGTATAAGCTAAGTTAAAACCCTTCAAAATCTTGCTTAACAAATCGAAATACGTAATAAAAGTAACAGAAACCACGCAAATTGTAAATAATAAAGAAGAAAGACAGTGACAGAAAAATGAACTAATGTCAAAATCAAATTAAAACTCGCACTCGCTCGCCATCTACAGGTTACATTCTTAAACATGCATCCCTTTCTCCAGTTCAAAATAATGACGTCAAAGAAAATCTTCTTTTTTAATTTATTAGAAAACATATAATTTTTTAAAGAAATTATATTTTTACATGTTTTCAACTTTACTTTAGATATTTAGTGATAGATATCAGATTTTCAGTACCGCGCAAGTAGCTTGTTGTAATTTATTATTATTATTGTATTTTGTTTGTCAATAAAGTATTGTTTATTATATTATAGTATGTAAATACAAGTAATCCTTTTGAAATAACAATTCTTAAAATAGAATTAAATATGCTAAATGTAAACTAAACTATTTATCCACTACTAAACAAATATTTGAATAAATTATAAGTATGTCTTGTCTATGATATGTCTAGCAAAACTTTTAAATTTGCGTATCTCATTTTTCTCAAATTTGGTAGAAAAATATTCCATTACCTATTAAGGAGCTTGTCTTGTTCGAAAATAAATATGGAAAAATGACATTTCTTGCAAGTCATTTTGTGGTTTTTCTATAATAAATAAACAATTGAAACGTGAAATACATAAAGTTAAGTAATATTCGAGGAGTGTTATGCTCTCAAAATATTGTTTTTGTATATTATTTTTTAAAAATTACTCGATAAACAGTACCAATTTTACATTTATTTTGTGCCTTCATTTTAAAGTCTTCTGTTCAAATAAATTAAAAATATTTGTATAACACCCTTCAATTAATTGAATACAACATATCTGTTATAGAAAATATATCTAATATTTATTATATTCCGTAACTTAACCGCAGCGACCAAGGTTCTGGTTACGCGTTCCCTAATGTAACCAAAACATAATTTCAGGATCGCGGTTCCATTTCGGAATGTGGTTCCTGAAAATTCTGATTACTTTTCCGTGTCCAAAACGACCACAAAATTTCTGTGGATGTTGTGGTCATTTTCTTAGAAATGATGTATCTATAACATCCTATATTTATTTGTATTTATCATACTACCGTCAACCAAGACGTTAACGTTGGTTGTTAAAAAGCTGTCAACTGTCAATTTTTTATATTCGACCTAATGTCCGACCTCTGCAGCCGATATAACGAAGAACATCCCTACTTTATCGACACAAATTAACCAAGATGTTCCGAACCACAACCACTTTTCAGTAACCATAACTTGACCACGTGAACCACAAGATAACCACGACCGTGGTTATGGTTCAAGTAGTCAGGTTATGGTCACTGAAAAGTGCTTGTGATTCGGAACATCTTGGTTAATTTGTGTCGGTAAAGCAGGGAACCATCGCGTCATTAGAAATAAGTGACAACATAACTTTTGTCTATCTTTATACTAACGTAAATATTATACATATAAGTATATAGTATATTGTAATTATGTTTATACAATATTATTTATTATATTATAAGAAATAAGAACATGACCACCACAACCACAAAAAATTTGTGGTCGTCGTGGTCCCGAAAAAGTAACCAAAACTTTCAAGAACCACATTCCGAAACTGAACCGCGATCCTGAAATTATGTTTTGGTTACATTACGGAACGCATAACCATAACCTTGGTCACCGCGGTTAAGTTACGGAATATACTATAATTAATGTATGTTCGTGTATTTTGCTTTATAAAAATTATTAAAATTTTTCTTTTTCGTCACATTTTGACAGGTACAAAATCCATTAAATCACATTCACAAAAAGTAGTTCTATTACAATAATGACCCTGGTATATGAATTTTTTAACCTTGATAATGATCATTGAAAAGAAAAGATTTAAAACTGAAAATAGTTGCTAAACCCAATAAAAAAGGAAAAATGATTTTGCAAAATTTGTATTCATAAAATATATTCAATAAATTTAAAATTTGTTTGTTAAAAAGAATGACAAGATTTATTTGCGTACAGTAACTGAATTAATAACTATGTTTTGAAGATTATAAGAGAATGTAAATAAATAAATATTTAGAAAATTTAAATTCACCCATTTTTAAGAAATTGTAACCTATAATTATATAAGTATCCTAATTTTCTTATTTCACCAAATTCCTCTCAATTATGTTTTATGAAACTGTAAAAAAATCATCAACACGCGATATTTTCGGCCTTGAGTTTTCCAGCGATTAATACATATAAAACATCTGTTTCTTTGAATTCGGTTAAAATTCACGATTACTTGTTGGCGCGCGGACCCATGACGTCACCAGTCATTTGGTCCTATGCTATAACGCGGGGACTTCGACCTAGTGATGCAAACACACGTATTTTTAGTTAGAACTAAAATTAAATTGAAACAGCACAGAAATTTTAGTAGCAGATAGAAATTGATCATAAACAATGTATTAAAAATAGGAAGGGCTATCTGCGTTTTAATTTTTTTCACTTTTCAGGTACTTACATCGGTGCAAAGGTGTAAATATTTAACCAGACTTTGTATCAAATTAATCTTAGATATTTGTACTTATCTTAAGCATATGACTTTTATCTTACAATCAAGACGTTAAATAAATGAACTGTCTGATAACGACTTTTTTTTGTAACGTATCAATTGTGCAATATGATATATTGACGCCTACGTTATTAATGTATTACTATTATATTAATAGCAATATCATTTTCAATTTTAAGAAATGTAATGTTATAGAAATGTAAAATAGAACAGAATTTTAATGTTAATTGCAATGTCAAATACATATTTGTTATATTAGTAATTGTGTTGTTATTTCCTCAAACATATAAAGACAAAAATATTAACTATTGTTACTAAATTATACAGAATGTCTAGATTTCGCGTGACCCCATTCAGATATCGGAAACTACAGAAGATACGGTGCGGCGGGTATATGGGACAAGTGGTATGCCCCAAGGACGACACATTGGGAGTCTGATTTTGTTTTGTCAAAAATTATCATTCATAGACTACTGGATTATAATAAAAACTGAACTTAAGTCAAAATATTTATTTTGAAATAACTATTAATAATAAGGAAAAATATATCAAATAAAACTTAATTTTTCTTGAAACCTTACATGTATAAATATATAAATATGTATGAATGTTACGTGGTACTGTCAATTCAATATACTGTTGACAACAATATGCTTGTTAATTTACTGTAGACGAACAATGAATTTAAATTACTATTGTTATTATCTTTATGGTTTTGGTAATTAAATGTGAAAATTATTATTTATTTAACACCAAACAGTCACCTTGGTAAACAATAATTGTTTAAATAAAATCAAGATAACATAGTTGAACTCAATTTACTGAATTTACACGTAATCACAAATTTTCCAAATGGGAAATTCAATTTCCAATAATATTTATCATTACAATGATTGTCTACGTAAATATTTAGCAAGCTCTTGAAATTACAGTTGTTTTGTATCGTTTTTACGTTAATTACAAATGTAAACCATTACAACATCCGCATATGAATTCATATATATATATATATATATATATATATACCGTGTGTCCCAAGCAAACCTTGACATATGCGTTTAACATGGGAAAACTGATTTTTGTGAATAAAAAGTGTCCGGCATAAAATTAAGCCATGATATTTAACATGATAATAGTACATTACCTCGTGTACCTTATTTAATATTAATTACATTATTATCATTTTGTAAATTAGAGAAAATTATAAATATCTGTCAATAAATATTTGTTTCAATATTTTATTACGTAATATCAAAATAATTGCAATTGTCATTGTAGGTCAATGGTTAGCATAGCTGACTGTGGAATGAGATGACGTTTAGAGATTGGGGTTCGAATCTCCGTCAAGACAGTATTTTTACTATTTTTTTTAATTTATGAATTAATTGCGAATTATATTAAAGATATTATGTATTATATTAATATGGATATCAATGTTTTGATTATTGTAATCCATTCATTGTTATAGCCAAGTACATTATAAAATAATTGGTTTTAAACAATGACAAAAATTGATTACAATAATCAAAATATTGATATAATAAAAATGCATTATATTTTCTTTTAACCTTAATAAAACATGATTGAGATAAAATGAATATGTGTATAAACAACAAAAAATAGTAAAAATACTGTCTTGATGGAGATTCGAACCCCAACATCTAAACGTCATCTCATTCCACAGTCAGCTATGCTAACCATTGACCTACAATGACAATTGCAATTATTTTGATATTACGTGATAAAATATTGAAACAAATATTTATTAACAGACATTTATAATTTTCTCTGATTTACGCAACGATAATAATGTAATTAATATTAAATAAGGTACACGAGGTAATGTACTATTATCATGGCTTAATTTTAAGCCGGACACTTTTTATTCACAAAAATCAGTTTTCCCATGTTAAACGCCTATGTCAAGGTTTGCTTGGGTCACACGGTATATTTTCTTAACAAATGCATTATCATGAATACAATAAATTATTATGCTTTTATATTTTTATTTTTAACGCACACATGACGTCACTGCAAGATATATTTTAATTAGTTTTATCTGAATTAATTCGGAACTACCTCACATTTTAAGTCAGATGACGTAATGGCCTTCAAAGATTATACAACAGATGCAGAAAGTAAGAAATAAAGTTTCCCAGAAATATACTTTAATAATAACTATTATGATAATGAAAATATAATTATGCATATTAATTGTTAATAACAAAATTATCATTTTTTTGTGTTTATTTGTCTGTGTAGATATTTATGTTAATGTATGTTATTTGATAATTAGGTGAAATTAAGTAAACAACCAAATTAAGCTCATGTTTTTATGAAATTCTTGCCAAAATTAAAATAAAATTTGTTTAAAATTATTTTACAACGAAAATTAAATAAATTACGAAAGTTTTTTAAATAAATAACTTCTATGAGAAAGTAGCATTTACTCGTAACTGGAATATAATGTTGTTTAAATTTCTTTTTTCGTTTAAAGTTTAATTGCAATATCATTTTATTACATAAAAATACTAATTACTAATGTAATAATAATTATTTATATTTGAATTTTCTTTTGTGTTAAATGACAAAAATATTTATAAAAATGAAAAAATGATCCATTTTTTTATATCCTTAATTATCTATTTAAATGTTTGTAATAATTTCATCGCCCTTGTCTATTCATTGTCAATGTTTGTTAACATAAAAAACCAAGGTGATTTATAACAAAAAGACAATAAAACAGGTAGTGTATTTACCGTAGAATTCAAGTATTTGTTAAATAGGTCAGATGCGATTTAGGAATAGCTGGCATTTGTAGTTGGCACTGAAAAAAACATGCTTAATAGTCCATCCGAAGATTCCGAGGGGCAAAGAGGATCAGGTTACCTGTGACGGTAACCTTGACGACAAAATTCAAAAGAAAAACGTTAAATGGATTCTGAACGTTGTCTTGGTTACGGTTAAATACACGATGATAATCAGTAAAGATAACATCTGAAAATTGTTAGTAAAGGAATTTTAATTTGTATTGTTGCTTTGGACGATAAAATAATAGATATAAGTGATGATGATTATATTTTTGATTTAAAATGCAACAAGTTAGTTTTGAAGTAAGATTTGACCTCAATAATGGTCAACAATTAAATGACAGTTATATCCTTTTAAATTGAAATGTTTACGACTGTTTGCACGGTCATATATTATTATAAATTTTTTTAACAAAAATCGATTTGACAACAATACTTATTGTAATGAATTACAATATTTGTTGTTGATTACAACAATTGTGATTGAAGAGCTTAACTTTCTGGCTTTCTACTGGATGTGAAGTAATTGGAAAAATAAACATTTATAATCAATTAAATAATAATTAGAGGCTAACAATTATTAGATATTTTTATGGGACGTTTTTGTAGAAACACTCAAAAAATGAAATAACTTGTGTGTTGTGATTAATATACTTTTTGCGAAAACTGTTTCGCAACCTTGAATGCACATGCCGCTTTATATAATTCAAATTTACCATACTTGGATTATTGTTGTTTTTGTTCCCATTGATTACCATATTTTTTTTTGGAAAAAAGCTTTTATTAAAATGTAGTTTTTAACGACACTTTCAATTTGAAGAAACAACAGATCTTTAATACTCTTGAGTTGATTACAACAATGCATCAATGGCAATTGATTACAACAATGAAATAAACGTAGGTTGTTTTTGTCAAGAGCTTTTCAAATGATTACAATGTATTTTTTTTATAATAAACTTATTAAAACGTAGTTTTTAACGATACTTTCAATTTCTAGAAACAATAGATCTTTAAATACTCTTGAGTTGATTACAACAATGCATCAATGGCAATTGATTACAACAATGAAATAAACGTAGGTTGTTTTTATCAAGAGCTTTTTAATGTATTTTTCTTCATAAAAACCTTAATAAAACATAGATTTTAACGACACTTTCAATTTCAAGAAACAATAGATCTTTAATACTCTTGAGTTGATTACAACAATGCATCAATGGCAATTGATTACAACAATAAAATAAACATAGGTTGTTTGTGTAAAGAGCTGTTCAATGTATTTTTTTTTCACAAAAAACTAAATTAAACGTAGACGTAATGATGCTTTCAATTTCAAGAAACAATAGATTTTTAATATTCTTGAGTTGATTACAACAATGCATCAATGGCAATTGATTACAACAATGAAATGAATGTAGGTAACAGAATAAATCTGCCCATTTTAAATTCGTATAATAACATATCTGTTGCAGATGAACAACAATTGTGATTGAAGAGCTTAACTTTCTGGCTTTCTACTGGATGTTAAGAAATTGGAAAAATAAATTACAATGTATTTATTTTTCATAAAAAACTTATTAAAACGTAGTTTTTAACGATATTTTGAATTTGAAGAAACAATAGATCTTTAATACTCTTGAGTTGATTAAAACAATGCATTAATGGCAATTGATTACAACAATGAAATAAACGTAGGTTGTTTTTTGTCAAGACCTTTTTAATTGATTACAATGTATTTTTTTCATAAAAAAACTTTTATTAAAATGTAGTTTTTAAGGATACTTTCAATTTCAAGGAACAATATATCTTTAATACTTTTGTGTTGATTACAACAATGCATCAATGACGATTACAACAATGAAATAAATGTAGATAACAGAATAAATCTGCCCATATTAAATTCGTATAACATGTCGCAGATGAAAAGGAAATGATCACGCCACACTTCACGCAACTTTTTTTCTTCCCTTAGTGTCAGTGACGTGTACTCCAAACAACAACGCGTGCTATGCTGATTAAGCACCCGTACGTAACGTAAAACGGTTGGCGGGCACGCATAATCATTGGGAATCCAGTGTGAATTAAAATGAGATAACGCACAATGCTGGCAAAGGCATGAATCGGAATTTGAACCCTAGCTGGGTGACCTTAAGAAAACGTGGTGATCATTTTCGATATTCGAATGATCGCATGGACTTTTTGACGTAACAGACCTATCATCTGGGCATCAAAATGATTTATTTCATATCACAAACTATTTAATTTGAGAATAAAGCTAAAAATAAAGTTTGTTTATTAGGAATTCTCCGGCGCCAAAAATACCAAATTTACGTAACGCGTTTGACATTAAAATACAATGTCAATATAACATTTAACTCAAATTACAGAGAATTAAACATAGCATGTCAACCGCAAATTTCAAATCATCATTACAAAGCATTTTAGTGTTTGTCATCTGACAGGAATATTGGTAAGGGTTGTTTTGAGCTTTGGGGTAGGTCATGGTTATATTAATTAAATGTTTACCCTACCTGATGTTGTTCAATAAATCTGATGCCCAAAATTCGTAATGCCATTCTACCGCTTTATATGGATTCACCACTAGTAGAACTATACGTCACACCACTTACGCTGTTCACCGCTTAAAGATTGTAAAACGGCATGGATGCGATATACGCGAGGTTTACTTTGGTCTTTATTCTTGCGCATGCGTATAACTTATACGGAGTACTTATGTGGCAGACAGATAATATTTTCAAAAATAATTGATTATACCACACGCAAACCACAGCTATCTTTATTTGTATGACAATATTTTTTGTTTTCTGCATTTTCTTAATTCATCGTTGATTACTACTAATTTATTGTTTGATTGTTTTCTTTGTTAAATTATATACTTTCATTAAAAGTGAAAAGAACTAATCTTCCTCTAAACAAAAAAGAATAAATGAGCTGTGACTTTCATGCTTTCTCATCTAATATGAACAGTTAGAAATTCCAGCACACTTTTTGGAATGATTCAAAATGATTGTACGGTTAATCTTCGACGTACGTTGTTACATTAATTCATGATTATACATTATCCTGAAGAGAGATGGAACATAGTTGCTTCACTTCCTTGCTAGGGTCTTTATTCGCAAGGCTTGGGGAATCCAACCAGCAACCAGCTGAGGGAGTGAGTCGATAGTGAATGACACTTGAAGTTTGACAGAACATTTTCATAAGAATAACTTTATACTATTTACTTTTAATCGTAAGTATTTCGTACATTCACTACACCATACATCTATACTATTATAATATGAAAAAATATGAAAAGGTCAGCATTTTTTATCTTTTATCTTGCCAGCATTTCATTTGTTAAACAAAAAAAACAAATGATCATCTGTAGCTTCATTTGTTTTCCAGATGGTTGGGCCACAATCCTGTGATACTTTTGTGGTGCTTCCTCCCTTAACGCAACATGGTGTAGTGTTTGGGAAAAATTCTGACAGACCACAAGGCGAGATCCAAGAAGTAGTGTATATACCAGCGGGGAATCCAGAAGGCAAAATAAAAGTAAGATTATCGTCCTTAATTTTAATCCTTTCACTGGACTCTTATTGTTCCTTAATCTTTTATCTATGTAGAGTAAGTTAACGATATGGAGTTGAATTGTGAACAAAAAACCAGGACAGTTTTAATATTATCAAACATAGAATAGAATTTGTTCGAATTAAGAGATATTAATGGTCTGTATTTTCATCTCAGGTTAAACTGTCTGTTAACACTTAATTGTCAGACAAAATGAAAAATTACATTTGTGTCATTTAATAAATAATATATTTAATCATTTATTACTTATTAAATGCTTGTGTCAAATTTTAATGCGACATTTTTCGATAGCTTAACCAGAAATAAAAATAGTTTTCATAATATAACTTAAGCACTTTAGTGAGCATGAGCAATGTAGCATTAGTTTAAAATAAAGTCTTAATAAAGTAATTTTAATTAAATAAGTGAGTCTCACGTCGGTTAATGTAGACCATTTTAAAGATGTATTTGTTTTAACAAAAAATGCATAGGTCACTAGATAAAAACAAAAAATAAAATTTTACAAATAACTTCAAAGGACCCGTGTTTTGATATCTGGATAAAATAATTGACAATTGTATAACTTATGCTACATTTTTCGTTTTACCCGACAGCTAACAGATAATTTAACCAGAGATGATAATGCTCAAATTTCGAAGAATACGTTAAATAAAAACAAACCAGACATCTAGTTTAGGGTCTGTATTTTCATCTTAAGATCTTAAGCTATTATATCGATGTTGTTTTTCTGACGGATAAGTTAACATACTCTTTAACCATAGATGAAAATACCGGGATTAATAGTTTTCAAATTATGTAACATCCAGTATCCAGGGCCGATCCGTGAGTATAAGACCCCTTCCCCCATGATGTAACATTTTCAAAATAAAGTTTAAACTTTATTTTTTATTCTTCAAAAATGCTAGATTTAATATATTGATGCATTTTCTTACATTCATTCTTGTAATCAATAGGATAATCAAAAATATTTGTTGTAATCCATAATTTTACAGTTATAGTTTACAATATAACACTGAGAGAAAATTTTTCTTTTACTTTTTAATTTTTAATAATAAATAAGGGATTCATTGTGGGATCCATTCTTATAATCAATAATCTTGAGTTATAGTCAACATATTCTTTGTTGTAATCAACATTTTCAGTTATTATTTCAATATATATACAAATATGGAGCCCAACCTACAATAAACATATAGATTCTATTGAAGTTTTACAAAGAAAATTTGTTAGGTATATTTACTTTAAACGATATCATGTTTACCCTACTAATGAAAATAATTACAGTAACTGTCTAATCGAATTCGGAGTTCTGTCCTTGGACGACAGTAGAAAAATGCAATCATGTTTATATCTATACAAATTGGTCAATAATTCGGTAGATGATTCGGCTATCCTCTCTAAAATAAATCTTCTTGTTCCTCGATCTCGAACTAAATTGACATTTGCTTATCCGACTCCAAGGACAAACTACGAACTACGTTCACCTGTCAGACAAATGTGTATTATTTACAACAAATTTGTAAATGAATTATTAGAACTAGATATATTTTCTAACAGCATTTGTAGGTTCAAGAAAGTACTGTCTGCTATACTTCTTGCAAGAACCGATAATTTATAATTTAAATTTAATAATAGTTTATTTATAAATATATATGTATTTTTTTTTACTTTTTCTATTTTTATTGTAAGGTGTCACTAATCGCGCGTCACGCGACGAAATTTCTGTACATTCAGTGAAACAATTCCTCTGTAACTGGCATAGGCGAAGTTAGACTGTAAAATTAGGGGGTGCTAAAGTCCCTTACCTTAAAATGAAAAAAAAAAATTAGTTTACAATATAAAAAAGTATTTATTTGATTAGTTTATAAACAAGAACATAAAATATTATTTAAAGTAACAAAATAGTTATTTGTGATATGTGTTAAAAATGATATTTTAGTTTGAGAAAAGAAAGTTTGGAACACGACGCGAAACTAATATTCTGTTTCCATTCAGAAAAATAAATTCTTGCAAAATGTCTTAGGCATTATTTATTTATTTTTTTATTTAATTTTTTGAAAGTCCATTTTCAATATCCTATACTGATCTACGTACTACTACGTAAAGCAATTTTGTGTCATAGTAGTGCTCAGCCAGCTTTTAATTCTCCTCATAACAGAGAATAATCTTTCACATGTTTCTGTGTATATAGGCAGAATGAGCGTAATTTTATAAAGTTTATAATAATTTCTAAATGTATCTAGATTAAGTACACTTTTAATATTATTTGATTCTTGACTGCTCATCATGTTCTTTAGAATAGTAATTTCAGCTTTCAAAATATCTTTATTTATTGCCAAAGTGGTATAATTATCTATATCTACGGCTGTTGCTAGTTCTTGGCTTTCTAGGGAAAATCGGAGTTTTAGGTGTATACATAGTTATTGCATCAATTATATGATAGTAAAGTAAATATATGAATTCGGAAAGAATCATCATCAAGAATAATCAGCACCAGTATATAAGTCAGTACCTATCATGTGAACTAGATCCAATTGTTGATGCGACCAAGTAATTTTTAAATAACTTTGACTCGCTTTTTTTTATTTTTAGAGTTTTAATAGGTTCAATTTCAATATTGTTATTTTTTTTGAAGCAATTTCAATATCTTTTCGTGAGTACAAAAGTGCATAGTCAGTTCGCTTGATATTTTTTTATTATATCATTAATGATAGTTAAATTCCCTTGTTTGCTTTGAAGGTTCTTTCTTAATATGTTGATAATATTTAATATAACAGTCAAAATGAATATATGTGTCTAAAATGAAATTATTAAAATTTATAGAAATTTTGTTTGGGGGTGCTAATTCAAAATCTGGGGGTGCTAAGCACCCCCAAGTACCCCCCTAACTACGCCTATGGTAACTGGGATATTATCCTGTAGAGTGAATTTACAATAAATAAATATAACAATAATAGAAAAATAACGAATCGATTGATACGATAATTATTTTACTTATAACTAGAGCACTAATGCAAACAAATTAAAAAAATTATTGTTCACTTCTAGCACGTTAATTTTTAAGTTTTATACTAATTTTGTCTTTACGGATAAAAGCATTTTATAAAAATTTACTATTTGCATTACTGTCTTGAAACGGCACCCTTTAAAAAAAGTCAGGCGTTTTTATCTGCCCACCCGCACGGAGCGGCCCTGCTTTCTTGAATCTGTAAATACATAATATAGGAATATTTTTAAATGATCCTGTGTTTTGCACGACAATATAGATAGATTTTCTCAAAAATTTAATAAGCTAGTTGGTATTCTGTAAATCAAGAAGATTTTGCAAGCTCCATAATAAAAAAATAGTATCTCCGTTTTAAATTTCAAATGATTAAGAGTTGTTGTTCTCACTTCAATGTTGCAGTTTCATTTTGCAGGTTATGTTTTTCGATCGATTCTATTATATTCTCTATTTAATTCTTCCTAGTGTACGTATATTGAAGTGGCCTCCAGCGGCCCCACAAAAGCCGTCATCTTAAGTAAACCATCTTGGATGTGGGGTGCCGAAATGGGCGCGAACGACTCAGGCGTTGTTATCGGTAACGAAGCAGTATGGACGAACGATAATGATGGTGACTCAGACACTTCAGTCAAACGACTTTTAGGAATGGATTTAGTAAGGTAGTACTCTGTACTGACTTTACTTTTAATCTTTACTAGCACTAGATGTCTCTAGGTTAGGCTTAGAGCGAAGTTCGTCGGCGGATGAAGCGGTAGATGTCATTACACAACTGTTGGGGGAATATGGGCAAGGCGGACCTTGTTCGCAGTCAGATGAAAATTTTTCCTATCATAATTCTTTCCTTATAGCTGATGCTAATAAGGCATGGGTACTTGAAACTTCCGGGAAGCATTGGGTTGCTGAAGAAGTCACAAGTAATGCCCATAAATTTTTATTTTAGTGGTGGTCATTGAAATAGAGCCATATGTTATTAAAACGAAATATATTTTTTTACCATTAGAACCTATCAATTTTATATTTGCCTCACTTGTTCACAAAATATGATCATTAGAAAATTTTAATGTTTTAAGATTTTATGAGTAACATGTTTAAGAAAATAACTTTTTCTTCTACTAACATGAATTTTTTTTAAGGTATACATATTTTCTCATTGTAAAAGATACTAAAAAAATAAATAAATATATCATCATGGCTTATTACCCATTGCTGGGTGTGCCAATCTGCTTTGTACACAGATATTGGTAAAGATGATATATTTGCACCGTGCGGGCGCTTACCAGGCGTCACCCCACTGGCACTCATTGCTGGCGTGGAGAGTGCACCATAGGAGTCAATTTTGTAAAAGATACTTATCATAAGAATAAAATTCCAACAATAGTCGTCTGATTGCAATAATGAATTATATAAAAATATATTTCTTAAGTTAATATTTGAACAAAATATAATACAAGAAGCAGAAAATTGTATTAAAATTGCATAATACTTGCAGTTGTATGAAACAGATTTGTGCATGTAATGTTAAAGGTAGAAATTCACATGGTTCGTATTTTGCGTGTATTTTCTTTTCCGAGCTAGTACAACTGATTCTACTTAGAGCCTGGTATATTTTCAATGAAGAATCTTCTTCATTTATTGCGAATATAAAAGAAAGATGCTTACATCATCCATTGATATCGTGATATGTGGAAATTTTCTTCTTTCCAATCCTTCAAGTTTTCCAACTTTTTAATCTCAGTTTCCATGTATTGCGCATCTTGTAACATTAAACTAATATTATAAATTATAATATAAATTTAAATATGATAGAATGGTTTAAAGAAATCACACATATTATGAGAAAAATTATGTTTTCTTCGCTGGTACTTTGACTTTTTTGTTTGTTACATCACATATATAGCATTTTAAATATTTTCTTTATTCATTTCAATATACTTATAATATTCATACACAATAGCAACAACTCAAAATAAAATTGTATCACTTTCTCGAAATGTCAAAAAATTGTCAGAAACTTGACATAAGAAAATTGTCGCGATAGCATATTGTTTTCATAGCTGGGTAGATAGGTATATATAAAAAAATCCTCTCCTAAGTATATGTTTCAAGAATGCATTCTATTTTTATATTTTAAACTGTTGGCTCTGTTTTATTGACCATCACTGTATATTCCTACTAATTATTGTTTTTGTTAGGTGGTTTCAGAAATATTTCAAATATTTTAACGATAACTACAAAAATAGATAGAAAGTCTGATGGAATCGAAGATTATGCTAAATCGAAAGGACTTTGGACCGGAGATGTAATTACCTACTCTACATTTTAGGAACAAAATTAAATGTCTGTTTTTAGGGTGAATTTAATTTTTCCCAAATATTTAGCGGAGAAAAGAAACCTGGAGGCGGTAGATTCGATGCCGGAAAGAAACTTTTAGAAGATATGTCTTCGACAAATGATTTCCGTGAAACTAGTATGTTTAAAGTTTTACGTGATAAAGATTCGGAAATATGTCGTTCTACTGATGCGGCATTTCCCACACAAGGCAGTCAAGTAAGACCAATTTATTTACTAAACCTAATTATAAAAGCGGTTCAATAATTTCAAATTACTTTTGTGTTGTATTGATTCAGCAATAATCTAATAACAACAGAGCTTATTGATTTCTGTAATCTTGTTAGAAGTCTATTCGCGTAGAAATAACATCTTAGATTATTTATATATTTATTTTTATTAATATATTATTGAAATTAATAAAACTATGCCCATTCATAAAATAGGCGAGAAGACCGAGTTTAATTACTACAGGCCAGGATCGGTCATTTCGGTATTTTCAAAGATTTTTGAATATTCGTTCCTCAATCGTTCAGAAGCATTCCTGAAGGATAATACTAATTAGTGACTGTCAGTTTGGCTTCAGACCTAATAAAACAACCCTCGACGCTAATAAAAAATCATTAGAAACTGTTGCAAATTATATGGACAAAGGAGAAAATCCTGTCAGCATATTTTCGACCTTTCAAAAGCCTTCGGTTGTGTGAATCAGGCCAAATTATGGGACAAATTGTTTGCTTATGGCATTAGAGCCTTAGAATGGATTAAATCTTTTCTGGACAATCGTAAACAGAATGTCTCAGTTAAAAACTACGAGGGTGATATGATAACACAAGTAAATTCGTCTACTTTAATAAGTAATGTAGGATTACCTCAAGGCAGCGTGATATCACCTATATTATTTACGCTGTATGTAAATGACCTGCCATTAGTTTTTGGGGATGTCATATTACGTTGTATGCCGATGACGGCCGATGATACATCTATAATTATATTAGATGTCAATCAATACTTGTTGCAGCAAAAATGCGAATATATTTTAAATAGTCTGTCATACTGGTTTTGTTGTAACGAGCTATATTTTAATCTAAAGAAAACTCCTTACATAACATTCCATTTTCCACAGTGCAGAAAATAATCAATAAATGGACATGTAATTGAAAAATGAAAGAACGAAAATTTCCTCAACTACAATTTCAGTGAAACTCTAGATGGGAAATATCATTTAGAAATCATCAAAATTAAGTTCCATATGCTACCACTTCGGGCATCTGAAAGATTTTATAACAAAAGAACAGCTCGTAATATTGTACTATGCACAAGTAGAGTCCAGATTAAGATATGGCATCTGTTTTTGGGGTGCCTTATCCTCGGCATATGATGTATTTATCATCAAGAAACGGGTAGTCCGAACGATAGCGGGCATCTCTCGCAGAGATTCGTCTAGACAAATCTTTAAAAACTTAAATATACTCACTCTAACTTCTCTGTATATCTTTGAAGTTTGCCTATTCATATATAACAATAAAAACGATTTTAAAACGAATGCAGACGTACATTCTTTTAACACTAGACAAAAAGATTTATTTTATATACCTACAGTGAAGCATAGTTCTTTAAAAATTTATATATATTTAATAAGTAGCCAAGAGAAAAGCAAAAGTAAATTTAAAAATATACTTAAAAGCTTTCTTTTGGATAAAACGTATTACTCGTTAAATGGATATCTGAGCAGTTCATAACGAAGTCTCCTTTATATTTTTATATTATTATATTATCATTATTATTGTTTTTTAAAAGAAGTATGTACGAATGATGCATTTTATGCATAAGTATATATGTAGATGGAATAAAATTATTATTACTGGGTAGACGCTAACACCACCCTTTAAGCAGGTGATACAAAGGAATAATACTCCAAGAAGACAGGCTTCCCCGGCTTTTGCCGCTAGATGGCTGCCGAAAAACTTCACTTATCACATCAAATACAAAATAGGAATCCAGACACATTTTTATTAATAATTCTCGTACTAGTTTCATTAATATTTACAACTTGGTATGACGATACTACTTATTTAGATGAAATTTATTAGTTATGTACCGACTTCGGTTTTGGCCTATTAACGTACTGCCGTTCTTCACTGCAATTTGGTTGAAAACACTTTGCATATTTTTGTGTTTATTTCAGGTCTCTGTATTGTCTACTACTCGACCAAGTGTTCATTGGTTCACAGCAACTCCCGACCCATCTCGTTCAGTTTTTAAGCCTTTTGTGTTCACTTCCGGTGCTGCTGTATCAAAACACACTCGATGCCCCGAAGACAAGGTACAAATCCCCATTTTTCCGCTTACTAATTATTACAATCTCTTTATATTTTAGCCAAACGAACCCCATACCTTATATGCACTCCATTCTAAATCTTCTTCCAACTGTCAAGTAGGCGAACTTCTTCGCTCAATGGAAGCAGATTGCGTGGAAGAACTAGAGCAACTTTTGGCTCGAATCGTTGACGATCCTTCTTATATGACGGAGTTGGATGAATTGTTTAAAGATTGTGTCGAAACCGAAGTTAAATTCTACCGTTAACTTATTTTATTATCAGCACAGATTATAACCAAAGATTTTAATCTTTAAAGGGTTGGTAGTCTGTGTTGAGTTTGAGTAGGTTATGTCAAGACGAATTGCATGCAGTTGTGGTCTTTTGTTTCACTGCGCACATGTTTCGCTTTCGACAGAATGTGGAGGTTACCAAAGCACATTTGATTTAATATTTAATACAATTGAAAACTTTTAATACTCTATAATTTTAGTTGAAAATACACTGTGATATTTATAATCAATTTAACGAACAAATGATATTTATTTGTGATTTAAAAGGGAAGACCAACTAACTAAACTTGAATTTAAAGCCAAATAAATTTCATGTTAGGCGACCTTTATCACTTTAAGGAACGCTTAAGTTAAGCGGCTTAACTATATTAAAATTAAAATAATTATTTAAACGAACTTATAAAGTTTTTGTTTTTAATAAGTTAAATTTTACTTTTAAATTGAAATTTGTATTCATTACACAGTTTCAAACTTTTAATAAAGCGAATTATATAAAATTTTAAATTAAAACGAAAGTTACTACGTGAAACTAAATTACATTTTTAATTGTAAAAACTATTTTCTGTTTTATTTTATTTTTGTTCCTAGTATACCGGACAAAAAGGCATATCGGTGCAGAGTTTTTTTTTTCTGTAGGATTTATATGAAATTTGATTTACAGATACCTTAAACCTTTATTACCTGGATTTTTCAGATCATGCAAACTAACAAAAGGAAATGGATAATGGTTCACTTATTTAAAAATGTTGATTACAACAATGAATATAGTGATTATAGTTCAATAATATTGATTACAAGAACGGATCCTACAATGAATCCAATATTTAAATACCTACTAGCATTTTGTGAAGAATCAAATGTTTTATTATTAACATACAATTCTGAAATCTTAGTGAAATAATTTCATTTTCTATTGATATTTAATTTTTTTTATTTATTATTAAAATTTAAAAAGTAAATGAAATATCTTGTTCAACGGATAATTTTCTCTCATTGTTATATTGCAAAATTGTTGATTACAACAAAGGATTTTGATTATAACATATTGATTACAAGAATGAATCTAAGACAATTTCATCAATATATTAAATCTAGAATTTTTGAAGAATCATTATACATCAAAGGCGCCTTGGCGTGGCGCGGCTCGCCTGTCCCCGTTTATTGTCAGTAAATGTGACACGTCAAAGGAGGCCAGCGTGCTAGTTCGATGTTTCACTGAGCTTATGAATTTAGTAGTGTTCGGATACCATAGACGGACGATGTAATAGTCACAGAAATTGGTATTGGACCACCGTCTACGGCTTCTCTTCTTTTTTAAAATTAAAAAAATAGGAAGCAGCAGCGCAAGCAGCTATCCGCTTTTGGCGATTACTCGTGTTTAAGAATTTTAAATTCAAAAACCCATTTCTACACCAATGATTTCGCTTGAAACAATTTTGGTTAAACTTGGAAAAGCGTGGCAAGCTTACAAAAGTCAAAGTTGACGAACTTACACACATCGTGGGATCAGTTGTGACTCGAAGCTTGCCGTGCTAAAATATAACTGCCCAAGGGCGCCTTTTACCCACGGAGCGGCACTAAAAGAGTTAGACCCGCAATGTCTCAGTTGATATTCTTGACGTTACTGAGCAAACAGAAGTCGAGCTCTTTTATGGTTCCTAGTTAAAGAAGGTACTTTAACAAGAATCCTGGATAGTGATGCACGACGAGGCGAGAGTACTCTCGCATCTCGTCTCGTCTCGTTGCATTATGCGAGACGAGAACGAGAGCGAGATTGCAGTTTAAAATTCGAGGCGAGATCGATATAACGACTGCGAGAAGCAAGAAATCTCGCGAGATTCTCGCGAGAGTCTCGCAATAAAAACTATTTGTAACTTTATAGCTTTGATTCATAAATTCAATTAAAAATGCACCGTACAAGAAGTGGAGTCAACGCCAATTCGTGCATAGAACACGCGAATGTGAAAATTATATGAATTCACTATATTTTTTGAGTCTATCTAGAGTCAATTAGTATCGGTCCCAGAGCGAGGAAATGCAAAATAAAGATAAATTCGGTTTTGCATCCAGAACTAGTTTTCTCCAATAATTAATTCCAGTTAAAACCACGGTTAATAAAATTCTTACCGCCTCTGAAAAGTAAAGGATGATATATTAAGCGTTGTTGGGAGCCAACACGGAAAGAAGTGGAGTGATTGGTTGCCGGCGGGTTACCAGTGTAGCGGTTTTTTTGTAACTAAAGCTTACTTAAATAGTAGGATATATTTAATGATAAAGTGTAGGTACTTTTAGATACAAAATATATTTTTTTAATGTTTAATTTATTTTACTGATCACAGAATGTATTAACAGATGTTCGGGTATTAAAATAGTTTAGAGATCATAATTTGGTGATAAATTGAATACTTCAGAGGTAAATTAAATTATTTACTAACTTATCACATTTTCTGGTGACCGTAAATGAATAAACATCATGTTCGTATTGAAATAATTTGATAACCAGAATTTAGTGTTTCGTCTCTATTATAGTTATACGACTGCAAATACACAGAAGACGGTGCAATTGGTGCGAACTTGTCTCTTGTAGTTAAATTGTTACGTAAATACATAGTGCGCAAGCGCTTATTTTTATAGCGAGACTCTCGCGAGACTCTCGTGCGAGAACGAGACGAGACCCAAAAAAAATGTGCGAGAACGAGAGCGAGATCGAGATTACAGGTCCGAAAACGAGACGAGATCGATATTTTATATTTCTCGTCTCGTCTCGCCTCGCGTGCATCACTAATCCTGGAAGATTAATATCCCTTTCCCTGATCAGTTACTCTGTTACCAGTTGTACAAGAGAACTCTTATATTAGGCCTAATAGCCTGAAGTCTTAAAAATCGGTCTTCATTGGAAAAAACTAAACTGTACACATGTATGCCTTTTTATCCGGTATTTAAAATATAACTATTTTAAAAAAATGATAAGCAATGTAATGAGCCAAATATAATGAAGAAACATTAGGAAAATACTGAAAGTGAATCTAATATACTCTTT
Organism: Harpalus rubripes; assembly: GCA_963082715.1. Classification (NCBI taxonomy): domain Eukaryota; kingdom Metazoa; phylum Arthropoda; class Insecta; order Coleoptera; family Carabidae; genus Harpalus; species Harpalus rubripes. The sequence goes on from OY720460.1 coordinate 17,914,545, forward strand.
TAGTTTAAAAAAATTATTTTAAATTTTGGTAACCTTCAGCTTTACTTTGAATGCATGCTTAGTTATATAGCCTCAGGGCTAACTTTGGTTGGATTCTAGAATACCTACCCCCATTGAAATTTTAGCTAAAATATAACAAGGAACGCAGCATTAGACCACGAAAATCGGTATTATGTTTTTGGAAAAAATAAAGGAAGATTTTACTATCTAAAGGCCGTACTTGTGAAAATTGTGACACCACCGCTTGCAAATATTTAAAAAAAAAACTTTAATGTGATGGTAACCAAGTACTCGTACTGAACAGAAATTTGTTAAGCTAAGAGCGGTGTCAGTGACTATCTGATGAGATTCCATAACTCAGTAGTTAATTTTTAGCAACTGGTTAAATTTTTTACCAATGTTGACAATATAACAAACAATTGGATGAAACTGGTGAAGATTTTTCCGGCGAACATTTGAAATGTTCTATTAACCAACGTTTCAGAACCTATTCCAATAACTTGTCATTGAATTTAAAAAATATGGGAGTTCATGGACTTCCATAATTTTTACCTATAGTCTCTTCCACGAGACCTTTCATTAAACCAGGACTTCGAACCGGAGCTGAATCGAAAACCGTAAACCGGAAAATAACGGAGAAATTCTGTTAGGCCTCATATAAGTTGAAACTTGACCCATCTGTGAGTATAATAATTTTCAGAAATGACCAATCTGAGTTTCGAAATAAGATTAATACACTTTGTCATTCCAAAAGCATTAGATGGGATTTCAAAGTTTAAATTTGCGTAATGAAAAAACAATATTTATAACATTTATTTTTTCCCCTGGCTCTTGGCAGTTTGATGTTGGAACAACGATTTTTTCTTTGTTGCGAATGGCGGTTTTTAAAAATTAGCCCCGGGCGGCAAAATGTCGGTACTGATGCTTGTCCACAATTGCATTATTTTTCCATCGTTTTAATTAATTTTACTTGAAATTAAAGAAACCATATCACAACTACCTTCAAGTATGAACATCCACTAAAAGTCAGAGAAAACGGTTGTTCGAAATTGCAGTGTGATAGATCGAATTGGTCATACAAAATAAGTCAGCAAAAAAGAGTCGGAGATATTATTGTAATGCGATAAGGCCTTAACGCACAGAATTCAATTTGACAAACTCGGGTGATTACATTCATTTTAGAACAAATGCCAAAATCACTACAAATATTGCGCCCTAATTTTTGTGGAATTTATTGTCCTTAATGGTTTTGCAACTATATATAACCATCAAAATAAAATTCTTGAGGGATAGTTATTCTAGACTTTAGCCGTAACATTAAATAAGATAGCTTTAGTGGCATATATGCGATTCTACAAACAAACACTACATAATTGTGATGATTTACGTGTATCTGACTTATTTGATATATTTATATTGTATTGTAGACAACACATTCCTTAATAAAGTATAAGCTTACGATGAATTGATATTTGCGAACGTTTATTATCTTCAAGAATACATACGCACAACACGCATATCAAAATTTTACAAAACTAACTTACATTGAATTGAATACAATAACTAAATACTTACATCATCCATACTTGTCTATGTACAGCTCTAACTAAATGGGGTGTAACTAACAGTGATGACTGACAATTCGGTATTTTGATCATGGTTTTACTTAAGTTTATTACAAGGTGTCTTTTAACTAAAATACTTGTAGGCACGGTAACGATAATGTTACTTCACACAACACCAAACACTAAAAATGTCATAAAAATTATATTTACAACTTTTATTCAACATAAAAACTATAAAAAATAGTAGTGTATTATTAAAAAAAAAAACAGACTGCACTTAGTTTAGAAGTTAAACTAAGGCCCAGAATTTTCATCTCTGGTTAAACTGTCTTTTAACTTTAATTGTCAGTCAAATCGAAAAATACAGCATCGATATTAAAACGCGTTTTTTATTTAGGTAACAAAACGTAATAAAATACACCCTGTTACGACAGACGTTTCTGCCTGGGCCGGCCGAAGCTACAGGCAAGCCAGGCGACCGCCTGGGGCGAAACTGGTTTTAGGGCAACATTTTTTGAGACTATTTTTTTTGCAAAATAAATTAAAAATCAAATTATAAGTTTATTGACTCGTCCAGTGTGTAGCTTTAATCATAATGCTGACAATTCCAGTTGCAGCAAACTTATATTAATTAAATCCTATTTATATTTTTTTACGATATACTAAGAAAGAAAAAAGGTTAAATTCGTTGGCGATTATATCAATTAAAAACATTGTCATATCAAATACTGAAGAAGTAATTGTTGTTCAGGAAATCTACTGAAAAATACCCCGAACATCAAAAAAATTGCAACAAAATTTTTATACGGAATCCTATACAGAAAAATACACTGATGCAACAGCCCCTCGCCAATTTTTCTTGAAAACAGTGATCCGTATCGAAATTTTATACAAAACAAGATTTTTATATTTTTTACCTAGGATGAACCGTTAAAAAGGAATTAGATATTCGGAATTGAAAAATAACGAAAACTATTTATACCGAGACTTATACCTACACTGAGAAATATTTTTTCTTTCCCTATATACAGGGTTAGTCACGGAAGAGGTATTTTGAAAGTCCGTTTGTTTACAACCCAAAATGCTAATGGCAACAGACCATATTTAATTATTTAATGTCAAAATGACAAAACCATCACTAGACAGGCAAAGCAATCGTGAATTAAATATTCTATATTTTTAAGAGAGGGAGCTAGACGCTGTTGTAAATTTTATTTCGGGTTGCTCACAAACGGACTTTAAAAGTAACTCTCCCGTGACTAATCCTGTATATTGTGTTAGACAAAAATAAAGCGACTCTGTAGAACCCAAAAGAAAAAAATCTCTGTATTTTAAATATCCAAAATATTTTCAAAAAAATTTCATTCAGATTAAGATTCTGTGATTGTTCGAGAGTTATGGACACAAATCGCCTCTTTTCTAATTTTTGTACCTATATAATCTAAACAAAATTGTAATAAATGAGGGGCGCAATATACAATTTTTGCCTAGGGCGCTCAAAAATTATCTATTTGACATATCAAATCTTATTCGTAGTGTTTTATTTCATTTAAACTGTATTTCTGTAATGTCACAATGTAGAGTTAAATTGATATATGACACCTGTCAATTTAACTCTACATTGTGACATCATATCCCGCTAGATGCGTTAAGTGCTGATGAACGCGGCCATTTACTGAAAAGTGCTTACCTAACTGCTAAAATGTCAACCATGTAACCGTTTTGAATAAAAAAAACGCCTTTTCATTTAACTAACAGTTAAGAAAACAGACAGTTTAACCAGAGATGAAAATATTGGGCATAAATTGTAATGAAACTTTAAAATTGATTAAATATTATATTTACAAATTCTATTCAATATATAAAATAAAAAATGTAGTACCTATATTATAAAAATATATAAATATCTTTGCTAGAACAATGTATCATAATAAAAATAAAATAAAATATTGTGTATATCAAATTTAAATGTACAAAATAATTATATTTGTTTTAAACAATTTGTTATAGTCTTCAATAAAAATTAAAGGTAGGTAAGTATATTATATAGAGTAACACTAGAATCCGTGACATAGGCATTTTACATGAGAAAACAGTTTGTCAAATAATATCTGTCCCGTAAAACTGTTGCGACTATAAAATTCTGAATATTTTGATGCCAAAATTTATAATTTTACGTCGTTGTTTACTGAGTTAATTTAACATTAAAACACGGTAAAAATAAATTTTACGGGACTGATAATATTGTCTCATATTAGACGCTTTGTCATGGACTGCTTCGGACAGCGGTATATTGTTATAAAATATCATTTTTTATATTAAACAGAAATTGAAAACATTCTATTCAAATTTAAAATACATTTTCTTTTCAAAATATTTATTCTGGTATCTTGCGAAGTAACATTTTACATGTATTAAATTACGATTCAATATGCCCGACTGATGCACTACCAAATATAAATATGATCCCTTCGGTAGTGTATCAGTGGAATTAATTCTAACTTAAATTACTGATACCCGAGGGTTTTTATTACATATATATTAGTCCTTAGAGAAGAATAGTGCAAGTTATTTGCGTTGATCTGATGATCTGATTTTGATTATACTATCAACAATACTTAGCTGTCTTTGCAATCTTCATCGTTGCATGTGGGCGAATGATGACATGATACAAGGTCCCGCGAGGGAGAGATTGACAACTCAATAGTTTGTCCAAACTCTCACGTTCTGACAGGAAAATAATAATATACATATACTTCTTTTAATTTCATTGTTAATTATATATGTTAATCGCCAGAGAACGTGCAGTGGTTATCGTGCAAATAAAGCGAATATATTTATTAATTCTGGCTTTGTAAAGCAAGCTTTTTGTGAGTTAGACACGTACAGTCTGTTCATAGATTTAAGAAAATCTACCTGGGTCACTAATGACTGTGGCAAACCGCCCCACAGCATGCGGTCCAAGCACCGATTGAAGAGGCCGGATTACAGGAAAAATGAACTTTACGAAACCTACTTGTAAAAGATACGTTTGTGATGAACTAGCTGCAACTTATGGACATATTGCATTTACCCCCATATTATTGTATCTTTAATCCTACTGAACTAATTTGGGGGCATATAAAAGCAAATATTAAAAGAAACAATGTGTCACCATCAAATTGCCCCAGTGTTATATCCTTGATTAAACGAGAAATAGAAAACATAAGTGAAGAAAAATGGACGAAATGTATTTGACATGTTATTGATATTGAAGATCAATATATTAATATAAATAATATTAATGACGAGTTCATTATTAATCTTAATGAATGTGGTAGTAGTTCTGAAAGTGAGTTAGATTTTTGTAATGACAGTGATATATAGGTTCATAGTAGATTGATAATTCTAAAATTGTGTTATTTTTATGTTGATTTTTAACATTCTTTATAAAATATTATGTATATGACAGTGACATACATGCAATAGCAAATAAATAATTCTTAGATTGTTATTTTTATATTGACTTTTAACTTTGTTAATAAAAAAAATTGTGTATTATTATATGTTGTGTTTTATTCCATGAAAATCAACAAATTACCTCGGGAAAATAAATTTTCAATTATTGTAAATCCATCACTGGAAATTTTGACATTTTTGCAACCATAAATTTTCTTTAATCCACTTAGGGTTTACTCACTCCAGGGGTCTAATGGGAATAGTTTTCTTATATCTATGAACAAACTATACAAGCTTAAACAAGTTTGGAGCATGCGCTATAGTATCCCTGTTATATTTTGGTTTGCCCTACGCCACAACAAATTTGACGGCTTTTACCAGAGTTTTCGTGCTCATATTTACGCGGGTTTATGAATTGTCAATAGACCAGAAAAGTTAGGTTAGAATTTGCCTTTGGCGCGAGTTCATAGTTTGAATTCCCTAGTATAGGTTTCATATAGGAGTTTCATTTTACAGACAAATAAAAGATATTTTGTAAAAGAAATTAGACAGCTCTTGCTAAGAATTCGATAGTTTGTTTATTCAGTAATAGATTGCAACAGTTTAAATCTGTAAAAAAGAAAAAGTAAGAAAATTATTAGAAATTAAAATGCTTGATGCAAGCAAGGATACCGTATGTCGTTGACCCACCAGTAAATAGTACAGCAGAATAGAAGATGAAGCATGCACGATCAAACTAGGACATACGTTCAATGAATTTTGTAGTGTTGTATTATTATTTAAATAATTATAAACTGTGCAGAGTTCATGTGAATATTATTGTACGAATCTGGAGTTAAAGGATCGGTCTAGATGTTACATATAATGCTTTGCATAAGAAATTTACTTTTATGAGATTTTTCGGCCTTTAAAGTTGAGCAAAAATTTCGTTGGTAAGAAATATACGGGGATTGAAATTATGTTCTCAGCGTTATGAACTGAGTTTGAATTTCGCGCCTAAGTTTGACCGTTACACTTTTCTGGTCTATTAAACAACCCAGCGCTAGTGTTTAAAAAATCCGCGAGCGGCGCGACGATCAGTACTTGGTTAGTCTATTGGCGACTAAAACTACCGATGGCGGCGCTAGTGTTGTAGCATACACGTGCTCTGAAAATGGTATTGTGCTATATTGTATTGGAGTATACTAACAAATTCATTAAACTTTATATAAATAGTGTTAGTAATAATTTTGTGTACGTACTTATATTATGACATTCGAAGAAAATTATCTTAGACTTATTTCTAAGTCGGCCGAAGAAGCTGTTGACGCATTTAAAAATGATATAAAGAAACAAACGCGGGAAGATTGGAGAAAATGCTTTGGAGATTGGTTTTCACGAATGCAAAAATGTATTGATTATGGAGAGGAATGCCTTGAAAAATTATAAATAAATGTGTTTTGCAAGTAAATTGTGTATTACTTTACTAGGCTCAGCGGAAAGAGAACAGTCCTCGTAATATTGAAAATATTAAGTTTTTATATTATTATTTTGTTCATGTTGTTATAATATATATTTTATTTATTATTTTTTCTCGATATTTTGAAGTAATAATGGTAAAATAAATGACTATTTTATTTATAATAATAATTATACATATTCATTTTGGCACCCACAAAAGTAAAGTTCTGCGCATGCCTATGTTGAGAAGAAGATATTTTAGCTGGCCATACCGTACGATATTCAAGCCAAAAGAATAAAATCAGAGTTGTAATATTTAAATATATTGTAAGATTTGTCTATGAAATATATCAAACATATTTATTTAAATCCAAATGTATTATTTCAAACAGGCACTATTATGTCTCACGTAGTACTCCGCGCCCAATGACAGCCGTCCGTAGTAATTCAACTGTTATCAACAAACTATGGAGAGAAAAGTTATTGTTTGTGATTTTGTGAATATTAAGTGAAAATTTATGTGTAAATTTAGTAAGTACATTGTTAATTTATATAAAAACTGTTTTAGAAATGTACAGCGGTCATTTTGATGTATAGTTTGTGAGTTAAGCTAAATAAAATACTTCATTATCTATAAATAATTGTTGTGACAACAATGATAACTTGACGTAAGTACTTTATTTTATTCTTATACACTGTTAACAACTAATATTGAATGAAATAGTTAAATTAGATTGTTTTCTAACCTTTTTTCATACTTTGTTTTTGTTTGATGTAAAATGATGTTATTGTGAGTATGTGTGGGACGCCAAATGAATGTTGTATAATTGAAAAACATTATGTTAGATTATAATTGAATAAATATAGTCAAAATGTAATCCTAATTTCGTCTGTATAAGTTATGTTACAGATATGAAACTATTTTCCGATTGCTCCAATCAATATAATCAACAAAACATGGTTAGAATTCTATCGCAAGAACATTACAAGAAAATATTAGGTATTGTGTGTCTGTCTGTGCGTATGTGTGGGACGCCAAATGAATGATAGAATGTATCGCGGTTTCCCTTTGATAGGCCATTTAATTTATAAGTTAATAAGTAGTTTAAATACTATTCTAATTCCGTTTGTATAAGTTGCAGATACAAAACAATTCGCTGCTTCTTCCAGGACAGGAAGACAGGAAAATAATCCGCAAATGTATTTGGTAAACTTATTCTTGTGGTAAGACTGTAATTTATAAAATATTTCGAGTCGTGGTCCCCTTTGTTAGGTTCCTATTAGTTTATAAATTAATAAATAGTCAATATTTGATTGTAATTATGTTTGTTTGAGTCTGCTACAGATATGGAATGTCATCGTTTGCTGTAAAAAATAAAATAATCGAAGATACAAGACGATAAGAAGTGAACCGAGTGCCTTGAAGAATATTCCAAGAAATATTAGGTATTGTGTGTCTGTCTGTGTGTATGTGTGAGACGCCCAATGAATGTTGAGATTGAGAATGTATCGCGGTTTCCCTCTGTTAGGTCCATATTAATTTATAAGTTAATAAATAATTAAAATTCAATTCTAATTCTTTCTGTGTGAGTCTGTTACAGATACAAACCCATTTTGAATGCGGTAGTTCTGCGAGAAATAGCCGAACAATTCCACATTTCTAGTGCTGGACAAACGGAAGAATATTCCAGAAAATATTAGGTATTGTGTGACTGTTAGTATATGTGGGACGCCCGAATGAATGGTAGAATGTATCGCGGTTTCCCTTTGATAGGCCATATTAGTTTTTAAGTTAATAAATATTCCAAATTTGTTTCTAAATCCAGGTGTAAAAGTCTGTTACAGATACCAAATAATTCGTCGCTCCTTCCAGAGCAGAAAGACATGGAAATGAACTTCAAGTAAAACTTGTAAATTCAATCCGGTCATAAAGTCATAAGAAGATCCTGGAAATCCTGGAGATGCAACAGCCGCTTCGAGATCAGCTACAGATATATTTAGTTCATAAGATATATTGTAATTTATTTATTCTTAGCTTTAAGATGTGTTGTAACTTATTATTGTAAAAGAAAAGAAAAAAATCCTAGTGTTTTAGCTGTGCCAAAGCCGCTGCGCAAAACGGAGGTAATATGGGTAAAAAGGTAAGTTTGGTAAGAAAAATGAAGTACTTTGCCCATATTCTTCGTTTTTTTGATGTAAAAAAATTTATTAAACTTTTCTAAAATGATTTCCACTTCAAATTTTCGGTTTAAACCTTTCAAATCGTCAAAAAAGCGAAGAAAAAATTTGGAAATTTTTATCCCTAAGGTCCCTCCACGCAATTTTTTTTTTGACTTTGACAGTTTTTGCTGATTTTCTCGCTTCCTACAGACTTTTTCGCGGCAAAAAATACACCATTGGATTCCTTGAAGTCTTCTCTATAATTTTAGTATAAATTTATTGCATAAATTTTACTTTTATGGAATTCATTTTAATGTTTGAGAGCGGGACAATTTCACGAATTTAGGTTATCTGTCACAGAGTTAAGCGTAACAGCTCGAGCAATTCGTCTGGTAAAATCTCCGTAAATATGATACTTAAAAGGACAGTAAGTGCATTATTTATTAATATAAATATTTAATAGCGTTTTACATTCATAGTTGTGTACATATCCGGTTATATTCAGTGGTTATGTGGGAAGAACAAAAAGTGTGTGAAACGATTTGCGTGGCCAAAGTTTACAAACAGTTCCAATGATGGATAACCTTTTATATCTCAAATTATTGTCGGAAAATGTTTAATTTATTTCACACATAAGGCTCAAATAGAATTATTAAAGTACATAAACATAGAAATTATAAATTTTCTAATTCACTAGTTTCATTTAATATTAATTTATAAGTTCATAAATAAGTAAAATTCAATTCTAATTCTTTCCGTGTGAGTCTGTTACAGATACAAACCCAATTTGCGTGCGGCAGATTTGCGAGAAATAGCTGGACAATCCCACATTTCTAGTGCTGGACAAACGGAAGAATATTCCAGAAAATGTTAGGTATTGTGTGACTGTTTGTATATGTGGGACGCCCAAATGAATGGTAGAATGTAAGAATAAATGCAGTATGATTGACATTTCAAGTATTTGTTAACATTTAAATTTTATGTATGTTTCAGATTAGTAGGTGCATATTTAAAAGCATTTTTAGATGATATAGCATTAGGATCAAACTTCATTTCAAGTCAGTCAATCAGTGCAATTATTATACAAAATTAATCAGGAGTATAAGCAACATAAAAATAAAACCTTATTAAGACAAAAGCAGTATTATTTTTGAAATATTTGTAATCAGCAAAGATTATAAGTGAATTGACATGATTTGTGTTGAGACGCATATCAAAAGAAAAAGTAATTCATTACCGTATATAACATTTTTGTTTCAACCACGAAGACTCAACTTTTATAATACATTTAAAATCTACTGAACTGCACGGATCATATCAATTTGAGATTATTTTAAGGGTGATGCAGCATCGGTAAGAAGGGAAAAAGAATAAGAATTTACTGAATTATTTGAAGTGAGTTGAGTCGAACTGATATTTTGACAAAAATGAATGCAGCTAATATGTTACAAACAAGCAAACCATTTGCTATTAGTAGTGCCATATTAAAGTATCATTCCAGCAGCATTAAAAAAATAAACTTATTGGCTCACCGTCCGCAGGTGGGCAGGTTGACTCTGAAGAAGGCGTTGAGCTCGATGAGACTTGCCAGGATGAGGAACAAAGCGTACATGCACAAACACGCTCGCCCTACTCTCTTATCCAGTCGGAACTTGTTCAGCGAGAACGCCAGGTACAGCATCAACAGCGTTGAAAGGAGGGATATAGCGCTGTATTCCAATCCCGCCGAATTTATTCCCACCTGCGACAAACAATCACAAAACAAATAAATAAACAGCATAAAGTAATTGTGCTAAGCAATTTATATGCTCATTGCGAAATAATTTTTCCAACAGACTTGTTTTTATTGTGACTGAGAAAAAACAATGCTAGGCAACTGCTCTCTAATAACCCTTAATCAGTTGTTCATAATACAATAAAAAAATGCACTTACCCAATAATGGCCAGGAGTAGTTGGCAGAAACGCGGCTTTTATAAACCAAGGCAATCCTAAACACAACAAAATATCAAAAGTATTCGACCCTATCGAATTACTAATCCCCATGGATCCATGTCCCTGTTTTGCGACGATTACACTGCTCACAGCTTCTGGAACGCTGGTTCCAGCCGCTAAAAAAGTTATGCCCATCACTGAATCAGGTATCTTCAACGTGTCTCCTATGATAGTTATCATCCAAGCTACTACATATGATAACGATCCGATCCAGATGATACACATGATGAATGTGAGAGGAAACCACTGTTTAAATCGCGGTTTCTCGCAGTCTGGAATTGTGAAGAGAAAGACCAAGTGGATTGGCCAAGTCAGGATCCAAGTCATCTGGAAAACAAAGATATAATTTTTGAAATGCAGTACTAGCAATTAGTGCCGACTTAAGACATTTTACCGCCCAGGGCTAATTTTTAAAAACCGCCATTCTCAATAAAGAAAAAATCGTTTTTCCAACATCAAACTGCCAAGAGCCAGGGGAAAAAATAAAATGTTACAAATTTTGTTTTTTCATTACGCGAATTTTAAAGTTTGAAACCCCAACTAATGCTTTTGGAATGACAAAGTGTATTAATCTTATTTCGAAACCCAAAGTGGTCATTTCTGAAAATTATTATACCCAGAGATGGGTCAAGTTTCAACTTATGTGGGACCTAACAGAATTTCTCCGTTATTTTTGCCGGTTTACAGTTTTCGATTCAGCTTCGGTTCGAAGTCCTGGTTTAATTAAAGGTCTCGTGGAATAGACTATAGGTAGAAATTATGAAAGTCCACGAACTCCCTTATTTTGGAATTCAATGACAACGTTGGTTAATAGAACATTTCAAATGTTCGCAGGAAAAATCTTCACCAGTTTCACGACTTGCAGTCTGAGCTTTTTCGCTACATCAGGCACTCGTCTAAACTTTTTGCATCGTTTGGTGGTTTTATTAATTGTGTAATTCAGTGGTTAATTTTTAGCAACTGGTTAAAAATTGTAACCAATTGTTTTTTATATTGTCAACATAGATACTTAATTATTAAATTTTTAACCAGTTGCTAAAAATTAACTACTGAGTTACGGAATCTCATCAGATAGCCACTGACACTGCTCTTAGCTTAACAAATTTTTGTTCTGTACGAGTACAGAACAGAAATCGGCTGACCAAGTTAGAATTTGCGTATATCTTTTTATACCCTGACGCTTGGACCGTCATCCTTTTTAGATCTTGTCTTACAATTTCTGAAGCCTGTATCTTAGGATTGTTACCGTTTTGCCTCCTTTACACATACTATTTAAAAGCGCTCACCTTCAATCTATAAGTACCAATCATCTCATTTTGCTAGAAAATGGACATTCATCCTTTCTCGCCTGGCTGTTATATTTGCTTTAATTATTTTTTTTTTAAATAATTTAAGAACGGGCACTGCTCGGTGTACCGCCCTTACGTTTCTACAGCCGCGGGCTGGAGCCCAAAAGCCCCCCCCCCATTAAGCCGGCACTGTACGCCCCAAAAAAATTAATTATTATAATTTTCAAACCAAATGAAATAATACTTCCCATGTTGTAAATTCAGGATGTAAAAATAATTTTTATCGAGTATATACTTAAATATAAATAAATAAATAAATACGGGTAAATCTGAAATAAATTAATTAACTTTGTATATTAATTCTTAAACTCAAAGCAAACATGAAATTTATATTAATTTCGCTAAATTGAATCACACATATTTGCTCATTCAACACGGCTAACATACGAGCAAGTAAATTAATAATATTTGTACTACACATCGTATAACTTGCTAGGTATTGACATTCTGTCTGCACGAAGTATTAAGATATTAATTTGTTACTAACTGCTACAAATAGAGATCTATTATGTCTTATGTGAAATAAAAACTTTAATTTTATTTCATACATATTAATAGTTACTTATAGCACAGTATACACAACATATAGAGTAGCGAAACTCTGAGTCGGCACCTTTGAACTTTTGATACCAAACTGAGTGACCTTGAATGAAGCCGCCATGTTCCTGTTACGCGTAGTGGCGCCAATTCAAATGGTTCCGCAAAGTATAATATCGTATTTATACAACCAGTTATACAATACAAATAAAAATACGAGTATTTTACATGGTTTTAGTATAATAGGTTTGTTCGTTCCGCAACTCTGCGTCTACCGCAAACCGCGGCGGTGAAATTTGCTGTTCTTTTCGATTCGCGGTTCACTGTAAAGTCACTAAATTCTGTTCGTTCCGTTTTTCTAGTAACTTGCGGTAAAACGCCGTGGTATAAAAATAATCGGCGGTAATGTTCGCTTGTGCCAGTATGACAGTGTTTGACAAATAAATACTAGGAAAAACTTGTTATTTTTCAATAAGTATGCTATGTAATGTTTCAGTTTTAGAAATTGAAATACATCTGTAAAATATATAAATGTCATTGTCATATGAATTATGATTTGCAATAAGATAAATTTAAATGATAATAGTAAACAATTAAAATAATGGAAAATGGAATAATATATTTTTACTGAGTATCCTTTATAATTAATAGTCTGAAGTATCTTTGAAAATAATTTAACGCAAACGGATCGAACAGAAAAATAATTTTTAGTAACTTAAATTATTACCGCGGCGATTGGCAGTGAATCGCAAAACGCAGCATAGCGGAACGAACAAACCTAATAACAGTATACTTAATAACATAATGTCTTTTTATAAGTTATACACAAATTTTTGTCTACGATTTTATTATCGTTCACGACTATTATATTCCCGCGTTCTGTCAGAACCATAGAAAACAATACCATAGGTGGCGATATCAACAGGCAGACACGGATGCATATTTCTTGAGCCTTATTTTATGTACAAAATATGCTGAAATTTAGCTAAATCGTTATAAATTTAAAATATATGACCGTTCAATATATTTTATGTACAGGGTGTAAATCGAAAAGTGAGACATAGGAGTTTAACATGGGAAATCAATTTTTGTTTGCGCAAACGTTACCTAATTATCTTATCCAAAAATACTTCAAATAAAAGTTATGGAGATTTAAATGCAGCATCTAAATCATGTGAAATGATTATTTTATCTCTTCATATAAACGTAAAAATTAATTACAAAGTTACAGTTTTTATGAGTTTTTTGTCTAAGCAGCCATGGATATATGCCAAAAAAAAAAAAACAAATACGTTGTTTTTTGTCATAAATCCATGGCTGCTTAGACAAAAAACTCATTAAAACTGTAACTTTGTAATTAATTTTTACGTTTATACGAAGAGATAAAATAATCGTTTCACATGATTTGGATGCTACATTTGAATCTCTATAACTTTTATTTCAAGTATTTTTGCATAAAATAATTAGGTAACGTTTGCGCAAAGAAAAATTGATTTTCCATGTTAAACTCCTATGTTTCACTTTTCGATTTACACCCTGTACAAATAAATAATTGTATTGAATATTTTAATTGTGTGATAAAAGTTAAACTCTACGCTCATGTTCCTAATTGAAGGGACTCCATGTTCTTATTGCGCTGATTGACGCATGCGCGCTGTGACAGAGAGTTTCGCTACTGTATAATACTTTTTATACTGTGCTTATAGTAAAAGTGAGTTCTGTTCTTACTTGTGTAAACCATCCTCTCCCTTTCGGCCATTTCCAAAGCGAATGTCTACTTTCCTTTTCCTCTTCTTTCTTCTCTTCTTTTTCTTCTTCCATCTCAACGGGCACCTTGACACTTCCGTTTAGTTGAGGCGGCGTTACCACCAACATCGGTGGTTGATTCTGTTGTCCATCTGGTGTCTCTGAATGAACATCGTTCGCCTGGTGGTCATTCTGAGTTTCGGAGATGGTGTTTGCGTTTTGGTTTGAGTTGTCTTGGTGGTCCTTCTCCACTTGGAGAGGTAGACGTGCCTCAGCCGCCTCTGGCGACAAAGTGGACCGTAAAGGAGAAGAATAAAATGGTGGAGAAATAAAGGAAAATAAGAGAAAAGAATGGAAGAGCAGAAAAAAAAGAAAAGAGCACCAATGAAATTTTTTGACAGATAATCTTTTAAGAAGTTTCATGTTGCAAAGGATAATAAGAAAGGATTTCCCAAACCAACGCGCTTGCCCCCCCCCCCCTGGCAATTAAGTTCAACTTATTTTTTTTTAAGAAACAATTTCAGATTTATTTTATGACGGCTCTAAAGTAGACTCTCATATGAATTCTACTTTCTTCTATATATTGTATATGTCATTAAAGGCTGTATACGAGTATTTAACTTAATATTTATTAGTATGCAAAATAATTTCGGATTCGGCCATAATGCACAAGCATAAATTGGCGCCTGTCCATGTACATGTGTATGTATTTACTCGCGCGCATGTGCATTCACTGCGCGTACCTTTACCTAGTTACAACTTAGCAACAGCAACTAGCATACCCAGACAAATAATATACGCCCTACGACGCACCCTGCCTGTGCCTATGCCAGGTTTTGCATGGATCTACTTCGTTATATTTATTGAATTTGTCTTCAATTTTGTAAGTTTGGGTCAGTTGTATTGTTCTACTTCAACGCCTCAATTTCTAATCTGTCTCAACATAATAGCAAGATATTCGTCGCAACTAGAACCAGAAACAAATAAGTTGCAAGGAGTAGCAATAGATTTGTCGGGTATACAAAAACATATTGAGGATTTAATATCATCATTTAATGAAGAAAGGCAAATTTTTAAAAGCAGCGTAGATTTAGCTGCGGAATTTCATATTGAAACTAAAGTTTAAAGAATAACAGGTCGACAAACTCACAGAGAAAATGTTGTAGCAAAGACGACAGAAGAATATTTTAGAATAACCATTTTCAACTCTTACTTGGACTCTCTGATATCTTTGGAATTACGTTTTTCCCAACATAATGTTGCGTTTTCCATATCTCGTTTACACTAGGTTAACATCAAAAAGTTGTGGATTCAGATATCGCGAAGAAAGTCTCAGAGAAGAAAGGTATCGAAAATTTGGAAGCGGAATATTTAACGTGGGTGTACATTTGGAAGGAAAAAGAAGTAGCAGAAAATGTGCATTTTGCAAAACTAATTTCAGAAGAATGTGAAGTTTTCCCGCTATGAAAATTGCTTTCCAAATTTTTTAGACAATGCCACCAACAACATGTTCAATAGAGCGTTCTTTTTCTACTCCAAGGAGAGTGAAGATTTGGCTTAGGTCTACAATGGAGGAAAATCGGCTGTCCGGATTATGCCTATTAAGTGTATATAGAAAGAAGGTGGAAGAAAATAAAGAACACAGAAAACGTTATATAAGTTTTTGGCGCAATACGAACAAATATTTGTCTTTTGCTTTCTTAACCTAAAGGTCAATTAAATAAAAAGTTATAAAGATGAAAAGTTACCTACTAGTAAGAAATATACGATTATGTACCTATTTTTTAAAAACATTACTTGTTTGACCCCCCACCCACCCCCGGTATACAAATAGAATCCTGGCATAAGTCTAAACAATTAAAGTGCCTCTTCATTGTCGTTAATGCTACCATAAAATTGATGCTTTGGTTTAGGAGAGCTTTAAGTCTAATTGTTGCCAAGAATAAAATTTTACAATATTCTAAACTAAAAGGGAGAAAGTTCTAACTCACCTATAGAATGTGAACATGTGCTATTGTGCGACCTTCTAGAACTACGTGCTTGCTTTAGTCCACCTAAAGGAAAACAATATTTCTACTCTAAATGTGTCTACTTATACAATAACAAATAAAATATTTCATGCAACAATATTCACATAATTAAATTCAATTTATTTTAAACTGTTATTTTCGATTCCATCCCCTTACCTCTTGCACATCTCTGGATGCTTTTATCGTAGTACATAACAGCTATATACACAATATACAGCAAGACGAGAGTTAGAGCCTCATACCACTCCACTCTCTCATCATGTATGATACAGATCAGGATAGAAACTGTGATGCCATAAGCGAGACAGTCTCTTGTTAAGGGCCACCAATCCAGAGGCACCACCTGGACACCGCACTGTCAGATACGAAACAAAAGATACATGTGTTAGTGCGAAAATGGAGTTAGATACAAAAGCAAAGATAGAAAGATAACATGATTTGATAATAAATTTAGTTTCAAGAATTGCAGACCTTTACCAGTGATATTTTATACATTATGGAAAAATATAATCATTATACCTTACGTAACAAAAGATGTGACAAAAAAATAGTAAATTACGTTACAAGACTTGAAAATAATACTTTACTGGCTGGATTACTTTGCTTTTATTAGTAATAACAGCTTTAATTCTATTGGTATTGTATTCACAAGGCCTGCACATTATTTTGTTAAAAGTATTGTCCCGTATGTCTTGCGAGGTATGTTTTATAGTCTGTATTGGATTTTTACGATTTATACAGGGTTTCAATATTATTTTACGAAATTTGGTATCTAGGAGTTTTCCGATATGCCCGTTTTAGCTAAAATATTTTCAAAACCCTAACTTTCTTATTTTAAAATTTATTTTAAAAAATCTGCCAGCACATTACCTTCCGTCAGTTCTATGTGTTTTGTACAAATTTCATACACATAGCCCCTTGTAAAAGATTCTATTTCTTTTCGTACATTACCTTCTGGACAGTTGTATATAAGTTATACAAATTTCATACACAAAGTTTCTAACATAAGATTTTATATTTCCAGTAAAATTATAAAACACTTGATACTAACATCTTTCAATCAGAATTTTCCTAAGGTAGCAGCTGTTTATAAAGTTATAACATAGCTGGCTAATTTATGAAATTTAATTTATAATTTTTTAACTCTATATCAATTTAATATGAATTATAAAATGCAGTCAAATCGTATAGAGAATAAAATATTCTTTGATATTTATAATAACATCGTTTTTCAAGAAAAACTGTTAATATCTTCAAATGAGTACTTCCCGTTGACCAATTATAACTAAAATCTAATCAGCTCTTTATATGGATGTAACGAAGAAGAATACGAAACAATTATAATTATTGGAATTGTAGTTTTAGAGTTATCGCAGGCGAAAATTTTGTCACACACACAAACACACACACACACACACACACACACACACACACACACACACAAACACACACACACACACACACACACACACACACACACACACACACATATATATATATATATATATATATATATATATATATATATATATATATATATATATATATATAAACTATTATTCACGAAGGATGACCATGTAAGGTCAGTTACGAGCCGTCAGATATAATATTACTTACAGATAACTTCATCGCATTTCGTATACATAGGTGTGTAACATGAAATATTTATGGACACATTTTAACTGAAAAAATAAGAGTAATTAATTTGAAAATTATGTTTCTTTCTAAATAGTGCCTTTCTTAAAGATTTATGTTCTTCACTTATGTTTTTGCAAAATACAAAAACATAGACTTAACTTATAAACCAAGGAATAATAAATTGATTTAAACGTCAACGCCACTGGGTAAATATTAGCACAGAAGGCAGTGTAGTAGTTAATTAGGTATCGGTAATTCTACGACGTATGTCATTATTATTTATAGTGTGTTAGAAAGTAATGCCACTATTTACGTATATCTGTCACACAACATAAATTAAATAGACATAGATCAAATAATCTTTCTCTTTCTAATACAAAATGTTGATAAGCTACTGCTATGAAGTGATGTGTATTCTTTCTTCGAACAAATGACCTTGAATAGTCATCTTTCGTGAATAATATATATATATATATATATATATATATATATATATATATATATATATATATATATATATATATATATATATATATATAACCGGAAATGCTACCAGTTTTAAAAAATATTATAGCTGAAACGGGCATGTCGGAATACGCCTAGATACCAAATTTCGTAAAATAATATTAAATAGTTTTTAAAACAACGATAGCGTGAGCTCGCCCTGGGACATCTTGTATTGTGCCTAAGGGTCTGGGTAGAAGATAAATTTGTACTGGAAGATACTCTTTACATGTCGGTCGAACTATTATTACGCGACATTTGGCCGACAGTTTTTGTAAGTTTAAAGTGTATATTTAAAATAAGTATAGTCGAAAAAATTTTGTAGAAATTTCTCACCATTTGTGTTGGTTTTACAATTTGTTGAAAATGTAAGCCGGTTTAACTATATGAGCTAGGGCTCATGTATGTCAGATTTTGTCAATAAGTCCCCACAAGTCAGAAAACAGTTGTTGGAAATGTCAGTTACAAAAAATCTTTATATTCATTAAATAAAGAACAGTTTACCACGTCTGGCAAAAATGAGATTATAATTTTTTATTATTCATAGAAAATTTAAACCTACGCTTGTCGATAATTTCATTTTCGATCAGTGACGTTACATTCTATAAAAAACTTTAAATATAATTTGTCGCACAGCAAGATTAAAGATTGAGTAAACTTCATGTACGATATCCCCAGGGTTTAACGTAACTTTTTACGTTTTAAAGAAGTTCTCATTGTTCCAGAAAGAAAGTTTACGAGGGGACAAGAATTACACATAAAAAGTTGAAAATAGTATCAGGGTTTGTGATTTGAATGTTGCAGATACTTTTAAGATGTTTACGAAAAAGATTTATGAGATTTTTCAAATTGATGGATGTGAGCAACAATGTTACGAACAAGAATAAAATAAAACGCCTTGAAAATTTTTATATTGTATCAGTTTAAATAATTTTGTTTTGATTTATAAATAAACTGACAGATATGACTACATTCTTTTGTTACTGCATCTGCATTTTTTTATCTGATATCTAATTCATAGATGATTTGATTGTTTTAAGAGCAAACAAAAGACTCAAAAAGATTCCAATCGACACGATATTATCGTAATTTAAATTGAAAATTGCACTTATTAAAAGAAAGTAGTTGAATCTATTCCAAACAAATAGAAAATTAATATCTTACTGCATTTACAAACATTTAAATTCAGACATATAAAATACGTCTTCGTTTGTAGACAGTAAATAACAGACTGAAGAGTTATTAGGCATTCTATCATACAAATGATATTGCATAATAATTCTTTAACAAAAATCTACCTACAAATTAAATTATTTATTTTTAAGTGTTGAGTAATTTAAACAATAAATATGAAGCTAATTTAAATATTATTCTACCTGCTACCCTTTTCTGGGCGTAGTAATTATTATACTATAAAAAATTGATAGATAAATTCAGAAGAAAATTATTTACCCAATGAACAATTTGATTTATGAATAATCTTATTTAAAAAATATAATATTATGCTATAGTTGGAGAACCACTGGTTTGATTTTTATTATCTTTTATTTACACGATTTTCTTCTGTTTTCAATAATTAAGAAAATAATCCAGGTGCTCCATATTAGTGAAACACCTGTTTTCAAATGGTTGTAACATTTTTACAACCATTGGTTAAATAATAATCAATCCTAATTATTTGAACTAATTATATATATCATTATTATAACATTTTTGATGCCACTTGTTAATGTAATTCTTATTATACAGATATATGATATATGTACAGATGTATGTAGGTACAAGAGGTACAAATATGCCGTCAATAGTTGTCATTACTTAAATCTGTAAATAAAATAAAAAACAGATTGGCATACCCATAAATGGGTAGTAAGTAATCTTTGATAATATATTTAGTTATATTTATAGATCACGTAATCTAAATTTTCTCTCGACATTCCAGGCGATTCAAGAATTATAGCCCTTTTCATCGGTTCCACATTTTGAGAATCACTAGTCTAATTGCTAAATTAACTCAACAAAGGCTCAAGAGTATGCCTTGCAAATTTGAGCTCGATACATCAAACTATTCACGAGTTAAAGCCCTTTTCATTGATCCCACATTTTTAGAACCACTGGAATAATTGTTAATTTACGTAAATCATTAAAGGATCGAGAGTATGTCATCCAAATTTGAGTTCGATATCTCAAACCGTTCATGAGTTAAAGCCATCATTCTTTTTGTCGTTATATCGTATGGAGTCAATGGAGTAAACACCTTTTACTAAAGGCGTGCGACAGGGAATAGTAGTGGGTCAACATGCAATTACTGAGGACAGGTTGGACCTGTATATTGTAATTGCAATACATGTATTTTAAAAGAAAAGATTTTTGTGTAACTTCTAAACCCTCTGCAATATTGAGATGAAATTTGGAGGGGATACTTTTAGAATATTTAACTATTGATTTATAATTTAATTAATTTATTAATTTTACCAGAGGTACCAAAAATGTTGACCAGAAGTTAAAGTACTGTAATTCGTGAACCGCTTTATATATTTGGTTGAAATTTGGAATATATATCTTGGATACTTTATAGTTATATTATTTAAATAGTAAATGTCATTAATTGGATCAGTGGATACAAAAATGTTGACCTTAATATAAATAATAATATATTTTGTGAACGCTTTGAAATATCGGGCTGAAATTTTCAATATGTGTCCTAGATATTATAAAACTTTTGTATGCTATCTGTAAATATGTTTACTTAAATCAGTGGCACCAAACATGTTCAAACAAATAAAGCATTATCTTCCGCCAGTATTAATTCTAAAATCCCTTCACCGTAAATTTAAGTAATTTGAAAATTAATATTCTTTCTTACCATGCCGGCCCCAATACCACAGCATGCAGCGACCGCCAAAATGTTGAAGACCGCGGACCCTACGATAGTACCAACCCCGATGTCGCCCTCTGTGATGAAGGTTCCAATTACGTTCACGAAGAGTTCTGGCGCTGAAGTCGCTGCCGCCATAAATGTGGCGCCTGCCACGTCGTTTGACATATTCAACGCTAGAAAGAGAAAGAAAGTCAACAATAAAGCATAAGCAGTTTGCAGTGAAATATATGTTTCTATATGAATGCAAGAATTCTTTTTTTGAGGTCTCAACATTTATTAATTTTTATTACTTCTTTGCACGATCAGTGTTTCCAAGACAGTGTCTTATTTAGAAATTACTGAACGGTAAGTGTTGTGACTCAGGTCGGTAAGTGATGTGCTGCACTTACCGTTCAGAAGGCAAGACGGTAAATAAATAAAAAAAAAACAAAAATCAAAGCTTACTTCAAAAATGACAAATAATTTTTTTAATATGTCAAAATAATTTGAAATCTTATTTTTCTTTTATATTTTATGCGCGATCGTGCAAAAATAGTACAAGCATCACGAACGTTAAGGAATTACCGATCTCAGACAAAATTGGGACCTTTGCTTCGCTACGTCCCCAAACATTGTCTTCGATCGGTAAACTGTCCTTACCGTTTTTAATACTTTTAGGCTCAGTTGCATTAAGCATTGTTAACTTTGACAAGGCTTCTTTTCCAATGTATTTTTGATACGTATCCATGGTTACAATGTGTAGTTAAACACATGATCAGCTAATAACGTTTTATGCAACTGGCCCATAGTATATTCCGTAACTTAACCACGACCGTGGTTATGGTTCAAGTGGTCAGATTATGGTCACTGAAAAGTGGTTGTAATTCGGAACATCTTGGTTAATTTGGGTCGGTAAAGCAGGGAACCACCGCGTCATTAGAAATAAGTGACAACATAACTTCTGTCTATCCTTATACTAACGTAAATATTATACATATCAGTATATAGTGTATAGTAATTATATGTTTATACAATATTATTTATTATATTATAAGAAATAAGAATATGACCACACAACTACAAAAAAATTGTGGTCGTGGTGGTCATGAAATAGTAACCAAAACTTTCAGGAGCCACATTCCGAAATTGAACCACGATCCTGAAATTATGTTTTGGTTACATTACGGAACGCATAACCAGAACCTTGGTCACCGCGGTTAAGTTACGGAATATATTATTAATGTACTATCAAATATCAACATTTCGTAATTTTGATAATTAACAATTCATCTAATTTATATTTTTCATTACAGAAATTGTACACATACTTTTTAAAATAAAAAGGAAACGTCTGATATCATGTAGTAATCATATCTGAATTAATATTTCCATATTATATTTATATTACATTCAAAAACTGCTTCAAAATCTCGCTGAATCTCGTTTCTCGCATAATAAATTGTTAGAAAGTAGTGCAAAATCTCGATACTTCGCGTAGACTTTTTTGAACATATTAATTAAATATATTTTCTACGCTACAACAAGTAGATCTATATATTTCAATTTCAAATAATCTTAACAAGTAACAATGTAAAAATAGAACTTTGGTTTGTGCAAGTCTGTTACACCCAAATTTTCACGCGCGCTGAGAAACACAATTGCACAATTTTACTGATATTTTATTTTATTCAATATTATTGATTTTTATTTGTAAAAATTATGAATCGGAGCTAACAGTGCTGCCACACAGTGACGAAAAAATAACTATATACGTATGTATTTTCTATAAATTTAAATATTTATGCAAAGCTTTTGGAATATGTTTAAATTGTTTATTTTTTAATTAAATGTCGGTTATTAGTCCAGATAAATATGTGGATTAATGTAAGAACAACCAATGTCAACATTTTTTATTATTATTTACTTATTATTATTATTATTATTATTATTATTATTATTATTATTATTATTATTATTATTATTATTATTATTATTATTATTATTATTATTATTATTATTATTATTATTATTATTATTATTAAAAAGTATTGTGCCTGCGTTAGCGTATGCGGATGATGTAGTTTTTTTAGGTGAAAATGAAGAGCAACTCTGAAGAATTATAGAGAGAATAGATGTAGTTGGAAGAAGTATAAATCTGGAGTTGAATGTTGATAAATCCAAGGTGTTAGTATTTGAAAGGAGTAAATTAGTGACTGTGTGCAATGTGTTGGTGGATGGAGTGAAACTGGAGCAAGTGAATGAGTTTATATATTTGGGTAAGATGATATCAAGGGATTGTCGAATTGATAAAAAAAATAAAAGGAGAGTGAGTGCGGGGTGTAAGGTAATGGGTGCTCTGGGTACGTTTGCTCGAAACGTAAACGTATCTAGAGAAGCTCGTTTAAGTGTGTATAATAGAGTGCTAGTGCCAGCTTTGATGTATGGAAGCGAATATTGGGCGAATATGTAAGATGGGATCGCGTGTGAAATAATTTGGTTTATGAAGGAAGATTGTTGTTAAGAGAGTTGGAATGAGCCAGTTGAGATGGTTTGGTCATGTCGAGAGAATGAAGAGTGAACGGCTTGTAAAGCGTATATATCTTGGTAAAGTTGAGGGTGTTTGATTGTGTGGCCGCCCAGAGTGTAAGTGGATGGATGTGATTGACAAGGTGCTAAAAGAGATAAAGTTTCCAAGTGGGAAGAGAAGAAGAGCATGTATGAATGCGATTATGAATGAGGCGAAAGAAGTGTGCTTAGACAGGAATGTGTGGCGAAGGAAGATTGTTTCGTAAGTATTATTGTGGTCCGGATGCGATATTTCGCTACCGAAATTGGTCCCTTTAATATGTTAAGAGTGAGGAATATTTGTTGTATGATATCCGGTTAGTAAGAATGTTGTTGAAAGAGAGAGCGATTATTTTTGTGGTTGATGTTATTGTTATTATTGTATCGGGTTTGTGCTAACCTACTAAGGCCCACTTTTACAATTGATGGATAAACTATGGTATAGCTATCGGAGGTATAACTTTATCCTAGTAATTATACCTTCGATAAACAAGACTGTCTTTTGCAATGCATTTTTATCTATCAGATAGTTATACCAAGAATTACGTTAAATCACTCTAGGTTGGTACTGGCACAATAAAATTTTCTTCTTGTTAGACTATTTTTCTTCAATACTGTTATTTTTTCTATCTTCTAATTTGCATTTTTCACGATGTTAGATGATATAAATGTTATTTTTGATTCTGACAGTGATGATGAAATACTTGATCAAACGTATGAATAACAACACATCGTTTATGTTTACGTGGTATCCAAAAGAACAAGGGATAAAGTTATCCGAGGTTTATACGACCGATTTCCATGAGATAAGAAATACTAGTGTTTATTCTATCTGTGGTTTATCCGAGGTTTGTAAAATACAATTTTCTATTTTATACCTGGTATAGCGTTATACGAGGTTTATCTAATGATTGTAAAAGTGGCCCTATGTGGGAAATGCGTGATTTTATGTATGTTTATTAAATGTTTACGGAAAGAAATAATACAATGAATGTCTAGGATCTATTAAATGAAACTATAAATATAAAATAAAGTCGTAATTGAAGCAATGTTCAAAACAAATAACTTGCGCATAAAATTCAAATTCCCGAAATGACAGTCGAATTATCTTTAAACAATTATCCATTAGATAACTTTCGCGTTTCATTTTCAATTAGCGACTGAGATATTAATCAGACTATTAAAAGAGATGACATTTTAATCGCGTGTTGAAGGACATTGTCGACTAACTTCACACCGGAAGGGATGAGCCAACTTCCGCTAAGTAGATGAAAAGACGCACGCACGGTAAACCCTTTTAAATGTAGTGAGAGTGGCGGAAAGAGTGCTTAACACAATTAAGACCAATTTCGAGGTAACACGCAAGAAAGAGTGCTGAATATTATCACGAAGAATGTCAATCTAACGCAATTTAGAAGAGTTATATAAAATTTACTTGTGCAGTTTTCTCCAAGTGTGGTTCATACTACACACATACTATATAAAATATGATGTTCGGATAACGATACCTTGAAAAGTAATTGAGATATTGATTTGCAGATTCAAAATTTGGAATCCCACGACATTATTGTATACGAAGCCAAACTCATAATAATTAGGCCGCCCAATGACTGGTGATAATAGTTCGACCGGCATTTTAAGGGTCATCTTTTAACCCAGATTTAACTTCTACCTGGACCTAGAGGTGGGCGCGGGCCGTGATTTTGTCACGATGGGTCACGACGTGACCCGCGTGATCGTGAATATAATTTAAATTTTGAGTCGTGATTGGACGTGAGCGTGAGGCACTAAAAAATTATCGTGTGATCAAGCGTGATTAAAATTTAATCGGGCGTGAGTACAAGTTTTCTTCTATTTTTTATTTTTAAAAATTGTCAATTTCCATCTTTTACTTTACATTCTTGTTATTATTATTAGGTCCAAATATGTCATCAACAGTATTTTTTTTGCGTTGTATCCAAAATTGTATACACAGTTGCTCCGATTTCACTAAAGATATACAAATCTTTAAGCCAGTTTGACACGATTATAATTTTGCTAACAAATTTGTTACCAAATTTATAATGATATTTGTGATGGAATAGAATAACCTATTTGTCCATAAACATTTGTTTCCAATGAAACCAATCTGTTACCTTACTTATCACTAATTTGTAAAATTTTGATAACAACTTATGACTGTGTTAAACAAGCTTAAATGTACATAGAAACAATTACGTGACACGAACGTGACACGCCGGGCGTAATCGGGCGTGAGTGCCAAAATAAAATTATGAGCGTGAGTGATCGTGAAACAAACATAAAAAGTCGTGCGTGATTGGTAGTGATTACATTTTTCGTTCCGTGAGCGTGCGTGATCGTGAACAAAAAGTTACTCACGCGTCCACCTCCTGGACTCATTACTTTTGACATAATGAATAGCAAGTTCGTAAAAATTAGACAGTTTCTTGCCCTGATGAAGACTAATGTTTTATTTCCAATTTTAAATGGCATAAATTGACCCCTGTGGTGCACTCTCGACGCCATAAATGAGTGCCCGTGGGGTGACGCCTGGTAAGCGTCCGCACGGTGCAAATATTTCATCATTACCGATATCTGTGTGCAAGCAGATTGGCACACTCAGCAATGGACAATAAGCCGTGATGATATATTTATATACATTCTTGCCCTGGTGAAGGCCAATGTTTTAGCCGAAACGTTGGCATAAAATAAATAACTTCATCAAAGACTGCTAGTCCGATATTTTTTTTTTCCTTTTGGAACCCCTCATCCATTCTACAATCGACCATCGCTCAAGTTCTTCCATAGAATCAACCTTGCAAGACATATGGGTTAATACTCGTAGGAAATGTGGATAGCTTGTGAATTCAATGCCTAATAGAATTAAAACTGGTACAAGGGTAGCACCGAAAGTTTTTGCAAACAAATATAACCAAGGTTTGTTGAAAATATCCGGCTTAATTGATATGAGTTTGGGCTTGTATATGTGTTTACTATAATAATTAGTGTCTTCTCACCGTGGCATATTTTTTCTACGGCAGGAACGAAGAACTTATCGCAAACTACGGCTAGTGCAACGAAGAGGTAGAGGGAAGCGATGACGTGCAGGACTACAGCGCCGTCCTGTCGTTCCTGCTCCGTGAAGAAGTCTCGGGGGAAGTCGTCAATGGCCGGCGGAGTGCAGTTCAGCCCTAAACAACAACATCAGCATAGCAACAACAACATCAACATTAACAACAATAACAACATAATATTTCAAGCAAACGAACAGTGCAGAAAGGATAATATTTAGTAATGATTATGTACATTCTCTAATAAAAAAAATCTGATGTGACCAGCACATTACCTTCCGCCCATTCGTCGGTTCTATGTAGTTTATACAGAGTGGTCAAAAATGGCTGAAGGTCACGTGACAATTTTTGTCCCATAATCATGTCAAAATTATTTTAATTTTTCATAATTCGTCAAAACTATATTCAACATATGACAGATCAGCTGCATGATATTTGATTAATATCATTGCCGTACGTTGATTCATTTGATATTTGTTTTCATTATAGATTTTAACGCAGAGTGTGACAAATCTCTTTTTGCCGCATATTTTCGTTCAGCTGAACGTAACCAGACGGTTCTTGGCAGTATTGTTATGACAACTAGCAAAATCCGAAACTTACGCTCATGGAAATAGTAATGCCGTCATACTAAGTAAACGGCAAATGTCAAAATTGTATGGGGCGGCATGTTTCAGCCATTTTTGATCACTCTGTACAAATTTCATACAGAAAGTTTCTTGCAAAAGATCCTTTTTCTTGTACATTATCTTCCGGCAATTGTATGTATTTTGTACATTACAAAAACATACTATGTCAATTGCACTTAACAGTGACCCTTTCCAGAGATGGCTACTTTATGAAATTTAATTTCTTTAATATGTTTTGACTATATATCCATTTAATATGAAGTATAAAATGCAGTCGAATCGTATAGAGAATAAAATATTCTTTAATATTTATAATAACATTAAATGTGAAAAAAAAAACATATTTAATCAGCTGTTCATATGGATGTAACGAAGAAGAATATGAAAGAATTATAATTTTTGAAATTATGGTATTAGAGTTATCGTAGATGAAAGTTTTGTTACACACATACATACGAGTACATACATAAATGCACACATACATACATACATACATACATACATACATACATACATACATACATACATACATACATACATACATACATACATACATACATACATACATACATACATACATACATACACACCTACATAAACACACACACACCTACACACAAACACACACACACACACACACACACACACACATATATATATATATATATATATATATATATATATATATATATATATATATATATAATATGTGTTTGACAAACCTCGTTACATTTTTCAGAGTACCTAATTGTCATGTAATAGAATTCTTAAAATAATTCATTGTATTCGTTTACTCTTATCCATTATACTTTGTGCTGCCGAATGCAGAAAAAACTTTTGTTTGGTTTTTTCTATTTATCGATTCTTTGCACATCTTTTGTAAATTCTGCGTTAACAAACCCTCAAATTAAACGGAAACTAAGTACATTTTATTATACGTTTCGGAATCTTTATTAATTGAGCTAGATACTTGAAAAAGAATTCTTATCGAAATTTCATCGAAACGCGTCAATCAAAGTAATCAACGTACGTGATTCAGAGATAATCTTTGAATAAATCTTTGATGATAAAAGCCAAAGAACAATTGTTATTGTTTTTTATCACTTTTACCAAATTTTTACGCAGTGATAATATGAATGATAAAAAGGATTAACGCGTAGGTATAAATTTTCTGAACAAAATCTATACTGCGTTTCAAAATAAGTTTAAAATCAGACTATCAAAAATATTTCAGTGGTACATCAATAAATGCTTGCTAACGGATAGTCGAAAAAACTAATTTCAGTAGAGATCGATCGTTTCAGTTCTTAATTTTTTTTCGGGATAAATTGAAGTCACCATGCAAGAGTTTATAGTCATCAGAGCGCCGAGGACCCCGAAGATACAAAATGTTTTCCGAGTGGAAAATTAGACAATTTTTTTAAGAATTAAAAAAATCCTGACAAAAATAATACCAACGTACAAAACTCGCGTTCTTACACTTGTTTTTTAAATTTATTTTAAAAAGTAATATAACGACCCGGGTTTCGCAGGCGCTTGGAACATTCATTGTGCTGCTTCGGGGTCCGCGGCGCTCTGACGACTAGATTCTTCTCCAGTGGCGGATTTAGAAAATTATAATAGGGGGGCACTAAGTTCGAAAAAACAAATTTTAAATATATATATATATATATATATATATATATATATATATATATATATATATTTATTTATTTATTTATTTATATATATATATATATAATAATAATAATAATAATAATAATAATAATAATAATAATATTTCAAACAGCAAGTATTATTTTAATATGAAAGTTAGTTTTTAATAAAAAAATAAAACGGCAAAAAGGTCGATTTCTATGCATGTAAGAGTATAAAGCGGACGGTATTTTATTTATTACTTCAGTACATTTGGAAACGAAGTATAGTACGCATACACTCATTCATTGTCCTAGATTTGTTAAGCGGGCGGTGGGTAAATTCGTCCGTGACTCGCGCAAAGTTCAAGTTGCACGGTGTGAAGTGAGCAAAAGGTCGAACAACAGACTGAAATTTGCTTTGGTATCTAGGCCGCTTGATCAGATGTATAAAAGTGAATATATTGAAAGGGAAACAAATAAAGAGTAAAGTTGTTAACAGAAAAAATGATTATGTTAAAAATTTGACAGCATTAGATATTAGTAATATATTATCACAGTTCCGTACCCATTGATGTGTGTATAGCATGACTAGCGAATGAAAGTTGACGGTTAAATTATTTAATACATGTGGTTTCTTTAGAAAACATTTCCCTATATTTGATTTGAAAGGAAATTGACCCTTATGAATTCCGTTACAAAATATTAGAATTGTACTCTATAGCAGGAGGCATTTAAAATGACCTTAGCAACAGGATTCAGGGATGTATTTAAAAAATTTAATACCGCAAATTTTACTTCGTTCGTCTCACGTGTAAACAACCCTCGAGTCGGAATTACTGTTACAGGAAATTAAAAATAATCCTATATCATAGAATTGCCAAACTAAATAGATATTATTATATTATTATTGTTATTATATTACAAGAGGTGGTCTCCTGTGGATCCCTGTACTGCGACCTTGTAGATCTATTGTACCCTCCAGATTTACTCCTATTCTAGGAGTCCTGTTTGTTTAATAAACTCCAGGGTTTTCGTCAGATCTAAATCTTTTATCATATCCTGCTGGATCTTTTCTGCCCCCAGGATATTATATCTGCTGCTCGTAAAGGCTTCACAGTGACATATAAGGTGCTGAGGGGTTTCTTCCTCTTCACCACAACCCCTGCATGTTGGTTCTTGTGTTAGTCCCATCGTGTGTATGTGTTTGTTTAGTAGACAGTGTCCTGTTAGGAGTCCTGTTATTAATCTAACGTTTTGTTTGCTCATTAGGAGTAAACGTTCCGTTCTTTTCTTGGTTGGTTCATTTAGGAAGAACTTTGAGTGTCTCTCCAACCAGTGATTCTTGTGTCATTCATTCAGCAATGTTTTAATTTCCAGCTTAACTGTCTCCGCTGAGATTCCGAAAGTCGGTTCTGGTCCTATGAAAGGAAAACTTGTCCCTTTCTTAGCCAGACTATCTGCTACCTGGTTTCCTTTGATCTCTGAATACCCGGGTATCCATATTAATTTCAATTTGTTCCTCGCTCCTAGTGCATTTAATCTGTGGATGCACTCTAGAACAAGTCCAGATTCTGTCTTACAGGATTCTAGTGCTTTTAGTGCGGCTTGGCTGTCTGTTACTATAGAGATTATTCTGTTGCTAAAGAGGTTCTCTAGTAGTAATTTGGTGCGGGTTAAAATTGCGTACAATTGTGCATTAAAAATAATCCTATTTCATAGAATTGCCACTAATTAGTTTATAGATCAAAATATTTTGTTATAATCAACATAAACGGAAAAGGTTTAAAATATTTTAAACGCACCCCTGTTTTGATATTCAGTTACCCTAGTCGGCCATCTATTTTCAGCCAGATATAATAATGTATTTCTGTGCTTTCCTAGTCCAGTATTTAAATGGGTTCATACAAAAATTTCATACCTGAATATTTCGACCAATTCTATTCTTCTCTAAGGTTTCAAAAGAAACTACATCTGTAAAATAATTTAAACGTCAACTTTCATTCGCTAATCATACGATAGCTAGACTTCATATCACGTAAGAAAATAGCATAGGTTTAGATAGGGATATAAATGCTGCCCTTTGATTGGTCAGAATGCAAACCTAGTCTAAACACACAAATATAAGCCGACTCCAGATTTTGTAGAATGAACGAATATGGATTCATAAAAAAAAAAAACCAGTAGCTCGAGATTTTACATCATCGATTCTTTTTATTTAGTTTTCCAAGAATGAAGAAGAAATATGTTAGTAATCAATATCAGAACGTTATACTTACATGTCATTCTTGCGGAATATCAATAGAATAGAATTCTATTATATAATGATATATTACACGTCAGAAATATCTCTGTAACTAAATCGACCTTTCGCGCTTTTTTGGCGTCGGAAGTGTCAATTGTTTACGATCAATTAACAAATGAAATCTGGACAGGAGAATTTGATACAGATGTCAATTGTTTCGTTGTTCTTTTATTGCATAAGCTAATTATAAAACTAGCAAAAAGGAAAAAAAGTATAAAAGCCATAATTTAATTATGTGAATTGCTACTTATGGTATATAAAAAACGCGACATTAAAAGTGATTTAAGAATATTAGATATAATTAAAAGGAAATAAAGTATAGAATGTCCTTGTCAAATGCAATGATAAAAAAGATAAAGAAACTATAATACAATTTCAAGAAAACAATTACAATTTTTTAAATTCTGAATGAAACTCTAATAATATAATCTAATAACTTAATGTACAAAACGTCAGTTCCTATATCTGTAGTAGTCAAATTAACAACTTCAAATTAAAAAAAATTGATGTGGACAACACATTACCTTCCGTTAGTTCTATGTACTTTGTACAAATTCCACACAGAAAGTTTCGTGCAAAAGATTCAATATTTCCAGTTTCTATATTTCCAGTAAAATTGTAACACAAACATACTATGTCAATTTCACTTGACACTGACATCTGTCAATCAGAATTTTCTTAATATAGTATAGATGTTTCCATGTTTATAGCAAAGCTGGCTGTTTTATGAAATTTAATTTCTTTATAAATTTTTAACTCTTGTATATCTATTAAATACAAAGTATAAAATGTGATCAAATCGTATAGAGGATAAAATATTCTTTAGTATTTATAACATTAAATATGAAAAAATGATATTTAACAGCGGTTTTCAAGAAAAACTGTAAAAATCTTCAAATTAGGGTACTTCCGGTCGACCAATTATAACGAAAATTTAATCAGCTCTTCATTTGAATGTAAAGAAGAGAAATACGAAAGAATTATAATCTTTGGAAAGGTGGTATTGGAGGTATGCGATCCGAAAGAATCGTAACACACACACATACATTACATACATACATCCATCCATCCATCTATGCATACATACATACAGACATCATCGTAAAAATAGTAAAATCGTATTCAAGGAACTCTAAAACAATTATTGATTAAAAACTCATCATCAAATTTTTTGACCAAAGACAATACCTTCCTTACCTAAAGGTGTCGGAAGGTAAAAATATATTCATTTTGATCAAGATTTAAAATAAAATATATCATAATATATGTTATAAATATTTTTGGTGAGATTTTACAAATATTTTATTTCGCTTTACGCATATTAAGAATATTGAAACGACCAGTATATTTTAAATCGTGACTACAATTGACTATGACAAATTTTGAAACAATTAACAAAAGAATTACAACTTCTATTTATAGAAAAATTTATGGAAACTACTTTGCATTTGTCCCAATGATCGTATAATGTTTCGATTCCAACAACAACATTGTAAAATTAGAATCGTTTACGAAATAGACTAATTTGACTAATAATCTAAATTACGCACGAGTAAATGTTCATTAAGTAGTCATCCACGACCGTTCAATTTGTGTTTTACTACTTCGTACAACTGACAGAACCGGACCCAAAACTTTTAACACATGGAAAGATTTTGTT
This sequence comes from Harpalus rubripes, assembly GCA_963082715.1. NCBI lineage: Eukaryota > Metazoa > Arthropoda > Insecta > Coleoptera > Carabidae > Harpalus > Harpalus rubripes. Next base: position 17,947,669 of record OY720460.1, read on the forward strand.
GATCATAAAAAACTGTAAAGAAAACAAATTTTATTGTTGTCGATATAAAATTTTATTGTAGTAATCAAATGTTTATTGTTGCAATCAATTTCTATTGTTGTAATCAATATTTTTATGAAGCTATTTACATTTGTTGCAATCAAAAACTTTGTTGTAATCAGTAATAATTATAGACTATTATTATAACTATTTGTATAAGTCACGTTTGTGTCTCATTTTTTGAGACATAATCTTATCATCTTGAGACATCCTATAAAATCTTTTCCTTGATGATTCGGGCTTAGCAACGAAAAAAGCTGCATTTGTTCGAGAGATATAATTAAACGTACGAAAAATATTATGCTCTTAGCAGAAGAAGCATTAAATTAAAAAAAAAAACTGTATTAAAACAAAACGTTGTACAAATGTATGCGGTATGTGATCTACAGTCATTCAGTGACGCTAAAAGTAAAGTATCATTCACAACAAAAAAATTAAGGTAGCGGTAGAATTAGTGGCAGTGGTAGTGGCCTGGGTAAAAGATTGAATGCGTTATAGCAAACGTATACGTTCACATTCAAAAATTAAGAAAATTAGTAGTAGCCAAGGAGGATCGTAGTAGCGCAGTGGCAACGGCAGCGGGAGGAGTTTGTAAACTCCTAACTTCTACGTTGCCACTACCGGTACCGCTTATTTTTTTTGACGTTTATTGACATCTAAATTCTGATTATACCTAATAAAATGAGCAATAGAAAAGATCATTTTGTTGTGTGCATCAGTTGTTACCGGCTGTTGCGCTATATAAACAAACAGACCTATTAATAAACTTTGCACAATTAAAAGTGAAAACATGATTTACCATTTTCGCTCATTTCAGTAGCAATTTATGCCCCACGCATTTTCTTTTCTTTTAATTAATTTTAAATTCTTTTAATCTCTTATCCCATACAACGGTGTGCTTGTGGATAAGTGCTATTAATAAGCCATCATCCATGTTAGTTGCCTTTTGCGCAAAAATAAAAAATTCCTAGAAACTATAATTTCAATAATTTTTCATTGTGAACAGAAATAATTTTTACTATAAATTTCTTACGCTACCGATGCCATTAATTCTAGCACTGCCGTTAATTTTTTTTTATTCTAACCTAACCTAACCATAAAAATATTACTCTAGTACTCTATAGTCAATATACATTGTTATGGAAATACGAGTATTACCGGATAGGCTGACTAGGCTGCAGCAAAAAAAAAAAAAAAAACGCTCGCAGCATAAGGCGCGTGACGACATAAACCAGGCCCTCATCACAGAATTGGACGAGGATCGCTAAGCTTTTCCAAATGTATGAAAAGAGTCTCTACATTTTTACCAATTACCTATGCAAAATATGTTAGGAATTAGTTATTTATTTTTAACGTATTTATATCATTGTTCTTATATCTGTGGCAAAGCTCGAAAATTGTTGATTTTTGGTTAATTTTGAAGATAAATTATTCGAATAAAGAATAAATATTTGAAAATTTTAAAAAGTTACGTACCTAATTTCTAAGGAGCAAGTATTTAAATTTTATTACAAATGAATGCCTAATAGTCATTATTACTACATAAAAACCTGAGACGTGTTTTGTGTATTTTCAAAGCAGAAGCATAAATAAAAAGTTATAGGCATAATATCAAGTTTTTTTAATAATTAAAAGCCTCTTTTTGTTCATTTGGAAAAGCGTAGACCAAGGCGCAGACGATCCCCTTAAGGTCCAGTCGTATAAATGTATGTACGATAGGTGTAGTAAAAAATAATAAACGAATTACAGTCTTAGGTCTGGTATTGTCATCTCTGGTTAAATTGTCTGGTAACTTAATTGTCTGTAAAAACGAAAAATAATATAGTATCAATATTACACCACAAGTTGTAAAAATTGCACCAATGATTGTTAATTTTTCATTGCAACATTTTTCGTTTTAATTGACAATTAACAGACAGTTTAACCAGGGATCAAAATACTGGACCTTATTATATTAATTTTTTCACAAACCTCTAGAAAATTAATTGTTTCTGAGTTTCTGATCACTTTTTAAACCCTAAAAATCCTTCTTTACTGAGCTAGCTCGAAAAATTGTCTATAAGGAATGAATGTTTACATGGTGATCAATTGTTTAATTATTTATTTTTTATTTCCTCACAATAAAAAATAAAATAATGTATAGCTATATACCCCCCCCCCTGATGGAAAATTTGCAAAATAAAGTTTAAACTTTACTTTATACTTCAAAAATGCTAGATTTAATATATTGATGAAATTCATTCTTGTAATCAATAGGTTATAATCAAAATCGTTTGTTGTAATCAACAAGTTTACAGTTATAGTTTGTAATATAACAATGAGAGAAAATTAAACGTTTAGCAGGATATTTCTTTTACTTTTTAATTTTTAATAATAAATAAGGGAAATTTAATATCGGTAGAAAATAAAAATAAAATTATTTCACTTAGATTTCAGAATTGTCTGTACATTATACAGCATTTGATTCTTTGCAAAATGCTAGTAGGTATTTATATATTGGATTCATTGTGGATCCATTGTTGTAATCAATATTTTTGAGTGATAATCAATATATTCTTTGTTGTAATCAACATTTTCACAGTTATTATTTCAATATAACAATGCTAGAAAAATATATTGTTCACTTCTATAACGATAATTTGTGAGTTGTATACCAATTTTCTCTTTACAAATAAGAGCATCTTATAAAAATTTACTTTTATCATCCCCTCGCTAGAGAACCCGATACTATAAAGTTTTCACTTTGAATATTTCAATGAAAGGAAATTTGGCGAGAAGGAATCATAGTGGAACGGAGCCAAACATAGCGGCAATCAATTCTACCGCACCTGATCGCCTGATCATGATCAACAACACAATCTCTTCGAACCTATTGTCCCTCCCGGTTCGGTTCGCGTGTTACAGGTACAATACGCGAGGACAAACACGGGGAAAACAACATTAATGCAACGAGGATAATACATTGAACAACTTTGGTGGATGGGAAGTTTCGAAGTAGATGCATTTAGTAAATTAATAATCATGTAGTTTCAGAACACTATATCGACGAGATTAATTAGTGTATATGTATGATTTCTCAAATGCATTAAAATTGTGGAGCTTTTGACAGAAACAACCATAGTGTAAATATTGTAAATGCTAAACAGTTTGGTAAACTCTTCCTTGCAGAAAATATCTTAGGCATAAATTATTACATTTTAAATAGGGTATTCTCTGAGGATTACTAATATTAAAAATTTATTAAAAATATTAGTGTTGATAGGTAAACAACAGGGAAAAAACAAAAAATCATATTATAAATTGATTGTTACAAAAGATATAAAGCATTTAAATTTTGCTGATGTACTAGATGACCTTCCAATGGGCGATCAGTTGAAATCCCTACTCCATGTTCGAATATGATAAGTCGCCGCATGAACCACTGATAGCACACCGCTGGTATTGTACAACTAGTACGTCACTATCACGTGACACAAGAAAATCAAATTTTAAAAATTTCTCTTAGATATAACTGTTCTTTAAGAATAATAAATAAATAAAATATGAGAGAATACCCTATTGCACGTTTCTACAAAATCGTCCTGTAAAATCTGGTGTGGCCAACACAATACCTCCCGCCATTTACAGCCCGAGTCACAAAAAAGATTAATATTTATTTTTGGATTAGCGAATTTTACTTTAATTTTGACAGTATATTTTTTTTAAAATAGTCTAATCTAATTCAAGTATCTACCTTTTTTGATAATAAAATGAAGATTTTAAATACCGGGAAAGAATAGAATTCACTAATCCAAAAATAAGGATTAGCTTAAACTTTTTTGTTGATCGTTAAAGATGGATTTATACAGCCTACTTTTTATTTTACTTTTTCTTTTACTTTATAAAAGTTAAATGTGTGTTAATATATGTACTGCTTTATGTGCACACTTTTAATCTTACTTTAAGACCTTAAGTTGGCCAACGTTCAACTTAACGCCGCTAAAGTAAAAGAACATCACAACTGCGCATGAGCTACACTTCACAAACGTCAGTATGTTGTGTTTTCGTTTTTATGTGTAGGTTTTAGGTTATGCAAACGAAAAATGAATAAAGAACAAGATTTTTTATTATTAGATTTATTTCAAAAATATCCCCACTTACGAGTATATGATGAAACAGATATTTTATTAAAGAATAAAGTGGCCAAAAAGAATGCATGGAAAAGTATAGCGTCTGTATTAAATGAAACTAGTTAGTATATTTACTTACTATGTAATATTATTTTTGTATGCACAAATTAATTCATTCCTGGCCATTTTAACAGGATATATTATTATCTATTTTTATATACGACTATATGTCAGAAAATTACTTCTGCGCATGTGTATCGAAGACTTTTAAAGTAGCTACATAAAGTACCAAACTTAAAGTAAAAGTAAAAGCGAAAAGAAAAAGTAAAATAAAAAGTAGACTGCATAAATCCACCTTAATTCTTATGAATCTAAATACATACCTACATATTTACTTATGCAAGAAAATGTACTAGTTTCATTTCTATTTACTTTTTTCTTTTTAAAACGTTACTATTTGACAGTGACATTTATCAGTCAGTTACATACATTTGAATAACTGCGTAACCGAGAAGTTTTATTCGTTTAAAGCGTAGGCACGGGAATTTAAATTATAGATATTTTTTTAAAATTTATATCTAAAATATGAAGAAAAAGTATTAATGCATATCTGTAGAAATTTTTAATAATCTTTAATTTTTATAATAACAATCTCAAAAAAATTCATTTAAAGGTATTTTTCGAAGAAAAACTATTTGGAGCTTCAAGTAAAGTGCCATTCGGTTATCCGATTTACACCAAAATTTAATGAGTTCTTTGCATATTAGAAAAAGGTTGAAATACAAGGTTTCTAAATTTTCTGAATGATAGTATTTGAGTTAGACACACACACACACACACACACACACACACACACACACACACACACACACAAACACACACACACACAAACACACACACACACACACATACACACACACACACACACACACACACACACACACACACACACACACACACACACATCATCGTGAAAATGTTAAAATTGGGTTCTCATTTACCAACATCTTGATATGCGATTTTCAGCACGACCCTTATACCTCCCTTACCAAGGGTAGCGGGAAGTAAAAATGGACTAAGCTTGTTTTGCCAAAAGGTTTTCAATTTTTATAGCTGTTAGTGCCCCTCTGTTGAAATGAAGACATATATTGAATGGATTTCCTACCTACTCTGTACAGTAAAATAATCTTAATATTCTTTTACTAAAATAGCATTTACGAGTATGTTGCTTTGTAGCAATTTCTGGCGTACCTCAAGGGTCAATATTGGGTCCATTACTTATCGCATTGTTCCTAAATGGTATTACTACAGTTATACATTTATCAAGTTATGTATGTAGATGATTTAAAATTATTTTGTAACACGGCCATAAAAATAATAACAATAAGGAGCATATATTTTATACACCGTTAATTTAATGCCCAAAAACATCAAATTACGATGTCGAAAAACGAATGCGTTCAATATTCAACGATACTCTATCATTGTCATAAGTAGCATATTTCATTTTTTCTGTCGGTATTATAGGTTGTACCTACTACATTACTACACATATATCGCGCTAACCTTACTTTTATCTTTCTGAAGTATTCCATATTATTTTTCAACGTCTGGAACAAGTTCGAGTGATAAAACACGTTTGAAATATTAACAGAAAATCCGTAAGAAACCCACGGATCGTTTATCAAAGTTTTATCGAACGACCGGTGTGGTTTCTGGTGACGCTTATGACCTAAGCCTTATATTATACGTTCATGAAAATTGATTGCTAGGTACAAGTTCACGGTTAGACAATAGTTTTTGCAATGAGATATGCTTTCTTAAATAGATAAAATTTTGGAGAATTGATAATGAAAATTGTTCGACGATTCAATGAATTTCAAAATCATAAATAATAATATAAACTCATTAGGGTTTATTTTTACATATTTTCACGCTAAAAGCAAAATAATTCTGTCATGATTTTTATATCAGAGATATCAATTCGCGACTAGACACTCCGTCACACTGCCACGATACTCGGATTCGATCACGACCGACATTAAAATTATTTCGAATTTTAAATGGCACATAATTGACCCGTGTGGTACACCTTCCACGCCAGTAATGAGTGTATGGTAAACAATTTTAACACAATTCAATAATCAATATGTGTATCTGCAATAATAACCGAGAGAAAGGGTGTATTCGCTTTTTTGTAAAAAATATCGAATATCTCGAAAAAGAAAAGAGATATCGACCTGTGGTTTTAAAATCTTAAATCTACACCCTTCAAACTAATTAAATACAAATTTTCAGAATTTTTAATTTTTTAAAAATTTCGACCCTTTTTTAAACCACACCACCCTCATACCCAAAAATGGGTGTGCGGTACACCTTCAATGACCTCACCAGTAAATTCCTCGTACCAAAAACCATAAGTTTACCAATTTTCATCAAAATATTGCAACGGATACATTAATTATTAAACATTCCTTAAAATTGTCAAAAACTGAAAAAATCCCAAGGGGTACACCTTAGATTTTTTGCGATTTTTAGCCATTTTCAGACTTTTCCTCCTGGAGATTGTAATAGTTGTTCAAAAATTATGAAAACTGGTATGCTTATGTAATTTTACTCGTAGAATCTAATGGTGATATCGCCAGCGGTGTATAATTGACCATTTTTGGGATATGACCCAAAAATGGGCATTTTTGAGCAAAGTTTTGAGAACGAATATCTCGGACACGAAAAGAGATATCGACCTGCGGTTTTAAAATCGTAAATCTACACCCTTCAAACTACTTAAATACAAATTTTCAGAATTTTTAATTTTTTAAAAATTTCCTCCCGTTTTTAAACCACACCATCCTCATACCCAAAAATGGGTGTGCATTACACCTTCAACGACCTCACCAGTAGATTCCTCGTACCAAAAACCATAAGTATACCAATTTTCATCAAAATATTCCAACGGATACATTTATTATTAAACATTCCTTAAAATTGTCAAAAACTGAAAAAATCCCAAGGAGTACACCTTAGATTTTTTGCGATTTTTGGCCATTTTTAGACTTTTCTTCCTGGAGATTGTAATAGTTGTTCAAAAATTATGAAAATTGGTATGCTTATGTAATTTTGCTCGTAGAATCTAATGGTGATATTGCCAGTGGTGTATAATTGACCATTTTTGGGATATGACCCAAAAATGGGCATTTTTGAGTAAAGTTTTGAGGACGAATATCTCGGACACGAAAAGAGATATCGACCTGCGGTTTTAAAATCTTAAATCTACACCCTTGAAACTACTTAAATACAAATTTTCAGAATTTTTAATTTTTTGAAAATTTCCACCCTTTTTTAAACCACACCATCCTCATACCCAAAAATGGGTGTGCGGTACATCTTCAACGACCTCACCAGTAAATTCCTCGTACCCAAAACCATAAGTATACCAATTTTCATCAAAATATTCCAACGGATACGTTTATTATTAAATATTCCTTAAAATTGTCAAAAACTGATAAAATCGCAAGGGAAATTTTATAAAATACATAGAACTGACGGAAGGTTATGTGCTGGCCACATCAGATTTGTTAAATAGAAATTATAATATTTACATAAATGATAAGTGATACTTATAAATAATACAATTTACGTTGGTACATTGGATAAAACAATACTATCAATGCATCTAGCTTGTCACTTGTCAGTAAAATTGGGTTATTATATTATATAGTAATCTCTATGACGACAATGACCAAAAGATGAAATTGATAAAATGGAATTTCTTTCTAAATAATTGCCAGGTATAGGTCAGTAAGATTTAATATATTTATGTTTATCTGTAGAAAATATATTGTATTCAAAACATATCATTAAACATGACTACATTTCCAAGTATAATAGTCCCTTTCTATAAGAAGATTATTAACTAATTTTAATATTCTATTTATTGGCAAATAATGTAATAATATAATTTGATTTCAGTGTACACCGTTTTAATTTCATTGTTATTATTAACTCTTTGTTCGTAAATAAAAATTCTCAAATATACTCGTTGCTTTAACTTAATTAAAAACCCAGTTCATATATTTCATTGGAAAACAAAGTCAACAGTAAAATTTAATAAATTTTGAATTTATTTCACTACGAAACAAAAGATAAATATAAATTTGACCAGAACAGAAAATCGTTATTCACTTTTATCTAAATTTATGTTTTAGTTGGAATGATATTCAGTGGGTTGTTTGTTTTTTACAATTATATATAATATAATATTGAGGTTATATTTTAAAAAAATGACAACCTGACAAACAGTTTATACAGAGTTGAAATTATCGGGCCTAGGGGGCTGTCCTTAAATTACGTAACGCAAAATTAGGAAATTTTTGATACCCCCTCCTCCCTTTGTAACGCACCCGTAACGCAAACATGAACTCCCCCCTATATATTACGTAACGCAGTACTTGACACCCCCCAAATTTTTTTACTGGATATAAAAGTATATGGCCTTCTTAATATTCAGTTAAAATTTGAAACAGAAACTATTTAAATTAATGTACATAAAGATGAAAAATAACAGAACAGAACAGAAACTATTTAAATTAATGTACATAAAGATAAAAAATAATGTACTACTCTTGCCCTACGGCTTGTCACCCCAATTTTTTTACTGTATATAAAAGCATATGGCCTCCTTAATATTCAGTTAAAATTTGAAACAGAAACTATTTAAATCAATGTACATAAAGATGAAAAAATAACAGCACAGAAATTAAAAGCATATGCATTTCCATATGCTTTTAACAAACTATTGAAAAGTTTTTCCTTATCAACACTACTTGAATTTATGTTTTAATATGAATTGCATTGCACGAATGAAAGACCACTGGCCCGAATTTGAACTGTGCCCGACATATTATGTTGACTGTTATTGAAAACAAACTACTGCCTGCATATACGAATTAGCACCGCGAAATTTGTATGTTTCAAAACTATTAAAGGAAGTTTAGCAATATTTTTTATATTTTATCGTTACATAACGCACACATTAACCCTCCCCCACTCCCTCGTAACGCTGCATAACGCTACTCTTGACCCCCACGCCCCCCTTGAAGCGTTACGTAATTTAAGGACAGCCCCTAGGTTAGGTTAAATTACATACATTCTTTCGCGATCGTCCAGAAATGATTTGTTTCTGATCACTTGTTAGACCGAAAAATCCTTCTTTACTGAACTAGATCGGAAAATTGCCTACAAAGGATCGGAACAGTGGCGTAACTAACGGGCCCGCATTGCGGGTGGGCCCCCGGCTCTAGAGAGGCCCCAATTTACCTGATTTATAATTTTGTTACTACTGCGAAATTTTAAATTTAATCATCATGCAAATTTATTTAGCCTTTTATTATTTTGAATGTCAATTTCCTAAAATAATATTAGCTAAGGGGCCCTTTATCCGCTATGTCAAATCAAGCTCTTTATTTTCTATCATATAGCGGCCGGTAGAATTTCGATTTCTTGGCAAATATTTTCCTGCAACTGATCCAGAATTTTCCTTTAAAATAACCCCATAAAAAGAAGTTTGGGGCTGTCAAATCAAGACACCTGGCGGCCAATGTGTATTACCAAAACGTGGGATTAAATAACGATAAAAGAATGATTTTCGCAAAATTGCTATTATTTAGACTGTACCCATCTTGCTAATACCATATTTTGTGACATCCAAGTTCTTTCATGTGGGATACCAAAAATGTATGAATCAATTCCCTGTAACTTTCACCAGTGGACTGTGCGACATGTTCATAGTAAATGCCACAACATACAATGACTTTGGTGGGATGTAAAAGTGCCTAATCTTGGATTTTCAGGCCTCCACTATTGGTTATTTTCTTCTTAACATATCAACTCAGATGAAAGTGAGTCTAGTCTCAATTTCCATAAGTTCTTGTGGTATGTAGTCCTTCATGATAAACGCTACAATTAAAAACGGGCCCCAATAATTTTGTGGGCGGGCCCCCGAACTTTTAGTTACGCCACTGGATCGGAAAGTAATTTTCTAATCCCTACATGAATGTTTCCTTGGCGATCAGTTGCATACCTATAGATTTTTATTTATTTTTTTTTTCACGCTTCATCCAGTAAAGTATCACTTTCTGGTCTTGTTACGTAAATGTTATATATTTTTTATTAAATGACAATTAACAGACGGTTTAACCATAGACATGAAATACCGGGATTGAGTTAAATTCGATGTTAAATTACAATTTTATTATGTTACTGTTTGTTTATTTAAAATGCTGGTTCAATAAATAGCAACCTTAAGTATCTGGTAATTAGTAACTTTGTAATTTCTGTTGTCAAATGAGATTTAATTGTAATTAGAAAATTTGTGTCAAGAAAAAGTAATAAAGATATCATTGGTCAAATGAAGAAACGATAGTGCTGAAGGGAACAAATAAAATATCTATATCTGAAATTCAATTACCGTAAAAACTATATTTCATTTAATACTAATCAACTATCCAACTCGGCATAAATGTCACGTTTCTATTAAATTTTACATTGCTATTATTTTATTTAATCTTTTTGTCCTTAATATTATCTTCTTTCCACGTGAACTTTCACAAAATGCAGTTACTTCAAATCCAATTTATTCTCAGATAAAAATAAAATTCAATGCATCTAATTTCGATGTTTTTTCTTTTTAGTATTTTGAATGAAAATGAAGGATATTTTTCCTACAATAGTTTTGTTTTTGGTTATTACATAATTTGTTTACGTAATGCAATTGTCTAAAAATGTAACAAACAAATTAAACAATTATGTTTAATTTTTTAATTTGTTATTTTCTTTTGTTATTTTCTTTTAAGTATTATATACGTAATGAATTATTAACACTCAGCCTCAGTTACTATTTTTAAATGCTTTAAGTTTATTAATATTATATTTATAAATTTCTTTGAATTGTCATGAATTATTTATTAAGAAATATTACTTTTTATAGTACTGACGCAAAATAAACAATTTTTTATAACAAAAAACTATATATCATTTGTTTACGTTTTGTTATGTAACAAAATTTATCACTTGTATACGTATACAGGGAATTACACTAAAGTTTACATATATGTAAATTTAAGTGTACAAGTTTAGATATTAGTAATGAGGAAAAGTTATAAATATTATGTTTTGTCACGTTGTACAAAATTCAGATTAATTGTTGCATTTTTAAATTACGTGTAAAATTGTTTGTATTCTCTAATAACCAAAAATAATAAAATAAAAGTGCATTGTACATAAAGTTTAAGGTTAAAATCTTGGTAATCCGGCAAAACTTTAAAAAGATTTTTCATAATGACATAAACAATGCTTAATTCCACAAAAAATTGATTACAATAATTGTTACTGTATATTGTTACTCTAATCCGGGCATATGTTCGTATTCATATATGTACCTATTAAGGCTGCACATAATTTAGAGGAAATATATTATATAAAACAAACAAAAGTTGACGTTTAAATTATTTTACAGATGTGGTTTCTTTTGAAACTCTGGAGAAGAATAGAATTGTACGAAATATTCAGGTATGAAATTTTTGTACGCACCTATTTCAATACCGAACTAGAAAAGCACAAAAATCACTGGCTTGCAAAAATATCGCGTACACCTTAAAAATCAAGTAACCGAGTTTTTGTATTTCTTTAGCCCTGTAAATAATGTAAAAACTGACAATGTTGTCACTGTCATCACTATTTGATCTATTATGAAGCTAGTTCTTTATTGTGTTTAATTTTCCTATTGTTAAATTACAAATATATTCCAGAAAAACGAAAGAACAACTAAGTGTGTATTTCATTTTCTATTAATTTTGACATCTTAATTGACATTAGTGACATTGACAAATTAAAAATCAAGATCGACTCAATACAGCAAAAAATAGGTGTACGCGATTTTTTTGCAAGCCAGTGTACATTACTATATCTGGCTATGAAAATAGATGCCCGACTAGGGTAACTAAATATTAAAACAGGGGTGCGTTTAATATATTTTAAACATTTTTCATTTATGTTAAATTATAACAAAATATTTTGATCTTTAAACTATTTAGTTTGACAATTCTATGAAATAGGATTATTTTTAATTTCCTCTAACGGTAATTCCGACTCGATGGTTGCACACCTGAGACGAACGAAATAGAATTTGCGGTATTAAATATTTTAAATACATCCCTGAATCTTGTTGCTAAGGTCATTTTAAATGTCTCCTGGTATTGAGTACAAATCTAATCTTCTGCAACGGAATGCATAAGGGTCAGTTTCCTTACAAATCAAATATTGGGAAATGTTTTCAAAGGAAACCACATCTATTAAATACTCTAAACGTCAACTTTCACTTGCTAGTTATACTATAATATATTTCTAAAAGTATTACAATGGGGTCCTGCACCATAACAAAAAATAATAAAATGTACAATTTATACTTAAATTATTACTCAATAAATAGCGATTAAAATGAAAAAAAAAACAATTTTTTTAATAATTACTTTGCGAGATATTTGAGGATTATTGTCAGTGGATATTGTATGTCAGAATGTCCGCATCCAATGGATCACTTCCCGGCATTTATTGATGTCCGGGGTTGTGTGATAGCAACAACAACTTCTTGCATGCTTTTCGACAAACTGTATATTTTGTTCACTTTATAATCCTTTCAAAATCTGTAAAAAAACAGCTCTTTTCATCGTTGAAAAGCATTCGATTGAGCGCATTTGTATTCATGCAAGATGCAAGTGAAATAGATGGAACAGTATAGTGTTTTCCTATTTGCCATTGACAGTCTTGATGTTTTTCGCATTAAATTGACACGAGGAAGGCATCAACAACGACGGAATTTAACAAATTGCCAACATCAAAGATCAAAGTGTAGAGAAATAGCATATGTAGGTGCGTTAATAATATATGGTACAAGTTTTATTTTTATAAAATAAATCATTATTTATGCAAATTTTCATTAGTGAATGTAAATCATACATATCTTTTTTATCAGCCTTACTTTACATTTTAATTTTGATCATTCCAATATTCCAATAAATATTTTAGGTATAAAAGTCAAATAGTATAAAATTCTGCATCTGAAGCAATAAGCAAAGTTAATATAGCTTGTTTTGTAATGGCAGAAATTATGTGTGAAAATATCTAAAATCACTCTAAAAATAGCGATAACCATATGGAATTCAAAAAAAAAAAAATAATTAACAAATATCTAACGGTTTATCTGTCAAGTTGGATTAGTTTATTTGTTCATATGAAGTATTATCTATTAATTTAAAATGATAATTATTTACTTATACAGAAATTACAAATAATAACAAAAACAAACTAATTTGACAGATAAACCGTAAGACATTTTTAATTTTTTGTCTCAATTCCATGGCTATCGCTATTTTTAAGGTGATTTTCGATATTCTGATACCTAATTTCTATTACAAAGCAAGCCAAATTGTTTTTGTTTATTGATTGAGATGCATTTATATGAAGCTTTTTTACCTGAAATATAAAAAATGGAATTTATTTTTTTTGACGATTTTGGGAAATACGTGTATTTGGATATATCGGGTGTCTACTTTTTAAGAACCATAGGATATCCAATGGTAAAATATTTATATGGTTATAGGATCCTGTTATGAGATAAACGTAATAGTATTTTATGTACCAAGGGCGTTACGATGATTCAGGGATACCTAGATGTCGTCCGATGGGCATTATCATCTAGTAACGCTCGTGGTGTATACAAGATTTTATGTCTCACTAGAATATGTGAAATAAGTTTTCATTTATAATAATTTTGACTACAATAATGCTTAAGCTTTGGCGTTGCTAAGGATGTTGTTTAATTGTTTTGTTTATTATCAACATTTATTTATTTTTAATACAACAACGTTATATATCGTTGGAGATGATGGAAGGGATGAATTTGATGTTTCGGAAGATATTTTATCGAAACGGTGTAAAGAAATTATTTTTAATGCTTCTGCATACTTTGAGGAATACAAACGCATAAATGTTCCTCTAATTATTCCATTCTCGTCTGTAGAAGGTGTAAGTATTATATTTTGAGGTTCGTTTTCACATGACAGATCTCAGTCCTTTATTTCTTATGCACTTATTTCTGAATTTTATATTTTAGAGAGTTTGTACTGCTTTGGATGCGTCACATGTGACGGTAAATAATATCAAAAATGAATTCAAACATGGGTTAATATCGTCCCCAAAAAAATTAGTGATTCGTCATCCGTCAAAAATCAATGCGAAACATTGCAGTCTGCAATTCGACGTACTTACTATTTACATGTGTGGTGAAAGTAAATTCGGCCCTTTTCATAATTAATTTTACGTATTATAATTAAATTAAAAATGATTTGTGTTGTGCTTTCAAAGCTGTTCTTTTATTATATTAATTGTTTTAATCAATTAATGTATTAATTGTTGTACTCAATCCTTATTATTATTGTAATGAATTATAATTAAAAACAAAATAATTTTCATTATATACCGTTCATATTATTTCTAATTTAAGGTCCATAAATGATGATCGCTTTATGAGGGTATAATAAACAAATTACATTGTTGTAATCGACTATTACAGTGTTGTCATCAACACTACAATAAAGGTGTTTTCTTTATCCTTGGATTGAAAATAATTTTAAACGTCTAGAATCTTTGACAGATGTTTGCACTTTTGTTTAAAACGGAGAAAATGAAAACATGTTTATTGTAGTTGATGACAACGATGCAATAGTTGTTAATTACAATAATGTAGTTTGACCAAATTTAAGATATCTTTAAGTTGCGACAGATGTTTGCGCTTTTATTTAAATTTTTGTTCCATGGCATTAATGATTTTTGTAAAAATGTTATTGTTTACGACTATTTTTACGGTTCCGGAAATTGAAAAATTGTAAACAATAGCATATTCGGATGCAGTATTTTTTGCTGTAACAAAAACTTAAATACAATTTTGCTCTAAAATAATTACGGGAGCAAATAACTGCACATTAAGATTTTACAAATGAAATGTTGCGTCGTCCAAGTCACCAGCCTGTATATTAATGAATACAATAATTATTAAAACATGACGGATGTCATCTGCCAAACTCTATTAATACAACTCTTTATTTAAAATTTTGTGGCACTCTGTAAATAACAAACTATAATAATTACCCCTTAACCTTAAAATTAATTTTAACAAAACTAAATACGTATTTCGAGAACTAAGTTCTCATCATCAGTAGTACAACAAGTGAAAGTTAAACAGAGTAGTCAAGATTACTCAACATGTCAACCATGCCAGAGGTCCTAACAAATTAATTTTAAGGTTAAGGGACTCCATCTATTATTAACTCTGTAAATAGCTAAAAATTATTACTTTTATCTTTTGCAAACGAACGTCAACAATAATAATTCATTATTTTATTTACACGCTTATTCTAAAATTAATACGGCAAAATTTACAGCATTAAGAAAATTTTACCATTGTGTCTCCTATGGTGTACAAATAAGTAGGTAGACACCCGGTAGAATACAACATTTCCTTTCGTCCTCTATTTCTCCATATTTTTCTGTCAATTTGTCTGTTTCTTGTTGTTTTGTATATATTTTTCTGTACAGTTTTAGTGCAGGGACGGAGCCTGGCCGCAGTGCGACCGGCAAGAATGTATAAAGACACTTTTGTCATGTCGTTGAGCTAAGTGAGCACACTCGAATTTCCTAATCAAGCGAGTAGAAGGCGCAATTATCTAACAATAGTCCTTGTGGCCTTTACTGAGGGACCGGCGCGAGCAACCGAACCAAGAGCCGGAAATACGAACCAGATAGAACTAAATTCACAACCCGGCTACAGCACAGCACCACAACAACAGGCATGGAATTACAACAATATCGGAAAGGAATGTCATTGATTATTGATTACAACAATAGAATATATGTGAATAACTGATTTTAAGTTGAAATTTTAGTGCTTGGACGTTCAAATTTATTTGATTACAATAATAAATAAAATATGTAAGATACTCATTTTAAATTAAAGAATTTTAGTGTTTCAGGGCAGTGCCGGATTAAGGAAATATGAGGTCCTAGGGAAAGAGTTTACGTCGGGCCCCTACCCTCCTCCACTATTTATTTACTTAATAAAGTTAAAAACGAAAATAAATAGGTATTTTTGATATAATGCACATACAAAATTTAAACAAAAAATCTGATGTGGCCAATACATTACCTTCCGTCAGTTCTATGTATTTTGTA
Source organism: Harpalus rubripes (assembly GCA_963082715.1). Taxonomy (NCBI): domain Eukaryota; kingdom Metazoa; phylum Arthropoda; class Insecta; order Coleoptera; family Carabidae; genus Harpalus; species Harpalus rubripes. The sequence goes on from OY720460.1 coordinate 17,964,099, forward strand.
CAAATTTCATACAGAAAGTTCCTTGCTAAAAATTATATTTTTTCTAAATTACCTTCCGACAGTTGCACGTATTTTATGCAAATTCAATACAAAAAATTTATAGTAAAATATCCTACATTTCCAGTAAAATTATACACACTTATGTCAATTACACTTCACTGACATCTTTCAATCAGAATTTTCTTAATATAGCAGCTGTTTCTATAGCTATGCCTACTTTATGAAATTTAATTTCTTTATAATTTTTTAACTCTATATCCATTTAATATTAAGCATAAATGCAGTCAAATAGTATAGAGAATAAATTAATCTTTAATATTTATAACATTAAATGTGAAAAAATGATGTTTAACATAGTTTTTTCAAGAAAAACTGTTAAAATCTTCAAATGATGGTACTTCCGGTTGACCAATTGTTACCAAAATCTAATCAGCTCTTCATATGGATGTAACGTAGAAAAATACACACACACACACACACACACACACACACACACACATACATACACACACACACACACACACACACACACACACATAAACACACACATGCACGCACACATATATACAGACATCATCGTAAAAATAGTAAATTCGTATTCTAGGGACCCTAAAACGTGCTTATTGATTAAAAACTCATCATCGAATTTTTTAACCCAAGACAATACCTTCCTTACCTAAAGGTGACGGAAGGTAAAAATAATCGAAAAGTGAAATAGAACATGTACATAACATTTCAACACAAGTTAGATAATTATAAATCTAAAATAAACTACATAAAAATAATATCTATTACAATATAAAAAATAATAGTCTAATAGCATAAATTTGCAATTTTTTTTGTACTTTTAATTCAGCGAATTTAGTAATCAAATCTTCATAATTTAAAAACTTGCTTAAAGCATCATTTTCAATATACAACATAGATGAACTATTTAATTTTTGTTGTCCTAAAGTACTTTTCAAATAATTTTTTGCTCTTTTGAGAACTGAAAATGTCCTCTTTCCACCTGCATTGCTTATTGCCAAAGTTAGATATGTTCTTAAAATAATCTCCAAATTTGGGATTGTTGCTATTATATTATTTTGTTGAATAAATGAATACATTAATTCTGGTGTTGATAATTTGCAACGATGGTGGTCGCATAGTCGCACCACCAGATACCAGATGGCAGACGAATGTATAGACGATAATTCTCTACTTTTAATTCAGTTCTATGAATCTACATAAATATTATTTTCAGTTAGCTAAAATTCAAAATAATTGTTAATGATGCATTTCTGATTTACAGGCATTAGTCATTTCCGGGCCTTATTTATTACGGGCCCTAGGCCATTGCCTAGTTTGCCTAGTGGTTAATCCAGGCCTGTTTCAGAGATTTAAAGCAAACAAATATATTTGATTACAACAATAGAAAATATGTAAATAACAAAATAAACAACTATTGAAATATTATTAACTAAGAGCAGTATAAGAGCATAAAGTAAATTTAGAATTTCATTTTAATTAAACTACTAAACTACTCATGTCTACTACCGTTTCGTTCGTGAGAAACGTAGAGAAAATTTAATACAATCATGTAATTTACTTTAATAGAAGAGGCAGTGAGAAGAGAAGGAAATAGTAAACAGTTTGCAGCATACAAATTTCTCCAGGAATATCAAATATCAAAACGCTTTATATCATTTTACGAGAAATGGAATCATTACTCCTAGAGTAAATAATTCAGAAGTGGTTAAATACTCGAAATGGTCTTAGGGTTTGTTTAACAATTGGTCTTTGTATGAATATCAATAAACACTAAACTAATATTAAAATTAAATCGGGGGCAAACATATAGAACATTTGGAAAGAAAAATAATTTTGTTAGGTTAGGTGCAGAAAACACAATGACTGTTAGCGTTAGTAAAATAACCAAAGGATTAGATACTAGATTACTATACAGATTTTTATTTCACCAACCTCAGTTACCTTTAACAATGGTATAAATGACACGTTTAACTTAATTCCCTCAATTTTGGTGCCCATAAATATTTAACAGATAAATTAATTGTGCGTTTCATAAATTGACAGTTCATATATTTTTGTATATAGTTATTCAAGTATTAATGGCAGTGTTTTCTACCGGTTGAAGAAGACAAAGTCGAGATCTCCAATTCATTTGATACCGATAGAAAAGGAAGATAATTTACTTTATTTATTTCATTCGAGCAAAAATAATATAATTTACTTCGTTATAATTAAAATAGGTGTGCACATTTCTGGTAACATTTGTGTACCAATATAACTAGATAAAAGTTTTAATTTTTGACAGATAACAAAAGACATTCATATTTACATAAATACACAATCTCACAACTCGCGCCCCAGACGAAACTGACACTTGCCGACGACAATAGGTTGCCAACAAATAGAAGAAAATAATTTGCGGCTGCTTTTGCATAACGGAGTTACAAGACATTTTAATCCACCAATCCCGGAAGAATATCTTGAGGTATGATGATATTATTACAAAATCAAACTGGTTGGTAGGTTATAAAAATACTACTAGTGAGCTACAAAATTTGTTTGACTACTGTAATTTTGACACTGTAGAGTTGACTTTTCATTGTCAACAAATTTAGGTTAGCGAAGGTGTCATCCGAGATCATCATTTATATCGTACAGTGCAACGTGTTGTAGCAGCTGTGTAAAATGTGTTAAAAGAAAATATTATTGTCATTTGAATTCCTTGAGTTTAAAACAAATTTAATTTGACACTGACATTTTTCGAAAATTACAGTCGCCCACACATTTTAAAGAAGATTTGATTTGTATAAAACCCTAGTAACGTAAAATTACGGCAAACACACGTTAAAGGTGTAGGTCTCTGATTGGTCATTTTTAAGACGTCTTTTCTCGAATATCTTTCAAGCTAGATTTTTATTTCTTCGAAATTACACATCCGAGTGCAGTCTCGTGTTTCCTGATTCGCTCTGGGGCGCCAGTTGTGAGACAGCCTGTATAGTGATCTACATTCTTAATTATTCCACTAAATCACTATCAATGTAAAGTATAGGTAGCAATTTATTTTATCCCATCGAGTTGTAATAGTAGTGTCTTGTAATATTGACTGACATTTTTTATTATTGTAATCAAGATTCCATTATTGTAAATAAGCATATCTTTGTTGTAATAAAAAAAAAATTATTTCAAAATCAAATCAATATTATTTTAATCCAATGTTGCGGGGCTCGCAGCCCCTAAAAGACTCAGGGCCGTAAGGCAATTTCGTAGTCTGCCTATTGGGTAATCCGGCACTGACTATATGCGTTTTAAGCCTCGATTGCAATAATGTATCCTTAATAATTGTTGACGGTAGCTAAATCTATTCTCGGTAAACATATTCTCGGACGTAATCGGCTAAAACACTAGTTAGTAATTCGTGCATGAATGAATGCACGTGGGTGAAGCCACAGGTGACAAGGTCGAATTATCTTCACATTTTTCTACAATTCTCAGTAAAATTTGCACCGATTATCAAGCATTAGAAATAAGAAACGAACGTGGAATATCAATCAACGACATTTTTCCTTAGAAGAAAAACAATTTTGTTTAATTTGTGGTTAAGCAGTTTTGTTTTGTTTATAACATTTTGTTTTGTAGATTATATTGTTTAACGTTAAATATTATAGCATTAATTAGTTGTCTAGACTAGAGAAACTAATTGAATTTCTAGAGTGAATCCTTTATAATGCCACAGGTAGTGTAAAATAACTTGAACACTAATTAAAATATTATTTTGTTGCTTTGTTTTTGTGGTACAAACTATAATTGTTTCTCATGCATAGCTAAATATATTTTCATTTAGAATTTAGACTGAAAATTATGCCATTTTATTTTTGTTTTATTTAGTTTGATGTTTAAAGTATAAAAGTTTAGAGTTTTTGAAACTGATGAGCTAAATTTTGTCCAATTAATCGATTTTGAATCTAGCTCCTTAGAGTTTGCAAGATACTGGGGCCTATTTTGTAATTTAGGGCCAGTTGCACCGTTTATAGTGAAATTTTTAATTGTTGGTTAAATTAACAATATCGTATCAAAACGAAATGTCAAATGAATTGTTAAATATTACTATCAAAATTTTGATACACATTTATTTTGTTAACCTGTAGTTAGGACGTTAACTATAAGATGTGTAACTAGCCATTGGGGCCTATTCTGTGTCTCAGTGGTTAATATTTAAACACTGGTTAATTTTTTTAACCAATCAAGTATGTTGACATACAACAAAAAAGGGAATTTTAGTTGTCAAATTAATAACTATTGGATAAAAACCACCGAGTTACAGAATAGGACCCATTAATGGTTCATTTTTAAGAACTGATTAAAAAATTTAACCAATCAAGTATGTTGATATATAACAAAAAAATGGATCATATCAATATCTATTGGATAAAAATTTTAACCACTAATTCAAAATTAACCACGTTGTTCCAAAATAGGCCCTATAAGGGGCCTATTCTGTATCTCAGTGATTAATATTTAACCACTTGTTAGTTTTTTAACCAATCAAGTATGTTGTATAACAAAAAAAGAGATTTTTAGTTGTCAAATCAATAACTACTGGATAAAAAAATTAACCAGTGGTTAAAAATTAACCGTCGAGTTACAGAATAGGGCCCTATGTAAGTTAAAAAAAATTAAGTCAGAGCAGGCTATGAACAGAGAAACGTATGCTTGATTATTATTCAATTCAAAAGTTGTCAAAATTGATCTTGCCTTTCGCCCAATTTTAATTTATTTCCACTGCTAAAATAAGGTTGAAGAAGAAAAAAAGCCTTGATAGATCTTTGACAAGATCTTGTATCAAATTGGCATTTAATTATATACTTGTAAATTAAGATATACTCTTTTTTGTTCATAGCCTACTCCGATTTAGTTTGTGTATTGAACACGCTGTATTACCAAAAATGAATTTGTGGCCCATTTTTTCCCTAAAGCCCGTTACCAAATTTGTGACCGAGTCAAACAGATTTTTAATGAAAATTCTGTTCGTCTAACAATCGTTTCCAATGAAACCAATTTGTTACCAAATTTGTTATTAAATTTGATAATATTTTATAATTGTTTAAATAGGCTTAAAGCCCGTTAACTAATTTGTTAATGAAATTATGTTAACAATGTTTTGTGATAGCGCCAAATAGATTTATAATGAAATTTGTGATAAGCCTATTGTCAAAAAATATGGTGTGACCAACACGATACCTCCCGCCATTTGCAGCCCGAGTAAAAAAAGATTAAGTTAATCCTTATTTTTGGATTAATGAATTTTACTCTAATTTTGACAGATTATTTCTTAAAATTTAAAATATAGTCTAATCCTAGTAACTACCTTTTTTAAACTCCTCAACAGAATTAAACCCCAATTACAGAGTGGGTTCACATTCACACACATCCATGCCTTAGTGGGATTCGAACTCAGAGCCCCGAGGGCACTCATGACATGAGGCGTTACTCTAAACATTGGACACCGGAGATATAATAAAATGAAGATTAAATTTTAAATACCGGGATAGATTAGAATTCACTTATCCAAAAATGAGGATTAGCTTAAACATTTTTGTGAATCGTTAATGTTTATTATCAGTGTATGATTAGTTCTTTGATAGTAACATTTATCTGTCAGTTACATACATTTGAATATCTGCGTTTTTTTTATTTAAAGCGTAGGCTTTGGGATTTAAATTATAGATAATTTTATAAATTTATTCATAAAATATTAATGCAAATCTATAGAAAATAAATAATCTTTAATTTTAAAATAACATTAATCTTGAAAAACATTTAAAGGTATTTTTTGAAGAAAAACTATTTTGAGCTTGTAGTAAAGTGCTATTTTCGGTTATCCGATTTTCACCAAAATCTAATGAGTCCGTTCCATTACAGAAAAAGTTCGAAATACAAGGTTTCAAAATTTTCTGAATTATTTGAGTTAGAGTGGAGGATCCACACACGCATACACACAGACATCATCGTGAAAATGTTAAAATTGGATTCTAGGGACCTTAAAAGGTTGTCATTTACAAAAATCTCGATATGCGATTTTAGCACGATCATTATACCTCCCTTATCAAGGGTAGCGGGAGGTAAAGATATTCGTTTCCAACGAAACCAATATGTTACCAAATTTGATGATAATTTATCTTTGCATAAAGCAGGATTGAATGCAGTTACTCAAAAAAATTTAATGGAGTTTCATCTACCAATTTTCTAAATTCTTCCTATTTCAGATGTTCAAAAAAAAAAAATAATAATAATTATTAGGTAGGCAGTAGGTATCGTATTTTTCAACACCTCATTACTTTTTTTTTACTTTGGTTTTATCAAATCATCTCCGAAACCCAATTACATAATAAAGGATCACCATCTCCCAAATTTCCCTAATCCCAATTCCTATTCCGATATTCCACGTTCGTTCCTTCGAACTTTACTCTAAGTGCACTACGTCACATTGCGTTAATCCTCCATTTTGGTCGGGTATAACCTCACTGCACAGCACAACACTTCACACACTGTCAACTAACCTCCAGCAAGGCTGTCGAGATCCATTTCGGTCCACGGGCTCTCGCTCACTGAGGTCGACCGACCGATCAGAGGCCCACCGCACTTGACGGTGATACTGGATGGACGATAGGTTTGAGCTAGGATATCATTTGGTGGACACAGAAGAAGAAATTGGGGATAGGGAAAAGAATATGTGGCGATTGGGGGTAAATGAGATTTTGTCCTGTTTACCAAAAAGAAGAGCAAAGAAGATTGTACTGGTGTTTACATTTAAACAAAAGAATAAACCATATTTGTTTCTTTAAGTATTAAATAAATATACCTCTACTTAAAGTGATAGTGATAACTAATAGTTATGTTGCAAAATTGTTTTTACCTCCTTTGGTTAGAGCTGACTGGAAATTAAAACTCTTTGTTTATTTATTTATTTAATTAATTTACACTATCCAACAGGCTAACCCAACTCTGGGTTAGGAACAATTACAAATAAAGTGAAATTATAATTTTGGTTAATAAACAGTCACTTCAACTAAAAGTGGTAGGATCGGGTCTAAAAGTAATAAAATTACCCCGTATCCTTTAAATGAATTTTGATGAAAACCAAATACGTATTTCATCAACAGTAGTACAAAATTAAGAAAAGTTAAATAAAGTAGCCAAGTTTACTCAACGTGTTAATCATGCCAGAGTCCTACTAACTCCAAAAAACGAGTACGTTCGGCGCGGTCGACATCCACGCGGTCGAATTCCCACGCGCTCGAAATCTCACGCGGACGAAATTCCAAGCGGTCGAAATCCCACGCGGTCGAAATGTACCCCCACCACTTTTGTATCGTGTAACATTTCGACCGGGTGGTATTCGACGGCGTGGAAATATTTGTATTTCTGCAGAACGGACAAAGTGGTGGGGGTACATTTCAACCGCGTGGGATATCGACCGCGTGGAATTCCGACCGCGTGGAATTTCGACCGCGTGGGATTTCGACCGCGTGGGATTTCGACCGCGTGGATTTCGACCGCGCGGAACGAACTCCAAAAAACTAGGTAGAAATCTTCAATTATATAGCAACGGGAGTCAATGGACCTTTTCAATTTAACGGCTACCCCTTTCTATCGGTGCAAATTGTAAGAAAATGGCCGAAAAACTGCCTGTTGGGCTGTCAAACGAAACGTTAAAAATATTGCAGTCATTAAAATACCTTTATTCTCAGTAAAAATTTGCATCGTTAGACATTTTAACTTCAATAAAAGCTTTTGTAACTTATTTCGATAAGATTTTTTTAAAGTTATCTGAGATATTCTCACATTTTACGTCTAAATTTTTTAGAAACAAACGCCATAGATCTCGGTTTTTCTTACTGTGCACAGATCCCCATTGCGTATATCTTCTATCTCTTTAAATTGAAAAGGTCTATTATAAAATTCAATTTTATAGTTAAGGTGTACTTAATTACATCAGTTATAGTTCTTATTTGTTTTGTTTATTGGTGACAAATGAAAAAAGAATGTTCTGGAATCTCTGTTAAACATGGAAACTGGTGGAATGGTCTTCCAGAAATTCCAGAAAGATTATTTGATTTGGGAGATTACAGGATTATCTGATAGTGATGTTTCCAATGAATACAAAAGAATAAATAAATTTGTTTTGTTTCTTGGTGGTAATCCTGAATTAAAATATTTTGGAATCTTCAAACTTTGGAATAATTGGAAATTAGTGGTAACAAAAAAGAAGATAACTATTAATCAGAAATTTTCCAATCTACTTTTATATATAACGCAATATTTTTACTGTTTGCCAGGCTTCAGCTAATGTGCACTCATTTGAAAACTTTATAAACTTTCAAAAACGTTTCAGAATGTTTATTAAACAAGACAATGTTTCATAGACAAGGCGAAACCGTATATTTAAATTTAGTTTAGGCAGTAAAGTTACATTGAACACTCAATTTTGGCTGATTGTTTAAAATTAATATTAAATAAATAAATAAATATATCATCACAGCATATTACCCATTACTGGGTGTACCAATCTGCTTTGTACGCAGATATCGGTAATGATGATGACATATTTGTACCGTGTGTTTACCAGGCGTAACCTCACGGGCACTCATTGCTGGCACTACAGGGGCCATTTAAAATTCGAAATATTTGGCGTCGGTCGGGATCAAACCCGGTTCCCCAGATTCGCGACCAGACACTCAGGCACGCGGCCACGAGACCCCATATTAATATTAATTTTATAATTATTTTAAAAGTTATGATCATCATCGATGAAATCATTTTGCATAGGGCTAATATGTAAAAACAAATCTGATAGATTTTATTGACAGTTACTTTTCAATAATGTTTTACTTTTCATATATACCAATTGGCAAAAATAATATCATGTAACAACGGATGAATAAGGCTAATTTGTTTTTATTTCCAAATTTCCGTAATAGTTCTTATTTCTATTAAATGGAACATTTACCAAGAATAATCTTACTGGTACTCAATAGTAATGTAAATGGTATACCCCAAGGATAACTTTTGGGGTACATACTTCGAAATAATTGATAATTTCTGCTGTATTCGAACACGGACTGTTAGAAGCACGTCCAGTTATTTAATAAACACATGTATTATTATTGTTATAAGCATTTTTATTATAATTTTTTGTAAACAGTTTAGTAATTTGTATATAAATAAAAAAATACATAACTGATAAACTATCATATTTTTTAGTACCACATATGTTGTAAATTTATTGTTATTGTTTTTAGATTAACATAATAAACGACCATTTATTAATAGCACTTTAAATAATAAATCGAGAATCATATTTAACAAACAGGAACAGGCAGCTAAAGTTAAGTATGAATCATACCAATTTATCTTCTTACAATTTGTCATCAAATTTACATTTCCATTACATTATTTACATTTACAAAGTAAATAAAACTAATTAATAATATACAATATCCCACATATTCTTATCGTAAACCGAAGGTCGCATTTTCTCATTTTCTACTCCCCGTGTTTTTCGAACCACACTGTTGTTATTCTATTACCAAAAGTACTCAAACCTTTTTACTTTGGTCAATTGGACTAAATACTTCTCTACAATGTACTTGTGTTGGTGATGCGTTGCTCATGACGACAGACAGATGAATGTAACGCAGACAAGCAACGACGACAACAGTGAAACAAATGAAAATCGCAAGCAAAACAAAAGTGAAACGGGGAGAAATGCATAGAAAAGTAAGTATAAGTTTTGAAATTGTTGAGTAGTGATAAGTAGTTTGGTTTTTGATACGTAGATGGCGTTGGAATTGATAAAGTTTTGTATGTATAAAAATATATTGTAGAATTATACATCATTTACTTTTGGTGGTAGTTGAAGAAAAAAAAAATATCTGTATTATATTTGAAATCTTTTAAAGACACTAATTACAACAATTAAACATACTTTATTTTAAAATTACAATTTAGTAAATGAATCATTCATTAATTCTTTGTAATTAGACCAATAAAAATTAGTTCAAATTAAGATCATTTTTAAAATCCACAAATTCTCATGTACTTAATAAAATATTTTTTATTTGGTTTAAATATGTCTTCATTGAGTGATGTCACCATTTTATATTTCCCAAAGAAAATAAAATTGCCGGTAACCATAACGATTCTGATTAAAAAAAATTAAACATTTGTATAGTTCGTTTTTGTAGAAATACTTGTGACTAAGGTATGGTATGACTAGCGAATGAAAGTTGACGTTTAGATTATTTAATAGATGTGGTTTCTTGAGAAAACATTGCCCTATATTTTATTTGAAAGGAAACTGACCCTTATGTATTTCGTTACAGAAGATTAGAATTGTACTCAATACCAGGAGACATTTAAAGTGACATTAGGGATGTATTTCAAAAATTTAATACCGCAAATTCTAGTTCGTTCGTCTCAGGTGTATAAGCAACCCTCGAGTCGGAATTACTGTTAGAGAAAATTAAAAATAATCCTATTTCATAGAATTGCCAAACTAAATAAAGATCAAAATATTTTGTTATAATCAACATAAACGAAAAATGTGTAAAATATCTTAAACGCACTCCTGTTTTGATATTCAGTTACCCTACTCGGCCATCTATTTTCAGCCAGACATACTAATGTATTTCTATGCTTTCCTAGTCCAGTATTTAAATGGGTTCATGCAAAAATTTCATACCTAAATATTTCGACCAATTCTATTCTTCTATAGGGTTTCAAAAGAAACAACATCTATAAAATTATTTAAACGTCAACTTTCATTCGCTAGTCATACCATACTTTTTGCGAAAACCGTTTTACCAATCTTTTTGGCATTCTAGAAAGTTCAGGGTGTAAATCGAAAAGGTGTTTAACTTGAAAATTCAGTATTTCTTTGCGCAAACATTATATAATTATTTTATGCAAATATACTTCAAATAAAAGCTATAGAGATTTAAATTCTGCATCTTGATAATTTAAGCGTTTTGTCTAGGCAGCCATGACAAAATATAAATAAATGCTTTTTAAACTGTCATTAGAACAAAATTTAGATTACACTAGTAAATTAACACAAAACACCAAAAACGTAAATTATTTTAGAACTAAGTGACAGTTAAAATCAAAGAATTTGTTTATTTTTTGTCATAAATCATTAATTTTATAATTAATTTTTATGTTTATAAGAGGAGCTAAAATAATCGCTTCAAATTATTTAGATGCAGAATTTAAATCTCTATAACTTTTATTTGAAGTATTTTTATATAATATAATTAGGTAACATAAGAAAGTACTGTCTGCTATACTTCTTGCAAGAACCAATAATTTATAATTTAAATTTAATAATAGTTTATTTATAAATATATATATATATATATATATATATATATATATATATATATATATATATATATATATATATGTATTTTTTTTACTTTTTCTATTTTTATTGTAAGGTGTCACTACTCGCGCGTCACGCGACGAAATTTCTGTACATTCAGTGAAACAATTCCTCTGTAATTGGGATATTATCCTGTAGAGTGAATTTACAATAAATAAATAAATATGCAAAACAAAAACTGATTTCCCAAATTAAACGCCTATATGTTTCATTTTTCGATTTACAGCCTGTACATGTCCCTTTATGCAACTCTTACTATATTTAGACTATGGTTGTTTTTGCCATATGATATTTTCAATCTTATAGCCACATGGAACATATTTTTCTCACGTAATCAAATCGAACAATAAATCCATCGTTCGTTGTTAATTGAATGATTAACCTAAGGTTCCTTGGATCTTAATGTCAGTGACCCTATACTCGAAAATAATTGCGACACACCCAAATACAGGACCTTCTAGATTTAATATAACACTTAATCAACTTTTGTTGACAGTTGATAAATATTGATCAAGATAAATAGAATTAGTAGTTGTTTATTGTTGTTCAATAAAATTGATAAATTTTAAGTAAATACTGAAAAAATGGTCTAGGAGTATAGTGATTTATAGATAATGTTTATAGTAATTGTTTATTTGTTTTGATTTGTTTTTATTCTAATCATTCAGTTTTGTATTATTTAAAAATAAATATTTGTCCAAATACAATGTAAAAAGTTTTTTGAACATGGTTCCAAAAGCTTGAAATAGCAGTATTACAATGGACTTCTTCTGGTCCAGATTTATCTCCTATCGAAACACAATATGAGAAAATCTGATGTGGCCAGCACATTACCTTCCGTCAGTTCTATATATTTGGTACAAATTCCACACAGAAAGTTTTTTCTTTGCAAAGGATTCCATATTTCCAGTACATTACCTTAAGTCACTTCTATGTATTTTGTATAAATTCCATACAGTAAGTTGTAAGATTCTATTTCCAATAAAATTATAACTCGAACATATTATGTAAATTTCACTTTGCCACTGACATTTGTCAATCAGAATTTTCTTAATGTAGTAGATGTTTCCATATTTATAGCACAGCTGGCTGCTTTGTGAAATTTAATTTCTTTATAATTTCTTAATTCTATATCCATTGAATATGAAGTATAATGCGTAGCATAGGATTGGTCTTATTATAGTCTTATATATTCTCATTTTTGATTTTTTATGTATGTCTTTAGATCTAAGAGGTGGCAATAGAGCAAAATAGGCTTTATTGGCTAAATTGACTCTCCTCTGTATTTCCATATCTTCCGAACCGTCTTTTGAAATATTGCTGCCTAGGTATATGAAATTTTCGACGGATTCAATGCTGCTTTATGAAATTTAATTTCTTTATATAAATATTACTCTATATCCATTGAATATGAAGTATAAAATGTAATCAAATCGAATAGAGAATAAAATATGCTTAAATATTTATAATAACATTAAATGTGAAAAAGTGATATTTAACAGCATTTTTTCAAGAAAAACTGTTAAAATCTTCAAATTAGGGTACTTTTGGTCGACCAATTATAACCAAAATCTAATCAGCTCGTCATATGGATCTGAAGAAAAGGAATTCGCAAAAATTGTAATTTTTGTGAAGGTGGTATTGGAGTTATGCGGTCCGAAAAATCGTCACACACACATACATACATACAAACATCCATACATACATATAGATATCATTGTAAAAGTAGTAAAATCGTATTCATTAAAAACTCATCATCGAATTTTTTGACCAAAGACAATACCTTCCTTACCTAAAGGTGACGGAAGGTAAAAATCTGATGTGGATACAACACGACAAGACCAACATGAAGTATAGACCCAATTATAAAATTGCACGTATTTGACGTAGTTTAACATTATCATTAATTTTTTTATTTTTTGTCCTAATCCATAGCAAGCTTTATTACAAAAATATAATTTTTAAATTTACATATCTCGCTTATACAAAGGGCTAATTTAATAATACTTGATGTGCTAGATGTAGAATTTAATTCTCTAAAACCATTTTATTCAAGAAAAACTTCAGTAATATATCACTTCCAGTCAGTCTATTTTAACAAAAATCTACTATGTTATTCCCAATGACATAATGACATAATATACCAAATTTGAAAAATTTTGGATTATATTTTAAAATAGTTTTTCATTAAAATCTATTATAGGCTTCAAGTAAAGTACTATTTCTGTAAATTATGACCGTTTTGAAGGCTAAAATACAATTACAAAACCTAAAACTATTTATCAATCAAAATATGAATTGATACATAATGAGCCGGTTTCAAATTTATTTTAATAATAAAAATTTATTGGCGTCAGAAATAGCCATGAAAAACAACTTCCTACTCCTGTGACGTCAGAGCACATACAGTACGTCATTCATAGCCAATAGGGAAACAGTTTACGCTATTTATATAAATAAAAGTAGGCGATAATTTGTCACATGTTAAACTGTATGTGCTCTGACGTCACAATCTGTTTCAGATCACGTGACTTTTTCAAAATATTACACATATTTCAATAATTAATTGTAAAATATCTAATGGATATTTCGTGATATTTTCAAATGTGAGGCTCTTTAAAGAACAATATCTTTTAAAATTTAGTAATTAGTGCAACAGCCCTATTCCGGTTCAATTTGGAAACCTCCATAATCCACTTATACTTTATCTCCAAAAAATTCTAATTCACAAAAAACATTTCGAAGACAAGGTAAATAAACCTAACTGATATTAACCACCTTTCGATAAGCAATAATTTTCCACTGTAGATAATCAAAAGTTGATTGATATAAAGCAACTCTTATTATCAACCAGCCTTCATTTCTTCGCTATCTTCCGTTTTGTGTGTGTATCAATGAATTTGTATTTGTAGTTGATATATTAGATTTTAGGTTAGTTTCCAAAGATTCCTGCGGTAAAACTGTGTCGCGCTTTAATTTTAAACGTGGCGTTAAGCTGACAATAGTTTTTACTAAAGTATGGCAATGTTAATAAGGACTAATCGTACAAAAATCGCGCTACTTTTTAGAGTAGTTTGTGTATTAGGTGTTACGGTTACTTACATACTCATAGGAGCGATCAGCAGGAACTTTGGGCAGGAGCAGTTGGACACCCTGCAAGGTAACATAATAATTAGTAACTAATATTTTGTTAAACATATTTTGAATATGAAATAGAAGACAAGAGTTATTAAAAAAAATTAAATAAAATTATTGTTATTAATATTTACCCAATTTTGGGTTGGACTCTCTATAAAAAATCTGATGTGGCCAGCACATTACCTTCCGTCAGTTCTATGTATTTTGTATAAATGTCATACAGAAAGTTCCTTGCAAAAGATTATATTTCTTGTATTTTACCTTAAGGCAGTTGTATGTATTTTATACAAATTCCATACAGAAAGTTTCTAGCAAAAGATCCTATATTTCCAGTAAAATTATAACACATACATACTGTCAACTGCACTTGACACTGACACCATTCAATTAGAATTTTCTTAATGTAGGAGCTGTGTCCAGAGTTATAGCATAGAGAATAAAATATTCTTTCATATTTATAATAACATTAAATGTGAAAAAATTATATATATATTTTTCAAGAAAAACTGTTAAAATCTCCAAATGAGGGTATTTCCGGTTGACCAATTATAACCAAAATCTAATCAGCTCTTCACATGGATGCAACGAAGAGGAATACGAAAGAATTATAATTTTTGGAATTGTAGTACTAGAGTTATCGCATTAGAAAATTTTGTCACACACTGACATACACATACACACACACACACACACACACACACATATACATATATATATATATATATATATATATATATATATATATATATATATATATATATATATATATATATATATATATATATATATACAGACATCATTGTAAAAATAGTAAAATCGTATTCATCAAAATATCACCACCAAATTTTTTAACAAAAGAGAATATAAAAATAAATCCCATACACCTATTTCCGAAAATATTATAAATTATTAAACTAAAAAACCACGCACATCATTGAACAAGAAATTATTATAATAATCAAGTCGTCGAGCAAGTCGTATGTCATATGTTTCAAAGCCTCCTACCTTTCGTTGTATCATTATGTTTTCCGATGAATTCCGGGGTTTTCCTATACACCACATAATGTCCAAAGTCTTTTTCAAAGTTTTTCACTTAATTTACACAATTTTTATTTATTAAAACTCTATAAAAATTGTCTAGATTCACCACACAAATGTATAAACAATATACTGCACCAACAGACTACGAAATGCAGTAACGAACAAGTAACCAAGTTATTAACTCAACAATATAAATTTAAATTTTGTATAAAATACTGTTCGTTCTGAAAATATTGATATTGGCAAAATAAAATGATGAAAAATAAATCTAATATATTATTATTATTATTATTATTATTATTGTTATTATTATTATTATTATTATTATTATTATTATTATTTATAAATGATATATTTTGTTTATTAATTTATGTATATAAAATAATTAAAATACAGTCGCCAAAATTTATTTCAAATTTTAATTGGCACAAAAGTGACTCCCGTGGTGCACTCTTCACGCTAGTAATGAGTGCCCGTGTGGTGATGCCTGGTAAACGCCTACACGGTACGAGTATGTCATCATTATTACCGATATCTGCGTATATAGCAGATTGGCACACCCAGCAATGGGTAATGGTAATATGATGTGATGATATATTTTTTTATTTACATATAATTTTAGTCCCTTATAGTACCTATACAACGAGTAAGTGTTGTGCTTATGGATATGCGTCATTCAAAAAAATTAATTATTGCAATTATATTAATGTTTGTATCTACACGTGTAATAACTATTTATCTTATTTTAATTAATTTATTTAATTATTTTTATCTCGAAATTATCAATATATCTTTGATTCATTTTTTTCGGCGATAGTAGATGACGTATATTAAAATAAAAAGAAATTAAATACTTAAAACTTTTGTTCAAAGCAATGACATGTTTATCAATCCAATAAGACTTTAATATTTCATTTTGGAAATGATTTTTGATACTTTCTATACGTTATCATTTGAAGTGATAAGTATTTTGTAATCTTTTCACCTGACTCTTGAAAATATGTATTTAAATTGTATATTTTGTAAATAAATTAATAAATTTCTGGGTATGCCAATCTTTTTACAGACGTCATCTTACACTCTGACAAGTATTCTAAGTGGTTGTGGACAAAGTTCCTTTCAAAAGATTATATTTGTTGTACATTACCTTCCGGCTGTTGTATGTATTTTATACAAATTTCATACGGAAAATTTCTGGCAAAAGATCCTATATTTCCAATAAAATTATAAGACAAACACACTTATGTCAATTGCATTTGACACTGTTATCTTTGAATCAGAATTTTCTTAATACAGTAGCAGTTTCCAAAGCTGTCTACTTTATGAAATTTAATTTTTCTTTATAAATTTTTAACTGTATATCCATTTAATATAAAGTATAAGATGCAATCAAATCGTATAGAGAATAAAATATTCTTTAATATTTATAACATAAAATGTAAAAAAAATTATATTTAACATAGTTTTTTTCAAGAAAAATTATTAAAATCTTCAAATGTAACCAAAATCTAATCAGCTCTTCATATGGATGTAACGAAGAAGAATACGAAAGAATTATAATTTTTGAAATTGTAGTATTAGAGTTATCGCATACGAAATTTTTGTTACACACACACACACACACACACACACACACACACACGCACACACACGCTCACACACACGCAAACACGCACACACACACACCCAAACACGCACACACGCACCCGCACGCACACACACACGCACGCACGCACACACGCACGCACGGACATACACACACACACACACACACACACACACACACACATACATACATACATACATACATACATACATACAGACATTATTGTAAAAATAGTACAATCGTACTCTAGTGACTCTAAAACGTGCTTATTCATTAAAAACTCATCATCGAATTTTTTGGCCAAAGACAATACCTTTTCCTTACCTAAAGGTGATGGAAGGTAAAAATGGACTAAGGTTGTTTTTGTTTTTTGCTTTTAATTACTCAACTAGTCTCATTTCCAATTAATAAGTAATTAATATTATTTTGTAAAACAATGTAATTATTGATGTAAATGTGTCATTACATTAAAAAGATAATGTTTGTTTTCTTTTAAAACAATATGTTTTACTTAATAAATGATTACAATACAAATAAAACTTGCAAAACGAAGAAATACATAACATTTAAATTATTATTGTTGTTTTCATGATTATATTTATAACTCATTTCATTTTAAAATGTGTAAAAACAACTCATTTCTTATTTATTTTCGATATTCAATAATATTGTTGTAATCGACAATGCTACGATTATTTGTATAAGATAACTCAGACTCAAGACGATGTGACATGACTTGGAAAATAACTCAATAACTAAATAAATACAACATGGAAAAGTTTATCAAGTCAATAATGTCATTAATTGTGTTATTCTAAGCTACTCCATTGTATTTCGGAAGTGACAGATAAGACCAATGCCTTGAATCATGGTATCAGTAATTTTTCTCAATGATAAATTTGCATTCATTATGAAAACCTTAGAATTTTGATATTAATGTTGACAATTTGTCGCGTCTAATAAGTATTAGATTATTTTCTAGTTTAATCTGGGATGTGTCAATATTTTTTTTAGTATTAAGAATGCATCAAAATATTATGATAAAGATTAGATTAAAATAGCGACAGATTTCTGAAATATTTCAAGAAAAATATTTGTAACTACAGGGTGCTGCAGAATAATCTTCTTAGTTCGAAGAAAAAAAATTTCACTTCTTGAACTTACAACGTGGGCCAACTCATAGGCGCCGGTTTTTGAAAATATTTATGGGTGCTCTAGCCAAGGGCGTAGATAATTATATAATAGTTATTTATGTAACAAGTGTGTAAAGCAGTACTTTTTTGGTCGAGTGCGATGTTGCGAAATTGTAGCACGAGACAAAAAATACTATTTTACACACGTGTTGCATACAACATTTTTCCTACAACCGAAATGGTATTAATGTTTCTCATAATACTGAGTGTACAGGCATCCAGCAGCTTCAATTACTGTTAGTACTCTTATTCATAACACTGTACAAAATGTAACTTAAACACTTGGAAGAATCTAAGACAGACGATGATTAGTCTTTTATAATGTACAAATTGTACATTTAATATTAATATTAAAAATTAGGTTAGAATACATGACAAAAAAATGTTAATGTTCTTAAAAATTAGATTAGTAGGTACTCAGTCTGTTGAAAAAAATATTAGATTTGTTTCATTTACAGTGTATATTCATATTTCTTAATAAATTTTATTACTTTCATTATTATTTACTACCTAATTATATACTGGACAGGTAAATTAACCGAATTTTAATGTTGCCTAGCAACACTTATTTACTTTTCAAGCACTAGTGCGTGAAAAGTACTTTTCACGCACTAGTGCTTGAAAAGTGACACTTTACACACTGTGATGAGTGCGTGAAAAGTACTTTTCACGCACGGTTGTAGGAAAAAATAATTATGCAATAATGCTGTGGGGTGGGGGTTAGAAGAAAACTGCCTGAGGCCAAGTGAACTAGATAGTACAATTCTCAGATTTTAGTACCTCATGTGTTAGATAAAGACAGATATGTTTCTTGCAGCATGAAAACATTTGTTAAAGTTGACTAATAATACACGTATCTCGAACAGACATTGTCTTTATTTTTAGAAAAAATATACTACACGACGTTTCGATTGATAATATCTTCAATCGTTATCAAGTGTAAACTGAACAATAATCTTAAAGCTACGACATTTTATACTAGGAGGGATGTGATGAGCTGTGACGATTCCGTTTCAGATGATGGAGTTGACTAATTAGCGGGCGCCATACGGTACGAATATCTGTGCTGTGATGGCTGAATACTCCACTGTTGTTGGTGATGTACGCTGCTTCTTTGAATTTTCTTTTATACCAATGACCTTCTCTGTCAATAATGTGGGCTTCATTCCATTTGATGTGGAGTTGTTCTGTCCAAGCGTGATGTGCAATACCTGACTTTTCAGTTTCTCCCAATTGCGTGTTCCTCCTATGTTCTTTAAGTCTTACGGCTAGATAAAAAAAAAAGACTTCTAACCGTAAGACTTAAAGAACGTAGGACACTTTCCCGCAACAGCGCTAACTTGACCCACGCTTAAAAATTTTGCTTTGTCTTCATATTTTGAATAATTGCAAGATGCGAAAGTGACGATTGGTATCTCTTTTTGCACATTTCGTCAATTTTGGTTTGTTTTGTTCCTCGCTTCTTACTTGGTGTCTAAAGGAAATTGAGTGACTGTGACTCTACGTTATTACTTACTCAATGGTGCAACTAAATCACTATGTCCAAACGTCATTCATTTTAATAGCAAACTGAGTTCGGCTGACGTGGCACAACGCGCCGTAATAGATAGTAGAGGTGGGCACGTGAGTAACTTTTTGTTCACGATCACGCACGCTCACGGAACTAAAAATGTAATCACGACCAATCACGCACGACTTTTTATGTTTGATTCACGATCACTCACGCTCACGATTTTATTTTGGCACTCACGCCCGATCACGCCCGGCGGGTCACGTTCGTGTCATGTAATTGTTTCTATGTACATTTAAGCCTGTTTAACACAGTCATAAGTTGTCAACAAATTGGTAATAAGTAAGGTAACAAATTCGTTTCATTGGAAACGAATGTTTATGGACTAATAGGTTGTTCTAATCCATCACAAATATCATAATAAATTTGGTAACAAATTTGTTAACAAAATTATGATCGTGTGAAACGGGCTTAAAGATTTGTATATCTTTAGTGAAATCGGAGCAACTGTGTATGCAATTTTGGGTACAACAATAACACTATTTTTATGCAAAAAATACTGTTGATGACATATTTGTACATAGTAATAATAATGTAAAGTAAAAGATGGAAATTGACAATTTTTTAAATAAAAAATAGAAGAAAACTTGTACTCACGCCCGATTAAATTTCAATCACGCCTGATCACGCACGATAATTTTTTAGTGCCTCACGCTCACGTCCAATCACGACGCAAAATTTAATTTATATTCACGATCACGCGGGTCACGTCGTGACCCATCGTGACCCGACAAAATCACGGCCCGCGCCCACCTCTAATAGATAGGCATAGGCACAGGCTGCGACTAAATAGGGGTTTATTGCAAATTCGTAACAAATAATGCACATGGTCATTGTAAGGATTCAAAATAACAATTGTGGTATTTGAGTTTTTTCATCTTTAACTCGATAACTAAAAAATTGCATTTAAATAGTAATTTTGAATAAAAAACATCAATGTAATGCAATTCCAAAAAATATGTATTGTTTTAAAACTTATTTGTATATTTTTTTATTTTAGATGTGGAATTCTCTCCCTCCAAAGGTGGTAGACACCTCCTTGCAGCAATGGAGGGTGTCAACTGCACTCCAGCTGCCATCTTGGAATTCCCGCCCGATGGTTTGACAAGAGAACAGCGTCAACAAGGATGGGCAGTCTTGCATGCGCTCATAGCATGCTATTGTTTCATCTTACTAGCAATTGTTTGTGACGATTACTTTGTACCTGCAGTCAAGAAGCTATGCGACAGTAAGTTGATAAATATGACGTAATTCAAAATATTATGGTTGGGTAACGATATCTCGAAAATTAATTGAGATATCGAGTTGCGGTTGGAAAGTTAGTAATTTAGACATTTTTTTATATGTGTGGCAATTTTCATAAAATTAGCAAAATGGAAACAAAAATTACATAATAAAAATATAAAATGATAATTTGTATCAAATCGCCTACAGAGTTGATGGGTACTTATTAAGAGGAAGATATTTAATTAGAAATGACCTCGACAAAGCAAAATCATTGATATGATACAATAATTAATGATGAGTTAATTTTGGTTGAAATTGATTAATTTTCTATTTTTGATTTTAGGTCTTCAAATGGCTGAAGATGTCGCAGGAGCAACTTTTATGGCAATAGCAAGTTCTAGTCCAGAATTATTTATTAATTGTGTTGGTACCTTCATTACACAAGGAGATTTAGGTGTTGGTACTATTGTAGGATCGGCCGTTTTTAATGTGTTGGCAGTACCTGCATGTTGTGGTCTTTTCTCGAATATGGTAAGTACCGAACATTACATGACCTAAAAATGAATAGTTATATAAATCGGCCATCTTGGCGACAATAGACCCTGCTTAATAGGCACTTGAAGTGGAAATATTGCCACTTAAATTTATGCCATTTACAATCATATTTAATTGTTCGAGGGTCGTTTTAAAAATAAAGATGCATAGGTTACAAAAAATTTAAAAAATAAATTCGTTTCAAAAATCCTACATTAGGTGTATAGGTGTATATACATCTTAACTATTTTTCTTCATAGTGTCTGATAATTTCATTCATCTTGTGTACATAGGACAAGATGTTTGATGCTAGTATCTAACGTTTCACTAACTCTTTTTCTTTAACGTCGTCTTTATTTATATTTTTAATGTCAGATTCTTGTGTAAATAAATTAAGATATGAAAGTCAAACATAATGGATGCAAGCAAGAAATGGATATGCCACAGTACAAATAGAAAGATTGTGACATACAACAAGAATGTAAGATCAACAATTCAAATTACAATAAACTATACAAATCAATCCAAACGACGTCAATACCACGGTATTTACTGGACGAAAAGAAAAATATCAAGATGATTTCCATATTCAGATGTGGAAATGAAGAGAGAATCAACAAATACTGGTTATCGAGTGAAGAGGAAACATTTAAGCATCTAAGGACATCGTGCAGAGAAGTTCAGAAAGAAAGAAGAAGTGAAAAGGTTCTGTTAGACGACTTAGGGTCAGGACAAGACTGGATGAAAGAAGTCAACAAAAAACGGGGGGCTAATTTAACATGATGTAGAGTCTAAGCTAATTTGGCAAGAATAAATCTAATCTAATGAAAATCAGACGGTACCAGATCGGTGCTCGTGGTGTGGGTGCTTCACAATATCCCATCCAAAATCGTGATCGTGATGCAGATACGTCAATACCACGGTATTTACTGGCCGAAAAGAAAAATATCAATATGATTGTCAGATTCAGATGTGGAAATGAAGAGAGAAACAACAAATACTGGTTATCGAGTGAAGAGATAAGGTGCAGGCTATGCGTTAGAGAAGATGAAACATTTAGGCATCTAAGGACATCGTGCAGAGAGGTTCAGAAAGAAAGAAGAAATGAAAAGGTTCTGTTAGACGACTTAGGGTCAGGACAAGACTGGATGAAAGAAGTCATCAAAAAACGGGGGGCTAATTTAACATGATGTATTATCAATATAAAATGCACATACAAAAGTGTAGATTCTAAGCTAATTTGGCAAGAATAAATCTAATCTAATCTAATGAAAATCAGACGGTACCAGATCGGTGCTCGTGGTGTGGATGCTTCACAATATCCCATCCAAAATCGTGATCGTGATGCAGATATGTCAATACCACGGCATTTACTGGACGAAAAGAAAAATATCAATATGATTGCCAGATTCAGATATGGTAATGATCGGGGTTGGTGGTGTAGATGCTTCACAATATCCCATCCAAAATCGCGAGTCAACATTCCCTGCTTTTGGTTTTGAATCACCCTTCCACCTTTCTTTAGGATTTTACAGTAGACCAATGCAGAAGACGTACGATCGAGCAGATTTAGTATCTGGCGGAAGGATGAAGGAGATGCTTCATCGCAAACGGATGCTATTGCCAAAATGTTTGCCCTAGAGACCTGCTGGACCACTCGTTAGAAATTTGGTCCCAACTTTCTGAAATATAATTTCCCCACCAGTGTCTTCGTATCTTTAATTTTAGGACTGCCCTCATATGAGCAACATGATACCAAACTAAAGTCGGAACAATTTTTGACTATCATTTAGTTTCCTTCATTCATTAAATTGGATTGTTACGATTTTTCTAATTGTGCCACAAGTAAAGAGTCGCGATAGAATGCCGGTTTTACCATTTGTGTAGGTTTTGTAAATATTTAAGTAATTCTCCATTTTTTCTTTTTAGGTTTTGCAGTTAGATTGGTGGCCAGTAAGCCGAGACAGTGTGATGTATGGAGTGGCAGTTCTCATGCTTATTTTCGTACTTCACGATGAGAAAGTCTGGTGGTATGAGGCTTTACTTCTAGTCTGCGCTTATATCTTTTATATCACAGGTAAATATACCCGAAATGAACGCTTCTCGGAAAATTCTCGCGTTCGGCAGAGTAATTAATTAATTCTACATAAATTTTACACGAGTTCGAGTTGATCTAGAATTCGTGAGAAGCTTACTCTTATTATTGTTAATTAAGAGCATCGAAAAGATGAAAATTTATAAAGGACTTTTAGTAATCTTGTAATTGGAGTTTTACTTTGTATCAAGGGTTATTAATATTTAGAGGGTATAAGAACTTAAATTAGTGCAATAAAATTTATAAAAATAAGTATTGCCACTATGCGAATGAATAATCGGATATAAGTGGCAATTAAGTCCGAGTCTGGTCAAAGATATATTCGTCTCGAATTGCATATAAGATTTTTTCCACTCCTGATGATTTATTTTTACCTATTCATTTGTACTGCCCAGAAATGTTAAGAAATATCGTTGATAACTTCAAAATCATAAATACGAATGCGCAAGATTAAAATATATAATATATTTATTTATAATAATTTTTCTAACCCTCAGTAACTGGGACTTTGTCCTGTTGAGTGATTTCAAATAAATAAATATATCATCATAACTTATTACCCATTGCTGGGTGCGAAATTATGATTTGTCCACAGATTTCGGTAATTACGATGATACAGTAGTACCGTATGGGTGTTTACCAGACGTCACCTCACGGGCACTCATTGCTGGTGTTGAGAATAGATCGCAGACAGCAAGAGTTGCTTTTGTGCCATTTAAAATTCGAAATCTTTTTTTGGACCCCCAGATTTGGGACCACGCACTTAGGCACGTGGCCACGAGACTCCATAATAATAGCTAATTTAATTTTGTATTTAACAAAATACGTAGGAAAGCTGCTTAGAAATGTAAGAAGCTACTTATGACCTGTCGTCAACTGAAACCAATACCTTGATAGTAAAATGAACATATATGTCTATAAACAACGTTCTAATAGCATATTTACGATATCGGAAGTGGTAAAATATTTTCTAATATTAAATTTATCTCTTTTTGTTGACGGCGAGATAGCACATTAGTATAGTGCTACCCACTGGAGTTAGGGATTGTGGGTCTAATTTTTCTCGACTGGTCGTGGTCAGTACCTACTCCCATTACCTGTCCAAATTGTGAAACAATTAACTTGGCAATCTCTAAGCTATTGGGTACCGACTGATGGTTGTAACAAGGGTTTGCTCCAGGTGGGCAACATATGGCATTTAAACAAGGAACTTCGTGGCAATTGCAAAGAAAAATTAATAGAAGTTGTGTGTATCAGACCACCCTAGGGATATTACTTTTAAGGGTTGAAAATCTCGAAACAATACACATACAGTTTGTCTATTTTTGTTAAATAACGAAAAAAAAAAATTTTCAGCGATGTACTTCAACTACCCGATTAGTAGATTTGCACACCGCTGCGTAAATTCCTGTTCCTCAAAAACAAGTAAACCCAGATATACTGAAATCAGTGAACATTCTCCTCTACTTGCTCAAGAAAAAGCTCAAGAAAAAAGTCGGGAGGAAAATGGTCACACTAACAATCACAACACAACACTTAGCGGCAATGGTACTTGCTTTACGAATGTAGAACTTACATTGAAAGATTGTGAAGAATTAGGTATGAAAATAATAAATGATATTTAAAACTGTCTGACTATTTTTTTCAATAATTATGTTTATTTTTTATAGAAGAATCCACGGAAATCTGGGCCTGGCCATCAGATATGTCATTTTGGGGAAAAATGTATTGGATGGCTACATGGCCAATTTCGTTTCTTCTATACTGTACTATACCAGACTGTAGAAAATATCCTAAACTATACGTTGCTACATTCTTAATGTGTATAGTTTGGATTGGGTCTACTTCTTACATGACAGCTTGGCTCATCACAGTTGTAGGTAAGGTATAAAATTATATGTTTCGCGTTTACAAAGATTTAGTCAAAAACAGTGTTGTAAAGTTTGTACAGCAGTTTTTAGGGATTTTTATTTGTGAAGTTGGTAACTTGTCTAATTTATATTGGTAACTTATTTTATTTTCATCTAAGTATTAAACACAAATCAATTATTTTAGTTGTCTTGCCTAATGTGGATTAGTTCATAATAGCTTGAGAGGTGCATTTCGCTATTATATTCCATATTATAGACTAGCGCAATAAATCGCTAACAAAATTTTAACATATATGAACTTCGATATATTTGTTTATATTTTTAGGTGATACTATTAATATACCGGATTCCGTTATGGGACTAACATTTTTAGCGGCTGGTACCAGTGTTCCAGAAGCAGTATCCAGTGTAATTGTTACAAATCAAGGTAAATATAAAAAATCTGATGTGGCCAGCACATTACCTTCCGTCAGTTCTATGTATTTTGTACAAATTTCATACGGAAAGTTCCTTGCTAAATTAAATATTCTATTTCTTGTACATTACCTTCCGGCAGTTGCATGTATTTTATGAAAATTTCATACAGAAAATTATTATTTTGTGACGTTTTCTATATACAGTGTAATGTATCTGCAGAAATAAAAGATTTATTATTATTATTATTTCTTGTACATTACCTTAAAGCAGTTGTATGTATTTTATACAAATTCCATACAGAAAGCAAAAGATCCTATATTTCCAGTAAAATTATAAGACACTATGTCAATTTCACTTGACACTGACATCTTTCAATCAGAATTTTCTTAATATAGTAACTGTTTCCATAGCTATGGCTACTTTATGAAATTTAATTTCTTTATAATTTTTTAACTCTATATCCATTTAATATTAAGTATAAAATTTAATCAAATCGTATAGAGAATAAAATATTCTTTAATATTTATAACATCAAATGTGAAAAAATTATATTTAACGTAGTTTTTTCAAGAAAAACTGTTAAAATCTTCAAATGATGGTACTTCCGGTTGACCAATTGTAACCAAAATCTAATCAGCTCTTCATATGGATGTAACGAAGAAGTATACGAAAAAATTATAATTTTTGTAACTGTAGTATTAAAGTTATCGCAGACGAAAATTTTGTTACACACACACACACACACACATCCACACACACACACACATCCACACACACGCACACACACACACACACACATACAGACATCATCGTAAAAATAGTAAATTCGTATTCTAGGGACCCTAAAACGTGCTTATTGATTAAAAACTCATCATCGAATTTTTTGACCAAAGACAATACCTTCCTTACCTAAAGGTGACGGAAGGTAAAAAGAAAACAAATTCATTATCAACAAGAAATAATTATTTTTCCTTTTCAGGCCACGGTTCTATGGGTGTCAGCAATTCAATAGGCTCTAATACCTTTGATATCTTACTATGCTTAGGGCTTCCCTGGCTAATCAAAAGCTGGTATATCCCTAAGATTCCCGGACAGCATTACGTCAATATCAACAGCTCTGGGCTGACGTATAGCGCGATATCATTGTTCTCCACACTTATTATGTTGTATACTAGCTTCGCCTGCAATAAGTTTGTGTGAGTATCACTACTGTATTGATCGAGGTGTTACAGACACGATGCCATACGACACTGTACAGCAGTGATGCACTACGAGGCGAGAGTACTCTCGCATTTCGTCTCGTTGCTTAATGCGAGACGAGACCAAGAGCGAGATTGTAGTTTAAAATTCGAGGCGAGATCGATATAACAACTGCGAGAAGCGAGAAATCTCGCTAGATTCTCGGGAGAGTCTCGCAATAAAAAGTATTTGTAACTTTATGGCTTTGAATCATAAATTCCATGAAAAATGCACCGTACAAGGAATGGAGTAAACGCTAATTCGTGTATATAACACGTGAATGTGAACATTATATGAAATCGCTATATTTTTAAATCTATCTAGAGTCGATTGGTATCGGTCCCAGAGCGAGGATATGCAAAATAAAGACTAAATCGGTTTTACATCCAATAGAACTAGTTTTGTCCAATATTTCAGCCCCTAATTCATCTTAGTTAAAACTACGGTTAAAAAATTCTTGCCGCCCCTAAAACGTAAAGGATGTTATATTAATCGCCGATGGGAGGCCATACTTAGGTACTTAAACAGTGGCATAATGTGTAGATCACAATTTGGTGATAAATTAGATATTTTAGAGGTAAATGAAATTATTAACTTATCACATTTTCTGGTGACCGTAAATGAATAAACATTATGTTCGTATTGAAATAATTTGGTGACCAGAATTTAGTATTTCATTTCTTTATTATAGTTAAATACCTAGTCGACTGAAAATACATGGAAGTCGGTACGACGGATGCAAACTTGTCTATTGTAGTTAAACTGTTACGTAAATACTTAGTGCGCAAGCGCTTATTTTTATAGCGAGACTCTCGTGCGAGAACGAGACGAGACCCAAAAAAATGTGTGAGAACGAGGGCGAGATCGAGATTACAGATCAGAAAACAAGACGAGATCGATATTTTATATTTCTCGTCTCGTTTCTCTTCGCGTGCATCACTACCGTACAGTGTAAAATAATTATTTTTGGTCAAAATCTCAATTCAAATAATCTTAATGGATCCCGGGCTCACACGTCATTCTTTTTTGTGGCCAATCCAAGTTTAGGGTGTGACTGGCACTTTGCCTTGACGGCAATTTTAATATTAGTGTTCTTCGAGTGATACTATCAAACTGTTGAATATAATTCAATATTTTTTTTTGTTCTAGGTTGGATTGGAAAGTTGGTCTCACATGTCTCCTAATGTACATCGCATTTTTAGGTTTTGCATCTGTAATAGAATTAAACGTCTTATTCCCAGTCAATTTACCAACATGTGACAGATAATATCTAGACATTATTCTAAACCTAAGTTCCTTTATTGATAATCAAACGACTGAAATCAATTTTTTTAGCATAATAATTAGGAAGTGGTAAGATGTTAATTTGTACCTATAATAAGAAATGTGGGTACACGCTAACACCTCTTCACCGCTTATGACGTAGGCATTAAAGGTGCACCACCTTATTGCGCCCAAAATAACTAAAAGTGCATATTAAATAAATGAGTTTATATTTGGATGTCAAACGCATTTTATGCGTTAGGTTATTGTTGATATATTTAGGGAAATATACCATCTCAGCCTACAAATTACCGTATATGGTATAAATTTTGTACGCAATTAGGTTAATAATTTTCTAACCATTAATTTGAATTGTAGTCGACCCATTAAAATTTCACAAAAGAGGATCAAATGTCATATTACCACAGTCAATAATTTCTTAAATCACCCATAATCATCTTTCAAATTATAAATAATGACTTCGGCCAAAGATAAGCCGTAAACAAGGGTCCTCATTTGTCAAACAAGCTCGAATCGATGGGGGAAATTTTAACGAAAATTTGTTTTGTTATTGAATTACCGACGTTGTGAATTTTAATATGATTACATTTTGTACTTCAATTCAAATTAATTTAATAATGTATTGCGGATTTTGTAATTAGCTTAAAAATTGATTTTGTATCAACGCCACATGTTACGTACTGATACTGACATATAGTTTAAGCCATGTTGTGTTTTATTTAATAATATTTTGTAGGTATTTTTACAAATAATAAAATAGTTTTTAGCATTATGAATTGTTTTACTTTATTATTTCTTTATTATTTCCACTAATGCCCGGTTTTATAAACATCGAATAAACTGCTGAGTTATTACTTTGAAAGCAAATTTAATCGACGAGTAAATAAAAATGTATGTTTTATAAATCCAGTTACAGAGTAAAATAACTACTTGCAGAGTAAATATTTTATCCTAGTTATTTACCGACAGAGTCATGACATCTGTCATTATTTTTTGATTTTTGCATATAAAATTTTAATATTTTCTATAATTATATACATTTAATATTGTTTTTCACTATATTAAGAACCAAGCCAGAGTGGCAATAAAATTTTATATTTTTATGAATTTGCAACTACAATTTTAAATGGGAGACAAGGAAAAGAGCCTCCATGAATAGTGTGTGAATACTGAATACCGTAGTACACTCAGGCTACGGTTTCTTATACCAGCTAATCTTTCCACTACTGGAGCATAAGAGAGATTGATAAAACCAGGATAAAACATTATTAGATGGTATCCTTTAAAACCACTACTGACGATAATGTTAATCTCCAACTGAAGAGGATCTATTCCAACATTCCAAGCAATGTGCCGCAGAATGTTTTAATAATATTGTATTTGTATGTTCCAGACATCAAAATAGAAAATAAAGTGTGTCATAAAGTGCCAGGTGTCAACTAACTTGAGAGAGAACGGGGGAAAAATTACACAGAAATAGACAATTCAAATATAATGGATATAAATAAATAAATGTAAAAATAATACAAGAGATGAAATTTATAATGAATTTAATTTATTTAATGTTGATATGTCAAATTTATTCTACAGAATAAAATTTACTTCCTCGAGTAATTTATTCTGTAGATTTACTTAGCTAGTATTTTTATTCTTGCTTTATAAAACGAAAATCTCTGGAATAAACTATTTTACTTTAAGAGTGAATTTTACTTTGCTAGTAATTTACTTATTCATCTTTTATAAAACTGGGCATAAGCCATACAACCTTATTGTATTCTTCATACAAGTAAGAATGGCATTGCTTAGTAATGCAGTGTTTAAAATAATCCTAAATCGAAGTAGGCTATGAACAAAGAAACGTATGTCTTAATTTAAAAGTATTAAATTAAATTTAACATAAAATATTGTCAATTTTTTACCTCTCCTTATCCTTGGTAAAGGAAGTATAGGGATCGTACTAAAAGTCGCATATCGAGATTTTGGTAAATGACCACTATTTAAGATCCCTAGAATCCAATTTTAACATTTTCACGATGATGTCTGTGTGTGTTCTTTTGAAAACCTAAAGAAGAATTGAATTGTACTAAATATTCAGGTATGGAATTTTTGCATATACCCATTTAAATACTGGACTAGGAAAGCACAGAAATACATTACTATGTCTGGCTAAAAATAAATGGCCGACTAGGGTAACTGAATATCAAAACAGGGGTGCGTTTAAAATATTTTAAACATTTTTTCGTTTATGTTGATTACAACAAAATATTTTGATCTTTAAACTATTTAGTTTGGCAATTCTATGAAATAGGATTATTTTTAATTTCCTCTTAACAGTAATTCCGACTCGAGGGTTGCTTACACCTAAGACGAACAAACTAGAATTTGCGGTATTAACTTTTTTAAATACATGCATGAATCTTGTTGCTAAGGTAATTTTAAATGCCTCCTGGTATTGAGTACAATTCTAATCTTCTGTAACGGAATACATAAGGGTCAGTTTCCTTTCAAATCAAATATAGGAAAATGTTTCAAAGGAACCATATCTATTAAATAATCTAAACGTCAACTTTCATTCGCTAGTCATACTATAACGGAAGTAGATACTGATCAAGGTCAGTCGAGAAAAATTCCCAATATGAAGCGGGTTCGAACCCGCGATCTCTGAGTCCAGAGGCTGGAGCACACTACAACTGTGTTATCCCGCTTTTAAAAATGGAGTTACGAGTTCTCATGAAAATTAAATTTCTATTTAAATCTATTGTAACAAAACTGGCATATAAAGATGATAAACGACTTCCTAAGAGCATTCACAAACATAATTTACCTACAATAAAAGCGTTGAATTCTCCTGCAACTCATTACAATTTTTCATGCATCTAGGTGTAAAATTGCTTCTAAAATCTCTTTCAGCAAAGAGGGATAAGTTTAAAAAGTTAATGGAAACCGGGATCACCAGAGAGATGAAAAATAAAGCAAAACGAATGCAACTTGAATAAACTCCGAATAGCTACTTCTCGTTCTGGTGTTCTGAATATGACACAAAATGTATGTATACTTTATCTCTTACCAAAGATCCTTTTTACCTTTCGTCACCTTTAAGTAAGGAACGTATTGTCTTTGATTAAAATATTCGATGAGTTTTTAAAGAAAAAGCACGTTTTAGGGTCACTAGAATACGTTTTTACTATTTATACGATGAAGTCTGTATATATGCATGGATGTATGTATGTATATATGTATGTACAGGGTGTAAATCGAAAAGTGAAACATAGGAGTTTAATATGGGAAATCAATTTTTCTTTGCACAAACGTTACCTTATTATTTTATGCAAAAATACTACAAATAAAAGTTATAGAGATTTAAATGCAGCATCTAAATCATGTGAAACGATTATTTTATCCCTTCATATAAACGTAAAAATTAATTATAAAGTTACAGTTTTTATGAGCATTTTGTCTAAGCTGCCATGGATATATGACAAAAAAAAACAAATACTTTGTTTTTTGTCATAAATCCATGGCTTCTTAGACAAAAATTTCATAAAAACTAAATTTGTAATTAATTTTTACGTTTATATGAAGAGATAAAATAATCGTTTCACATGATTTAGATGCTGCATTTAAATCTCTATAACTTTTATTTGAAGTATTTTTGCATAAAATAATTAGGTAACGTTTGCGCAAAGAAAAATTGATTTCCCATGTTAAACTCCTATGTTTCACTTTTCGATTTACACCTGTACGTATGTATGTATGTAAGCATATGTATATATATATATATATATATATATATATATATATATATATATATATATATATATATATATATATATATATATATATACGCAATTTCGTATCGTAATGACCTACATTTCGATACGCAAGTTTTTGTTTTAGACGGCTGTTACTAGATGACGTTTCTTTAACCCATTTTTACCTAATTTATTTTTAGTTAATTGACAATTCATTTTAATAATATAATGTCGAAATTATTATTTTTTTTTATTTTGGGGACTATTTCAAGGAATGTTTAATAATTAATGTATCCGTTGGAATATTTTGATGAAAATTGGTATACTTATGTTTCTTGGTACGAGAAATTTACTGGTGAGGTCGTTGAAGGTGTACCGCACAGCCATTTTTGGGTATGAGGATGGTGTAGTTTGAAAAAGGGTAGAAATTTTTAAAAAAATTAAAAATTCTGAAATTTTTTATTGAAGTAGTTTGAAGGGTGTAGATTTAAGATTTTGAAACCGCAGGTCGATATCTCTTTTCGTATCCGAGATATTCGGCCTCAAAACATTGCTCAAAAATGCCCATTTTTGGGTCATATCCCAAAAATGGTCAATTATACACCGCTGGCGATATCACCATTAGATTCTACGAGCAAAATTACATAAGCATACCAATTTTCATAATTTTTGAACAACTATTAAAATCTCTAGAAAGAAAAGTCTGAATATGACCAAAAATCGCAAAAAATCTAAGGTGTACCCCTTGCAATTTTTTCAGTTTTTGACAATTTTAAGGAATGTTTAATAATTAATGTATCCGTTGGAATATTTTGATGAAAATTGGTATACTTATGTTTTTTGGTACGAGAAATTTAATGGTGAGGTCGTTGAAGGTGTACCGCACACCCATTTTTGGTTATGAGGATGGTGTGGTTTAAAAAAGGGTGGAAATTTTTAAAAAATTAAAAATTCTGAAAATTTGTATTTAAGTAGTTTAAAGAGTGTAGATTTAAGATTTTAAAACCACAGGTCGATATCTCTTTTCGTGTTCGAGATATTTTTTTTTATTTAGGGAAGATTATTTACATGAAAATGTACAAATGGTTGCAAATATAAACACAAATTGAGTAAGTAAATGTTATTATAGAATGCGCAAAATATAAAGAATAGTATAAAGAACTCATTTTATAAGACTTTCTTTCGCACTTGTCAATTAGAAAACTCGCTAACGCTCGTTTCTAAAGTTCTTTAATATACTATTTTCACATTTAATGTTATTATAAATATTAAAGAATATTTTGTTCCCTATACGATATGATTACCTTTTATACTTCATATTCAATGGATATAGAGTTAAAAAATTATAAAGAAATTTCAAAAAGCAGCCAGCTGTGCTTCAACCATGGAAACATCTACTATATTAAGAAAATTCTGACTGACAAATGTCAGTGTCAATTACAATTAACTTAGTATGTTTGTGTTATAATTTTACTGAAAGTGTATAGAATCTCTTACAAGAAACTTTCTATATGGAATTTGTACAAAATACATTAAACTGACTGAAGGTAATGTACTGGAAATATGGAATCTTTTGCAAGAAACTTTTAGTGTGGAATTTGTACAAAATACATAGACGAAAGGTAATGTACTAGCCACATCAGATTTTTTTAAAACAAATAAACAATTGTTACTTGATTACAAATGATTTTGTTTTAGATAATAGTTTAAAACAAAAATATATGCATTTGATATACGTTTTATGTCAAAGGGCAAATTTATATACAATAACACTTTATAAATGAGAAAAATTATTCTGATATAATATGTATACCACTTGGAATGCTGTAATTTCCGTACGATAACCTACGTCAATTCAAATTTAGAAATATTTCTATAATTATTAAATCAGTTCAATTTAGATAAATGCAGATAGAGTAAAAATAGAGTAGGGATTGTTAGATTTGAAATTAATATAATATAAAGTAATCTGTATTTAATAAAAGTGTTTAGTTATCGTCATTGTTTGCCTTTAACCTCAAATATTATACAAATTAATCTTTTAATTGTCTATTATCTATACTACATTTCAAGTAAGAAAATAGTGATGGGAAGATAGATGCAGTTTGATTTTTTTTTTATTAATTTAGCGTTCTCAACAGAGCTAAGTGCTCCAATTTCTGATTGATTAATAATCTGATCAATCAAGCATCAAGTTCAAACTGCACTTATCTTTCCATCACTATTTTCTTACGTGAAATAAAGTATAGTATAGTTTTATTAATTTACACACACTTTATTAATTCATCTTTTTTATATAATTTTCAATGACGCAGTATAATAATATAAGCAATAGTTCTTTTCAAATATGTGGGCCATACCATACACTATTTTTCTACAATAGTATTGTGTTATTAGGAGTAAAAGTGATACTTTGTCTGGCGAACTTGGAAGTTCCAAATGAATCATCATCAGGGATAGATAAGAAAAGTTGGAAAATAAGATCATTACATTACAAAATCACAATTGTAAGGATGAAAATGTCGTTAAAAAATATCAGAGATAATAAAATGCGTACGTCGGAAACAACTAAAGATAACTAGTCTCTGATGTATTTTCCAAATGTACTTTACCGATTCCCGATGATGATTCATTTGGAATCGAAACGCAGGAAAGTTAATTAAATTACTATTTAATAAACACTGTTTACCACGACTGCACCTCCAATTATTCTCATCACCCCTACAATCATAATAACAATCAAGTAATACCAATAAATTTTATTATTTTTTAATTTAAATTTGTATTTCTAATAATTTTTTGACATTCACTTTTAACACTAGTGTCAAATATAACAATGATCTGTCACTTTTAACACTGGTGTCATAAAATGACATTTTTTACCCTGAAAACAACCTGGTTGTACGCATAAAGCAAAAAATATTTTTAAATACAAATACATATATTTGCAAAATCTATGGGATATTTTAATATAAATTATGTACA
The DNA here is from genome assembly GCA_963082715.1 of Harpalus rubripes. Classification (NCBI taxonomy): domain Eukaryota; kingdom Metazoa; phylum Arthropoda; class Insecta; order Coleoptera; family Carabidae; genus Harpalus; species Harpalus rubripes. The sequence goes on from OY720460.1 coordinate 17,999,500, forward strand.
ATACATACATTTTCTTTATATTCAGTATCCTGAAATTTTCTTTTTCTACTTTCCTTTTCTTTTTCTTTATATTCGTCATTTTTCCACAAATTCCTTTTATATTCTTTTTTACGTATATTCTTTTGCGTTGTTGACTTTTTTTATTTTCATAATCTTCATAATGATGTACAAATATTTTTGACAGTGGCATACAAATATTTTTGACAGTGACATTTATGTGTCAATTATAAACATTTGAATTTCTTGCCTTGAAGTAGTTTGATCTGAGATTTTTTACATCAAATATTTTACATGCATTTCTTTATCTCTAAATCTATAGAAGATATACTAATGAAATTATATTTATCGAATAAATAATTTAACGTTCTTTAATATAAGAGTATTTATATAAATTTTCTATAAATAATATTTAGATGATTTTCTTCTTGTAACTACTATTTCAGATTGTCCAATTGTTACCAAAACTTAATCAACTCTTCCCATTATTGTTAGATTGCGGAATCCGTAGTTAAAAATGTCTTAAGTCTTATAGTATTTGAGAAATCGCGGATCCAACATCCACATGCACACACACACACACACACACACACACACACACACACACACACACACACACACACACATCCACCTTCACACACACACACACACATCATCGTAAAAATGTTATAATCGGATTCTAGGGACCTTAAAACGTGCTTATTCACTGAAATCTGGATATGCGATTTTTAACATGAATTCAATACCTAACCTAACCTCAGCGAGAGGTATAAAGTCTACTTTTAATACATTCGTAGAGAAATAATATTGCTGTGTCATATTGGCAACATTTTTTGTTTTTTTGTTTCTAAGGCATATAGCAAATATTTTTTTGTACATTCATTGGCAAATTTTATCTGATATACATGTCACACTTGAACTAATTTGGCGAAAGTATGAAAGTCTAAATATTATCAATAATTATTATCTGCAAAATTAATCTATTTTTGTCGCGAACAATGGATTAAAAATTGTAATAATGTTTATTAATGAAGAATTTACTTAACTTGATTTATTTTCAACTTAGAATTCCAGTTGAAAGTTGGGCAGTTTGGATAACGATATCTCGAAAACTCATTGAGATATCGAATTGCGGCAAAAATAAAATGTTATATAACTACTTGTACTTATATTTCTTTACTTCATTTTTATTTTTTCCTCTTCAGCTCTTATCCGTGTTTTATCATTATCTTTGATTTCATCAGAATAAGAGTTCATATCCGAACATTAAGAAAAATTATCTGAGATTGATAAGAACGTATAGATATGATTAGAAGATAAAAATTGTCAGTTAGTAAGTACTGGATCCTTGTCCGAAACAAAGAGTGAACCGCAACAACAGTTAAATTTTCGCGTAACTAATTTTCACTAAAAAGAGTGTAAAAAGTGTTTTCTTATTTTTGTAAGTAGGTAATTATTTTTAAACATTTCATAATATGAGTACCTATTTTTATAATATTAAAAATGATTAAGGGTCGGTATTTTCATCACTGTCTGTTAATTAATAGCGAAATTATATTTTGCGTTTTAACTGACAATTAAGTTAACAAATAGTTTAACCAGAAATGAAACTACTAGACCTTAATGAAGAATATAATATTTTATATTTTCAATAAATTATAAAATCTACGCAAATGATGAGAAATTTTTATAAATTCAAAATATAGATTTAAACTTTCAAAAACTGAATATATTATTCAAGTATTCCGCCATTTAATATTGGGTTACATCGCCTTTATAAGTAATAACAGCTTTAACACTTTAAGTGCCATGTGGTACCAGCGTTGTTTCACACTTTTTTGACTGTTCTGGCTGCGTGAGACATATGTAGGCTCATGGCAAAATATCTGTTCGGCTGCGTAATGCAGCTTTGGTCTGGAGGCTGAGCGGGACCAGTGTGTCGCACAAATTATTTTTGCTCTAATTAACTGAAAATTAATTAATTCCATAATCTGATAACTTATAATGAATTCAGGTAGTATTAGCAATCATTTATAGTGAAAAAATCTGGTGTGGCCAACACAATACCTCCCGCCATTTACGACTCGAGTCACAAAAAAGATTAAGTTAATCCTTATTTTTGGATTCGCGATTTTTAGTCTAATTTTGGCAGTTTATTAATAATAATAAATAATAAAATGAACATTAAATTTTAACTACCGGGATAGAATAAAATTCACTAATCCAAAAATAAGGATTAGCTTAAACTTTTTTGTGGAATTGTTAATTTTTATTAATCTAAATACGTACCTACATATTTACTTATGCTGGAAATTGTATTGAATTTTTTCCTATTGTTCTATTTGCTTTTATTTTTTTAAAAACATTATTATTAATTTGAAATGATTAGTTCTTTGACAGTGACATTTATCTGTCAGTTACGTATATTTGATTAACTGTATAACCAAGGAGTTTTTTTTTTGTTTAAAGCGTAGGTTCCAGGATTTAAATTATAGATAATTTTATAAATTTATACATAAAATATGTATAAAAAGTATTAATACAAATCTGTAGAAAATTTAATAATCTTTAATTAATATAATAACATTAAACTCGAAAAAATAACATTTAAGGATATTTTTCGAAGAAAAACTATTTTGAGCTTCAAGTAAAGTGCCATTTCCGGTTATACGATTTAAACCAAAATCTAATGGGCTTTATGCAAATTAGAAATAGGACGAAATACAAGGTTTCAAAATTTTCTGAATTATAGTATTTGAGTTAGAATGGAAGATCCACACATACATACGGACATACACACACACACGCACGCACGCACGCACGCACGCACACACACACACACACACACACCCACACACACAGAAACACACTACACACATACACATACACACAGACATCATCATAAAAAGGTTAAAATTGGATTCTAAGGACCCTTAAAACGTGGTCATTTACCAAAATCTCGATATGCGATTTTATCACGATCCCTATACCTCCTTACCAAGGACAGCGAGAGGTAAAAATGATGGCCCCTAGCACACAATTTTTTTTTTAATGGTGACACAGTCTTATTTCTTTTAGTCATTTCATCCACAAGCTCTGCACATTATTCTGTTACAGATAGGCCCAGTTGCATAAAGCATTGTTAACTTTAATCACGTTGTTAACTTTATCAAAGCTTCTTTTCCAATGTATTTTTGATACGTATCCATGGTTTCAATGTATAGTTAAACACATGATCAGCTAACAACGTTTTATCCACTGGCCCTTAGTGTTGTCCCATGTTTTCAAGATAGGTTTAACTGTACACATTAGATTTTTACGATTTGTTGTACCAGAAGTAAAGGGTCTCGGTAGAAGATAAATTTGGACCCATTAAACGTCGGGTATATGGGACTAATTATTATTATTATTATTATTATTATTATTATTATTGTTATTATTATTTGGTCCACAGTTTTAAGTCTATATTTAAAGCGTCTAGTAGAAATATTTTTGTTCAAATGTCTAAGTTTTCATAATTTGTTGAAAATATATACATTAACTTTTTTGATAGTTTTACTAAAAAATAAAGATGTTAATTTTATTTTCATGGAAAATAATAATAATAATTTATTAGGTCTTCAATATTTCATTTTGCATAATTTGATATATTGCTCAATTTATTATTAATATTTTTGATAAAAACTACATTTTTCATAACCGTATTAATAGAATAACTAGTTCACAAGTGCCATGAAAAGTTCCTATATACAAGTTTATCTATTGGCCGTGAAAATTCAATCCTTGTAGAGAATTCCTTGTAAAAAAATTATCAAAGTGGTGCAAGATCAATTTGATATTATTTATTGAACAATAATTGTTTATCTGTTAAAGATTGATGCATTTATTATCAAATTGTGATATTTCTAGAAATACTTTGTTATTTGTTGTAGGAAACATGCCAGCTTGACATCTGTAGACAAAGTGTTTGAGAAATGGAAAAATTAATTATAATACTCAGTTGTTCAGTTGTTTGTTCCAACGCCTACTTCTTGCCAGGTAAGTTGTTTATTGTTTATAAAAGATTACGCATATCATAACTAAACATTGGTAAATAAATATAATATCTAAATAAAGTTTTGAAACTACCTAGAATGATATGCTTTGCTTTATCTATTGTCTAAAATAATTGATGAAAATGTATAAAAATTTCTGTAATCACCATCGAATGAAATGATAAATATAATTCCGTAGCAATATAAATTTTTGAATTAATGGGCGGGACAACTACAAATTTAAACAAAAGCGAGAACGAGATTGCAGTTTAAAATTCAAGGCGAGATCGATATAACATCTGCGAGAAGTGAGAAATCTCGCGAAATTCTCGCGGGAGTCTCGTAAAAAAGTATTTGTATCTTTATAGCTTTGATTAATAAATTCAATGAAAAATGCACAAGGAGTAGAGTCAACGCTAATTCGTGCATAGAACACGTGAATGTGAAAGTTATATGAACTCACTATATTTTTTGAGTCTATCTAGAGTCGATTGGTTTCGTTCCCAGAGCGAGTAAATGCAAAATAAAGACAAAATCGGTGTTGCATCCAATAGAACTAGTTTTCTACAATATTTCAGACCTCAATTCATCCCAGTTAAAACCACGATTAATAAAATTCTGTAGGCCCCTGAAAAATAAAGGATGTTATATTCAGCGTAAATGGATCCAACACAGAGCGACGCGAAGTGATTAGTTACCGGCGAGTTTCCAGTGTAGCATTTTTTTATGACTAAATCTTACTTAAATAGTGGCATATATTTAATGATAAAGTGTAGGTACTTTTAGTTACAAAAAATAATTTTTAAATTTTAAATAGTTTTACTGATGACAGAATGTATTAACAGATCTTCATATTGAAATAGTTTAGAGATCACAATTTGGTGATAAATTAGATATTTTAGAGGTAAATTAAATTATTTACTAACATCATATTTTCTGGGGACCGTAAATGAATAAACATTATATTCGTATTGTAATAATTTGGTGACCAGAATTTAGCGTTTTATCTCTTTATTATATACGACTGCAAATACACGGAAAACGGTGGTACGAAGGGTGCGAACTTGTCTCTTGTAGTTGAACTGTTACGTAAATACCTAATGCGCAAGCCCTTATTTTTATAGCGAGACTCTCGGGTGAGAACGAGACGAGACCCAAAAAAATGAGCGAGAACGAGAGCTAGATCGAGATTACACATCTGAAAACGAGAGGAGATCGATATTTTATATTTCTCGTCGTTTTAACCACAACTTGACACACTGTGGTTTTGAACAAATTGGACACGGCGTGAACCTAGCAACCATTAACAGCTGATTCATTAGCCCAGGTTGAAGTTACCTTCACTTGTGCATTTAACTCGGAAAACAGCTGACAGCTTGTGTAAAAATAACTTTAAAAGTATGTTTCTGTATTCCAGCTGTCTTAATTTGCAGTCGTAGAAAAAGTATATTATGTGACTCGTTCATAAAACTTGTTACATAATATACTATTATACTTCCTCATCATTAAAGTGCTGATTTATTAATTTTAAAGTAAATGTTAGTGAAAGTAATTTTTTGCTTTAATAATTGTTCTAATTTGAAAAGATTTATTATTAAGTTTCCTTTGTTAAAGATTAATTTTAATCTAAATTCAATACAATTAATATAGATATAATAAAACGATTAGAAGTCACTTTATGATAGTAAAATTTGAAATGTTTCAAAATTGCATACCAGTAAATCTAAAGACGTAGATAAATGCATTTTTTTCAAATATCGATAATGAACCAAACGTTCATACATACTTTGTTTTTCACCTGGGGAAAACATGATAATAATAATAATATATATATTTAATAACACTTTTTAAAACAAAATCAGTTTTATCACTATTTACTAATTGCTTTTAAATTTGTATCATAAAATTTCGATTAAGAATTTTAATATTAAGCGGAAAATAAACCCTGTGGTGCACTCTATATATTCATTATGAAATTTTTATCAAACGTCAATGAATAAAAATATTGTTATTATTGTAGATAATACTCATAATGAAGACTGGCTCCCCACAGATCTTAAACTCGATGAAGCGTTCCTTAACCTCACAAAAATGGACGAGTCATACCACCATCTTGTGAAAATAACGCGAATTAAATTCCGGTACTTCCCCACCTCAAGAAAGATCCCAGAAACTAGAACCAATGAGGGTGAAGAATGCCTGGAACAATCTAGCGAAGACTTTCCAGAAGACTTGTTTACAATGGAACAAAAAAGGAACGGAGCAATTGTTTTGCATTTTATATTAGGCATATATTGTTTCACACTTTTGGCCTGTGTGTGTAATGATTATTTTTTGCCTACTGTAGAAGTTATATGCAAGGTGCTGAATTTATCCGAGGTATAATAAATTAAATTAAAAGAAAACATTTTCTCAAGCGTACATTTACCGATGGCAGAAGACGTAAAGCCATGTTTTAAATCGCTAAGGATTTTGATGGAAGCGATCTCTTACTCTCATTAGACAATCCTAGCGCAATACAGAATTCACTGTAATTGTGGTACCTTTGAGACACACTGGCACTTATTTGCGAGCTTGTATATTTCTTTAAAAATAACAAAAATTACCTTGGAAAACTTGAGTGCAGTTTTGTGCATTAGTTTAAGTTATTGTAGTTATTTTTAGAGAAATATTCAAACTTTTAGGTAATGTCAGTATGTTTCAGAGCTACTACAACAACAGTATTCGTATTTCGCTTGGTTTTGACGAATAAGAGTAAGAAACTACATTAGTCAAAATCCTAAGCATATTAGAACATTGCCAGCTCTGTGCTGTACAGCGAACTGGCTTTGCGCTTCGCAGCTAGGGTTACTGGTACGACACTACCCTATACGTGTATATTTGAATTTAGTGACCTTCAACAGGCTCGCTTTACGCGCTAGCATAGGCGTACGTAAGATGTTTGCCTAGGTATCTTAGAGGAAAGATTATTTATTTTGATATCAATGTTAGTATAGTACTATGAAAATTTTTGAAATAGCATTCTTTTAAAACCTTTTCCGGTTTAAATTAAAATGTAAACATACAGAAAATATCTGAAACCTAATCCAAATTTAAATGTGCATTTGATAAAAATAAAACTATGATAGTTCTAAATTAATAAAACCCCTTAAAAATTACATATAAATCTTTGTGTAACCATAACATACTGAGGCGGTCGATAGAAATGTAAAATAAAATAAATATAATATTTTTCTGGGTGACTCAGTAATCTAAAAAAGCTTTTTAGAATTGTTTTAACTTTATTATTATTTAGACAGCCTTTTACACAACAATATATTATACCACCAGGCAATATGTCTAGTAGTCTAGTCTGGTAATCGTAATATTCTTGCGCTGAACCGCCCTGCACACGAACGCCGTCACTCCGTCACTGGCAAAGTCTGGCGTACCTGAGTATGCCCAATCTCCTTGCGTTACCCCTCCCTGGCCCAAGTTCACGCACACAGCCATGAGCACACGGACGGCAATACAAACAACAGTGTCGCTTCTGTTGACGTTAGTCATGTATATATTCTGTGGCTCGGGCACATGGACGTCCTTGCTCGGGCGCATGAATGTCCATGCTCGGGCGTCATCATATATTTTATTAGTAACTATATTCACAGTGATTGTTAATCTTATTCTGTTGTTAATTTCAGGATGTAGCCGCAGCTACCTTCATGGCGATAGCAACTTCAGCGCCGGAATTCTTTGTGAATGTAGTAGGGACTTTTGTAACTGAATCAGATATAGGGGTTGGTACTATTGTTGGGTCTTCTATGTTTAATACATTAGGAGTTGGTGCTTTAGGAGGTCTAGCGGCGAAATCTGTAAGTATGCTCTTTAAATCTATAAAAGTTTTAAGTTAAAGTCTTACTTCTTGACACTATGGTGGTGTAATTTATATTAGCAAGGTTTTCATAACGTAACAACGTAAACTTTGAAAAAAAATTGTATTATTTTCCGCACATTGGCACAGATTTTCGAATTTACACTTTGTCTACAAATGTTAAGACGACAAAATGTAAAAACTCTAAATTTATAACTTTGCCTATATACCTACTCTTGAAGGGAAGAAACCAATGACTTTCAAACCCTTAATTTCGGCTTTCTCATACAGAAAACTTTCAGTTTCTTACTAAAAATGTTGATATTCACTAAGATATCTTCAAAGGACAATTACATCTGAGAATTCATAGTTTTGCCAAAAGCCCTAACATTGAGACTTTTTGTAACATCCGGTCTAAAACATAACATCACTAGCTGTTACGTAAATATTTCAACCTAAGGAAAAACTCAAACTACAATGCTAACGGAAAATTCAAAACTTAAGAAAATACGTAATAATCACTAATTAGTCAGATGGTTATAGTTTTAGTTTTGAGGCGCGTGTTAAACGCCCGCCCGCTGGGTTACGGAATGTAACAGTTTAGTACTTGCTTAGTTGTGTTAGTTATGTTTAGTTTAATCCATAGTTAATAATAAGTTATAATAATCACGTAAATAAAGTCTAGTTATTAAATCACAAATAGTGTCCATGTCCGTATGTTCCCTGCCATGTCGTATTGTAAGTGTTCATCAGTGTAAAGTGTAAGTGTATGTGTGTTCTTTCTTCTCACGAAAATCCTTATCACCAGTCAGTAAGTGTAAAGTGTGTCATCGTTGAAGTAAGCAGTAGTATCATCATCTTCCCATCCTCGTCATCATCAGGTTAAGAGACCCCCCTCGTGTTACACTTACACTTGAGACGAACGAACTAGAATTTGCGGTATTAAATTTTTTAAATATATCCCTGAATCCTGTTGCTAAGGTCATTTAAATGCCTCATCCTGGTATTGAGTAATCTTCTGTAACGGAATACATACGGGTCAGTTTTCTTTCAAATCAAATATAGGGAAATATTTTCAAAAGAAACCACATCTATTTAATAATCTAAACGTCAACTTTCATTTGCTAGTCGTGCCGTGGAAGATCTTTTAGCCTTCGTGATAAGAGGAGTCATAGCTCAGGTGGTTGGTGTTACTCCGACTAAGTAAAGGCTAGGGTTCAAATCCGGGTGGTTAACATGATCTTTTCATAATTTATTTCAAATACATAGATTTACAAACGGTCAAATTATGAATCAAGATTTTAGTTAATATCATACTTTCATTTTTATAATGTTACTTTAAAAAAATTGATAAATTCTAATTAAGTTAATTTGTGAATTTAAGTTCAAATGACCGATAAATACCTCTTTAAAATGATAAAACTAATACCTAATGTCAATAATAACTTTTTCATATATTTTTAGGCCATTCACCTAGACTGGTGGCCACTTACACGAGACTGCGTCATTTATATTTGCACCGTAGCAATGTTAGTGTTAATAACCAGAGACGAAAAAATCCAATGGTACGAAGCACTATTATTATTGTGTTTTTATATTGTCTACTTTCTGATAATGTGGCAAAATGACAACATACATAATTTCGTTTTAAAAATCATAGATTCGTTCAGAAGAAAAAGCGTGCAATGTTCTGGTTAGATATTATGAAAAAGAAATGAATTTTTCATAAATAAACATAATTTATTTTTAGAATCGGGAAGTTCATCCCCTCCTATATCAACAATAATGAAAGGAGAATTGAGAAAAGAAGAAAAATTAGATATTGATGTTGAAACAATACAAGGTAATGTCTATATTTTCTCAATGGTATTTATAGTGTAGTAATAACTCGAAACATGCAGCACCATCTCTTGATAAAATTCTTGCGATAGGAATTTAAAATATTACTGAAAAATAAGATAAATTTTAAAAATATTCAGACAAATGCGTCAGTTGTAAAGTTCAAGTTAAATAAATCTGGTATTAAAGAAATCTCGTGATTTTACGAATTATCTACTATTTTATTTTTATTATTATCAGATAAAAATATTTAAAGATTTTCACGTTCATCTGATAGTAAATTAGTGTTACTACGAGTACCTATTAATTTCATAAGCTTTGATTTTTGATTACCAAAGTTTATTGACTTGATATCGAATACAGATTTTAAAGATGCGAAAATTGTAGTTTAAAGGTTAATTGAGAATTTTGTGGCAAACACAAGCAGACTATATTATTTTTGATTTGAGATTATAAAAAATATCAAACTGTTAGGGCCAAATCATGCAGCCATTTACATTTACATTTAATTTAATATTCATTTTCATTTAATTCTCATTTATCTTTTTTTAAATGTGTCATTCAAGCAGACATACAAACATAAATTAAATGAAAAATGAATGCGTATGCATGTTGACATTATTAACATTGACAAGTTCGGTTTGTAAAGTTAATTTTTAAATAAATGTTTAATGAAAGCGATAGTGAGGACGAAGTATTGGCGTTAGCTTTGAATTTATATATCATAAAAAAATACAGAAAGAAACGACACCATTCGTGGTACGTCCAATGAATAGGTGTCGCCAAAAAATGGGGTTTTATAATAATTTGCTAAAATTCATGAAAGAATATGACCATGATAATTTTTTTATATATGCAAGAAAGACACCAAATTTATTTGATAATTTATTAAGATTAATTGAACTGCATATATAAATATACAAATAAATACAAATTATATTGCATTGATAACCGTATCCATTCTTTGCATTTTTGCTCCAATTAAATTACAAATATTTCTTCTTGCATCCCTACTTTTAAAAAGATCGGTTTTGTCGTAAATGAGTGCATTTAGTCGCACTAAATCGACCAATTTATCGTCGTCGAAATTCATTTTTGTTGATTTGTCCAAGGATTTGTATTTGACAAAATTCCAAACAAAAATTTTGACGTTTTAAAACATCGCATGTGCAGTGAATTTTCATTTATATTCAAAAGTTGAAAGTTGGTTATCTTATAAATTAAATGAAAATGAGAGATAAATGAGAATGTAAATTAAAATGGTGCATGAATTCCTACATTGGTTTATATACATTTAACTTTTAAATTAAATTAAATGTAAATTAAACGTAAATGCATGAATCCGCCTTTAGACATCCTTGAAAATATATGTTGCTGTATGTAACTAATATTTACAGTATTTGGGCTATGGTTGTTTTTGCCAAATGCTACACAATTTTCTATTTTTATTAGTCATTATCGAAATTCAATAAAGCGAATTGATACTTCTATTACCCAATGGCTAATATTCTTAATATAATATTTATTTAATAATAATTTTGTTGTCTTTTTATTGATATAATTTTCTTTTTAGAAAAAAATCAAGAAGAAATTGATGAACCACTTCCTGTATTCTCATATCCGTATAACAAAACATTAATAACAAAAATTTGGTGGGTTTATTCTTGGCCAATTAGATTTATTTTAAAATGCACTATTCCTAGTTGTACAAAACGACATTATTACTTTCCATTTACATTTATTATGTGTATAGCATGGATTGGATCAAATTCTTATCTAGTGTCTTGGATGATAACTGTTATAGGTAAGTATGTATTTTATCATATATAGTGGCCTATTCAGAGAAACACAGACATAAAGGTTGTTACGGATAGAAAGGTTGTTATCATAAAGACATTTATAACAATCTTTATGCATTTGTTAATTCATAACCTACGTCGGTATTATTGACAATCTTTACAAAATAATACTCGTGAATGAACCATTTGTCAAAAGCTAACTTCATTATAGGTACATATCGAAGCCTTTTAAATTTTAACATCTGTGTATACAATAAAATTATCACAGCATTTGAATATGTTGCACTTCTAATAAATGAAAATGAAATAGAAAACGAAAGAAAAATACCATGGATGAATATAAAAAATATCTAGGTGTTATTTAATAAAAGATACTGTTTTACGAAGTATTTTATTTAATTTCGGTCACCCATTCCATCGTATGTCTTTGTGTATCACAGCGGGTTGCCAGTAGGAATATTTAATTAACATAATTCGAGAAAGACTTAACTTTGAATGATATCCCGAGTGCACGATTTAGATGTTTCGTAAAACATAGTTCTTTCTTATAATGTAGGTATTAAATTCAGTTAAAATTGCTTATTCCTGTCTTATTCGTCAAACCAACGTAACTTAACATTTTGAATTGTTAATTCTGAGGATCAAGAAGAAGAAATTTCACATACATAATGATAACTTAATAATTTACAATATCAAGGTAGATTTTTAATATGGAATCTAAAAAGGAGGCATGATTATGCAGCAGATTTTTATTTATTTTCCGAAGCATTATTTCTATTCGTTTTTCTAAAATTTCAAAATGACAGATTAGTTTTCCAAAATTTCAAAGTGACACATAAACTGACAGTTGTTGACTCTTTTTATCATGTTTATTTATTTGTGTTATGGTTACTAACTACATTACTTTAGCAAAGACGTGCCTTTTTTCTGTCTTGTTGATCACTTCATTCTAGTATTTAACAGACATGTTAAAATTTACGATTTTAACAGCAGTGTCAAATTTTCGCGTAGAGAATACCAAAAAATGAATTTATTGTCAACAGTCATGTTAAAATATAATTTTTTAAAGGCATGTTAAAATTAACTTTTTTTACAGAATACACCCCATATAAACCTATTCTAACCTTAAACCTGTCAACGTTTAATTTTTTTTTTAATAATGAGTTCACAAGTATTCTATAAAACGCAAATGTGCCAAAACAACAAAAGAACAATATGATATATATGTGTTAAGTATCTTTCAAATATTAGTTTCAAGACATAGCGCGAGTGACAGCGGGTTAAAAAAATGAACGTAAAAACTTTTTCCCATGCCCACATTTACCGATGCGGGGAGTTAATGGATCACTTGCCGGCATCAGTCTCTCGGCCCGGGGTTTTCATATATGAATATTTATTTTATTTTATAATATTACAATTATGCAATTTATCAATTATCAAACTATTAATTCTTTCGTCGTTGTAACATTTCCGGTGTATGCATTTCCAATTATAACTGCAGGGTCCTTACATTGAACTAAGTTGGCCAACCTGTTAATTAAGCGCCATGTTAATTACATTTTACATATATCTGAGATGTAATTGAATGGCGAACTATTCCACAGAGAATTATGTTCCTATTGCAATTAAATTGAACATGTCACCAGAAGTTTTCACATAAATATGTCACATAGTTCACAGTTTTCAGTAGATGATAAGATTTAGTTCTGTGGATGACACATTTCAAAGTTGAAATAAACTTAAAGTTCTCCAAAAGATATAAAGTAGTAGTAATAATTTTGGCTGATAAAAGTGGTATAGTTTCTCGATTTTGTTACTTTTCCAGTGAGTTTCCTTATACTTTTTCAGGGCTTTTTTGCAATGTAACGAACCGGAACGACGTTCCGGCAGCTATTTTCGATTATATTTCATGTTTTTTTGAAAATGATTTACTATTTTATTTATTTTGATATATATGATATATGCATATGAAATATGCGTCCCGGCACCTTTTTTTACAAAAAGCATTGATTATTACTTAAAATTACAAAGTTATTATTATATTTTATTTTTAAGTCGTAAATTTAGTTTAAATGCTATAAAATGGATGTATATAGAGTATAGTGGCAATATTTATTAAACTGCCACATTGATAATTGTTTTATTTTCATAGCCGTCTGATTCTTGCCGAAATTGTAACATTTTATTTCTTAAATATCTTGTTCTGTAGATACTCTATTACATCGATGTAAACTTATTTAACGTAAAATTTATTTTTATCTCCATCTACCCTTAGTAAGGGAGGTATAAGGATCGTGCTACAAATCGCATATCGAGATTTTGATAAATGACCACGTTTTATGATCCCTAGAATCCGATTTTAATATTTCACGATGATGTCTGGGTGTATGTATGTATGTATGTATGTATGTATGTATGGATCCTCCGCTCTATCTCAAATATTATTATTCGGGAAATTTTGAAACCTTGTATTTCGACCTTGTTCTAATATGGAAAGAACCCATTAGAGTTTGGTGTAAATCGGATAATTGGAAATAGTTTTTCTTCGAAAAATACCTTTAAATGTGTGTGTGTGTGTGTGTGTGTGTGTGTGTGTGTGCGTGTGCGCGTGCGTGCGTGCGTGCGTGCTTGCGTGTGTGTGTGTGTGTGTGTGTGTGTGTGTGTGTGTGTGTGTGTGTGTGTGTGTGTGTGTGTGTGTGTGTGTGTGTGTGTATGTGTGTGTGTGTGTGTGTGTTTGTGTGTGTATGTGTTTGTGTTTGTGTTTGTTTGTGTATGTGGGTGTGGGTGTGCGTGTGTGTGCGTGTGCGTGTGTGACGATTTTTTCAGATCCGATAACTCAAATACCACAATTCAAAAGATTATAATTCTTTCGTATTCCTTTTCGTCGAAACTGACGGAAGGTATTGTGTTGCCCACATCAGATTTTTTTAGTCCAGTAATCGTCTCTATTAAAATAAGGAAATGGCTTGCATCAATTTCTTATTAATGTAGCGTTGTATATCTCTCCCGTTTTTAATTCTTTTTAGGTAAGCTTCATTAGCTAAGAAGAGCGCTGAATTTGGCGCAATGAAAAATTCCTACAAAATTTTAAATTTACGACCAAAAATATACGCTTCATTACGGCGCGTAATTAGCGTTTAAATGGTAAACAAACCTGACGAGCCTATAGATTCGGGCCGTAGCCAAACATTTTATTTCTCCCTTCCGCGCACTTGACGATTGATGATGATGACACAGTCGCCTTGATCTTTTCGCGTACGCATTTTACCAATAATGATAATATTGCTTGCGTTCAGGGCTAGCGCTAGACTAGCAAACTAATTGAACGGTTTACTAGATTCTAGCATTGATGTATTGATAGAAGAAATAGCTAGCGAGAAATATTTTGCTAAGACATCTAACGAAATGGTAGGGAGCTACAGGGGTCTGATTTTGTATCTTTGTAGATTGTATTCGGCTGGTCTTGGGTAATCGTTATCAAATCTGCACCTAATGGTGGCTATAGAGTGACGGAGGAAATCTCAAATCCGAGATTTCAATATACAGTAGATTTTATAGTTACAAAATCAGGCCCCAGGCATTGGTATTATTTTGTTACATTTAGATACATTTTAATTTAGATGTTAAATACTTGTTGTATAGAACACAATTACAAATTGCCAAAATTCAAGGAAATACATTCTCTAACAGCTCAAGCAATAATATAAAATTAATTTTAAAATGAAGTCGTTGAGTTGTCAGTACTAGACATCTTAATAGTTATATAATATGTTTTACCCTAATCTGCGTTCGTTACCCTTAAGTACGCATCTAGCGGTAACAAATAGCACTAATTTTTGCTAGGCTAGCGCTATCCCCGATGAATGATTCAATTTAATAACAAATAATATGATTTTGAATTAAATTAATTTTATCCAATACTGACTTATAATATACTTGTTACTATGGTTATTTGACATAACTAATGTACAACATTAGTCACTCCGTGAGAGAATATTTTAGAAGTCACGGAGAAATTATTACTGATTTTTGTGATTTTGTTTTTATTTAAATATAAAAAAGCAATTTTACAAAATTATTTAATTGTTGAAATAATTTAACATTATGAAATTGATTTATTTAAATTAATATTAACATGAATGCTATAAAATAGGTTACTTGTCTTTACAAAATGACAACTGTTATGTTCGGCTGATGAAACGAAAACGAGAAACCAGTTATTGGTTACTTGCTCCGGAATTAAATTCAAAGATGCTGTTTGTGCTTCTAAGTGAATACGTTTTAAAGCAAGGTCCTCATTTTCACCCAATTTAGGGCCGGTATTTCCATCTCCGGATAAAGTTCAGGATGACTATCCGTCAGATAAATGATAAAATATTGCATCGAAATAAAAGCATAAATGAAGTAAATTATATTGAATGTCATTTTTTATGCGATATTCCGACAGATAAGTTATCCAGTACTTTATTCGAAGATGGAAATACCGGCCCTTAATGAACTTTTCTTTCAAATAATTTCTAATGACAAATAATAATTATTACAGCAATTTTTTTTCGATACCAATATAACAAAACCATAACAACCATTCAATGGCTACTTTATAATTTAAAATACTACATCAATTTACTTGTCAGTGTCAAACCATAAATAAAAATAAAAATGATTTAAGAAGTTTTTAAAAACATGTTGGATAAAACGTTGTATTACACTCGTGTGGAATGTATATTAGTCACTAAAGAAAATTAGCCATGTAGGATAATATGATACTTTCCACACTTATATAATAAATAACTATTACTTTGCAACTGTCTTGTTTAATGGTACTAAACAACAGTTGTTTGTTCTAGGATCGACCTTCAAAATCCCTGATTTCATAATGGGTGTTACTCTTTTAGCTGCCGGAGGTTGTCTTCCAGAAGCCATATCAATAGTCCTCATTGTAAGAAAAGGTTAGTATTCTTACTAGGTTTTCAAAATTATAGGATCAAATACAAAATCAAATCAAAGAAATGTTTACTCGCTTCTTTGACATCATAAATTAACTCAACGTACACAGGAACTCATTTCTCGAGTAATTATAACTTTGAGATAAAAATTTAGTTTTTGATATGAAATCCGATTAAAACTTAAAATGGTGGTTAAAATCATATTTGAAATTAGGTGCGAACAGCGTGAATGGTAGTACAAACAGTCTAAAATAAAAATGAGATCGTTGTTTCTGACTGGAGCTATTAAATTCAAATATTTTAGAAATGGATCAAGTATCATAAAATTCCAGACGCTGTTGAAATAATGATCCAATAAATTATTTCAAATATACTGCACAGTATTAACTATAGTATTCTTAAGGTAAGAATGGCATTGCGAAATAATGTTTCGTTAGTAGGTAGTTCAATTGGTGCTGACACCGAGCAGGAGCGCGATTCTAATACACTTGGAGACTTTGTCTCCTAACATGTAGTCTCAGTTAATGTAATGACGTCTGATTTTAGGGTGGCATATACTAAGTAAAATGTTGGTTATAAATTTACGTTTTTTTTCAATTTAAAAGGTGAATGAAACAGTTTATGAACAAGAACTTGTCTTGTTAATAGTTGTGGTAATAATAGTTTAATATTTTTCGTATTAACTTCCTCAACCATTAAAAAACATAAAATTCGGATATAACAACACAGAACCATTTACTAAATATATAATGTACATTTCGTATAATTGTATTTGTTACTATTTATATAAAAGAAGACTTATCTTGTATTTCACACTTTTCACGACAATATTAGCGAACAGCAAAATTATTGCATACAAAATTTTCAAAATGTCAAACCTTACTCCACTTTGTAACAATCCTAAGATACAGACCTCAGAAATTGTAAGACAAGATCTAAAAAGGATGACGGTCCAATCGTCAGATGAATGTTCGACAGCGATATGCGCAAATTATAACTTGGTCAGTTATGAACAGAAATTTGTTAAGCTAAGAGCGGTGTCAGTGGCTATCTGATGAGATTTCGTAACTCAGTAGTTAATTTTTAATTAAGTACTTATGTTAACAATATGACAAACAATTGGATTCAATATTAAACCAGTTGCTAAAAATTAACCACTAAATTACACAATAAAACCACCAAACGACGCAATAAGTTTGGACGAGTGACTGATGTAGCGAAAAAGCCGACTGCAAAGTCGTGAAACTAGTGAATAATTTTCCATTTGAAATGTTCTATTAACCAACGTTTCAGAACTAATTCGAAAATAACTTGTCATTGAATTTCAAAAATATGGGAGTTGATGGACTTTCATAATTTTTACCTATAGTCTATTCCACGAGATCTTTCATTGAATCAGGACTTCGAACCAAATCGAAAACCGTAAACCGGAAAAAATAATTGAGAAATTCTGTTAGATCCCACATAAGTTGAAACTTGACCCATCTGTGGATATAATAATTTTAAGAAATGACCAATCTGAGTTTCGAAATAAGATTAATGCACTTTGTCATTCCAAAGGGATTAGATGGGGTCGCGTAATAAAAAACCAAAATTTTTAACATTTATCTTTTTTCCCCTGGCTCTTGGCAGTTTGATGTTGGAAAAACGACTTTTTCTTTGTTGAGAATGGCGGTTTTTAAAAATTAGCCCCGAGCGGCAAAATGTCTTAAGTCGGCACTGGTTGATTTACGTGATCTATTAATAATGTCATAAAAAAACTATGGAAAAGGGTTAGAATAAAGGCTTGTCTGTATGTGCCTTTTTTAATGCAGGAGAAGATAGTTTCTTGGTCGGTTTCAGCTCAGATTATAGATTATTTTATTATTATATAGATTATTGCGCAATTTCATTCTTACGGGAATAATACTATATATGTATTCCTCATTATTATTCAGAAACGAGAAGAAAATTTAATCCATAATCGTAATTAGGTAATTCCTTAACTTTCCAATAATCTACATCTCTCAGAATAGCTGATGACTTAATATCCAGTTTCGATCAATTTCTTGTGAAATTAAACAAGGGTTGAACTTGCAAATATGCTCATGTTTACTCAATGTGAATAACGGAGTTAAAGTGACTCATTAGAGACAGTTACTGACGTACTTATAACATTAGAAAGGGTAAAGCCTTGATTACACGAAGCTAGTGTACTCGCTGCTAACATTCCTGTAAACTTGCCAGATAGTGAGTGAGCAGATAGTAAGCGATTACACGCAGTAAGTTTGTTACAGCGAACTTATTTTTAATATTTTTTCTCTATTTTCTTTTTTATTATTATTTTCTTCTATTATGTTTCTAAATCCTCCTTGCAGTATAGTACAAATTACAACAACATCTGCTTTAACCACCTTAGTCAACATTTTTTAAATTTAGAATCATACACAAGTAGAAACTTTATTGAAAACACTAGATTCTTGCTTTTATTTGCCTTATTGCACGATACGACTTCCCAAGCTTACGAGAAACTCGCCAGATGGTAGCTAGTAAAATTGACTGGAGTTCAACTCTACTCGCCACTGACTATAGCTTTATTCGATGAGGAGAACTAGATGGTTCTAAGGTACAACTTATTGCACTATTCCGTTCTATGACTAAGAGTGTAGTGTAGGACTTGATGTTCGATGAGCAATATTTTTAAAACTGTTGCGCACTTATCTACAATGAGTTTTGAGGTAGAGTAAGTTAGTGCAAGATGTAAGAGAGGGGATATTAAGCATTCTGTCCTTTAGCTTTAGCAGTATCCAATGTTTTAAAGATATTAGATTCTTCAAAATTATTACTTAATTTTACAAACAGTTCCTTCTTAATTCTAAAATGTTTAATGAATTCTTCATTTGTATATGAAGGTACAACTTCCTCGAAGTAATTTGTTATGCAATTACTTTTTACCTTCCTTCACCTTTAGGTAAGGAAGGTATTGTCTTTGGTCAAAAAATTCGGTGGTGAGTTTTTGATGAATAAGCACGTTTTAGGGTCCCTAGAATACGATTTTACTATTTTTACGATGATGTCTGTATGTGTGTGTGTGTGTATGTATGTGTGTCTGTGTGTGTGTGTGTGTGTGTGTGTGTGTGTGTGTGTGTGTGTGTGTGTAACAAAATTTTCGTCTACGATAACTTCCATACTACAATTCTAAAAATTATAATTCTTTCGTATTTCTTTTCGTTACATCCATGTAAAGAGCTGATTAGATTTTGGTTAGAATTGGACAACCGGAAGTACCCTCATTTGAAGATTTTAACAGTTTTTCTTGAAAAAACTATGTTAAATATCATTTTTTCACATTTAATGTTATTATAAATATTAAAGAATATTTTATTCTCTATACAATTTGACTGCATTTTATACTTAATATTAAATGGATGCAGAGTTAAAAAATTATAAAGAAATTAAATTTCATAAAGTAGCCATAGCTATGGAAACAGCTACTATATTAAGAAAATTTTGATTGAAAGATGTCAGTGTCAAGTGAAATTGACATAAGGTACGTTCTATCGGTATCAGAAATATTCCTACTAGAATAAGAATATTCTTAAAGCAATAGAACGCTCAGTGGCAAATAACTGTCAAGTAAAAAATAAATACGATAGAACAGTGGGAGTGTTTATGTATTATTGTTAGTTAACAACTAAAGCTAACTTTGTATGTTTATTTTAGATCTTCAAAATGTTGTTATTACAGAGATTATAATTATGTAAAAATATATTAAATAATAAAAATGTAAAGGAGGTATTTCTTTGAGCACAGTCTAATCTGAACATTGACAAATGTAACAAAAAGGTACGCGCGACATTCGGCTAGTACAATTTTGAATTTATCTCCAATCTATATATCTTCCAACCAGCGCTTCCAGCTCTGAAGTTGGAATGATTCGTAGGAATATTCAGATTTTTTTGACGCAAAAGAACGATCATTGAGGTTCTACTAGAAGAAGTAGTAAGATTTCTGACACCGATGGAACGTACCTATAGTGTGTTTGTCTTATAATTTTACTGGAAATATAGGATCTTTTACTATAAATTTTCTGTATGGAATTTGCATAAAATACATGCAACTGCCGGAAGGTAAAGTACAAGAAATATAATCTTTAGCAAGGAACTTTATGAAATTTGTACAAAATACATAGAACTGACGGAAGGTAATGTGCTGGCCACATCAGATTTTCTTCTTATTGTAATTGCTAATCAGTGTAAAAATCTCATCGTCTGTTTCAGATGAAGATGAATCTAAAAAATCTAATGATTCCTCACCACTAGATTCATCCAAAATTTCAGTAAGGATGTTCTTCGCTATAGCTGTCATTTTCAAAACACCAAAACAAAATTAGATTATAGGTTATGTTACTGCCATATATGCACTGGAGTGTTCTATAACTTTCAATGAACCAGTGTACACTATTTTGTACTGTCTTGCACTGCACTATTCTGCCATGATTTCCCTGCACTATTCATCGAACAAAGCTTATATAGCGAGAAAACTCGACGGGCAGCACATTACATGTATAGTTCGTCTAGGGATCATTTTCCGAAGACTCGTTATCGTTTTATTATGGGTGCACAATAGCTAAAACCGCAATGCCAAAATATTTCGGTCCGTACAGTCGACCAGTTCAGTATTTGCAATGCTGGTATATATTTTACGCCCAGTATTCGACTGTAAACCAAGACTGCAAAGATTAACGCATTAAAATCTGGAAAGTTCAGTCTTGGTCTACAGTCGAATACTGGGCGTAAAATATATACCAGCATTGCAAATACTGAACTGGTCGACTGTATGGACCGAAATATTTTGGCATTGCGGTTTTAGCTATTGTGCACCCATAATAAAACGATGACGAGTCTTCGGAAAATGATCCGTAGACGAACTATACTTAGTCACTGTTTGCTTTTACATTGATTTCTACATTTCTGCCGCTCTTTTGAAATGAAAACATGCATTAAATGGATTCCCTGCCTACTCTGTATAGTAATAGTACATTTAAGCACAAGTATCATAAGGCAATCTGTTAACGTACGAGTCCAATCAAAGGGCAGAATTTATATCCCTTTCTAAAACAATGCTATTTTCTTACGTGAAATGAACTCTACCTATGGTATGACTAGCGAATGAAAGTTGACGTATAAATTATTTTATAGATGTGGTTTCTTTTGAAACCCTAGAGAAGAATAGAATTGTAGGAAATATTCAGGTATGAATTTTTGCATGAACCCATTTAAATACTGGACTGGGAAAGCACAGAAATACATTAGGATGTTTGGCTGAAAATAGATGGCCGGCTAGGGTAACTGAATATCAAAAATAGGGGTGTGTTTAAAATATTTCAAACATTTTTCGTTTATGTTGCTTATAACAAAATATTTGATCTTTAAACTATTTAGTTTGGCAACAGTAATTCCGACTCGAGGGTTGCATATACCTGAGACGAACGAACTAGAATTTGCGGTATTAAATTTTTCAAATACATCCCTGAATCCTTTTGCTAAGATCATTTTAAATGCCTCCTGGTATTGAGTACAATTCTAATCTTCTGTAACGGAATACATAAATTATATTATTTTTTCTTTCTTTTTAGGGCAAGGAGGTATGGGAGTATCTAACTCCCTCGGATCCAACACTCTGACCATTTTACTAAGCTTGGGCCTCCCATGGTTTATCAAAACCATGATAGGATGGGACGAAGGTGAAACATACATTCATATGGAATCAGACTCTCTCTTTTATACCATAATGGCTTTAATTTTGGCTGTATGTATTCTGTTCATAACAATTAGTGTATCCGGGTATCAACTTTGCAAAAGAGTAGGAATTATTTTAATGATTATGTACTTAATATTTCTTACATCGGCCATTTTGTTGGAGATGTTTTTATATGATGATGGCAAGCTATACCCTTGTTAAGAATAAGAGGCAATTTCATTGGTCGGTTTTTGAAAAACCGTTGGAAATTGACCTATCAGATTGCTAGAAAAGAACGGACAAATTTGTGTTTTATAAAGACAAAATAGTCGATGGAAAATAGTACGCTTTACGACAAAATACTACTTATGTACATTATTTATACTTATGGATTAAAATTTTTCTTTTTACAAAAATTATAAACTTTATTAATTTATAGATTAACATATATTTATTAACAAACTTTATTGTTCAACTGAATCTCAAATATAGTACGTACTAATATTGCATATTATGTGAAACTGTACCTAATAGTGTAGCAAAATTAAGTTATAGCTACAAGTTGAATGAAACCCAGTTCACACTATAAAAAACACTTAAAGCCAGCGATATAAAGAAGGTTAAATACACCTGAGTATAAAGAAGTATATCGCCTTTAAGGAAAGAGTCTAAAATGCATTGTACATATTTTTTGTGTAATATTGTAATAAATATTTTTGTATACCATAATTTTATGTACTTACAATAAATAATATATTTTTCATATATTTGTTTTTACTCTGTACTATAATTATAAATATAAATTTCTACGTAATTACACTAATTTTTATATTTTTAAATTAATTAATATACATTCATGACAATACATATAAAAAAAATTTCGTACGTCCGTCCACTTTGACTAATATTACAGAACTCAAAATCGTCCAGAAATGCGCTGTTACTGACCTAGGCCGGCAAAAGGAGTTGGCATTACTGTTCTGGTGATATGTCAATTTATGATTATTTTCAACACAAGAATTAACAAATTTTTTACAAATTTTAGGGTTAAAGGTAGGTATAGGGATCGTGCTAAAAATCGCATATCGAGATTTTGGTAAATGGCCACGTTTTATGATCCCTAGATTCCGATTATAATATTTTACGATGATGTATGTATGTGTGGAACCTCCACTCAACTCAAATGCCATTATTCGGAAAATTTTGAAACTTTGTTCTAACATGGAAAGAATCCATTAGATTTTGGTATAAAACTCAAAATTAAAGATAAGTAAATTTTCTACAGGATTTCATTAATACTCTATATATTTTATGGATAAATTCATAAAATTATCTAATTTAAATACCGGAGCCTACGCTTTAAAAAAACAGCAAACATAATTCCTTGGTTACACAGTTCATATCTCAAATAAATGTATGAAAATGACAGATAAATATCAAAGAAATAATAATTTCATATTAATAATAATAACGTTTTAAAAAGAAAATAGTAAATAGAACCATAAGTTATATGGAATGGATCTTAATATGTAAGTAAGTATATTTAAATTAATAAAATTCAAATGTGTGTACATAGCAGATTAATATGGGAAATACATGGAAATTATCCAATATTTTAGGCCCATAAATTAATTTTAGAAATTGTGATTTTCGTATTAATAATAATAGCCATGCCAAATTTATACAAAAAGATAAACAAATGCTTAACATTTTATCATCTGTGAGAATCGTGAGAATAGGTTAAATGTCTCTTGACAATGTCAATTTATTGGAAATGTAAATGGGCTGAACTTTGTGCTTAGTCTTGAATATACTTTTTTTTAGCAAAATACTTTTCAACATATTTTCTTCGCGATATATAATAATTACAAAAATTAGAATTTTATTCTTATTTCTCCACGTATTCTAGTGAGTTGTACAGCATCCATAAGAAAGAAAAGCTCAGCTGGATACGTCAAAATTAAAGCTCAGTTCAATCTACAGTAAAGCTCTCGCAACAAAGATCTTAATCCTGGATATTAATATCTTCAGAAATAAATTTTCTTTGTTTTACAAACGGTTTCTAAGAGAGAAAACAAAATAATTTCATAAATAAGATATTGTGAAAGTAATAAAATTAAAATCGTAATATTAAAATGAGAAGATATTAAAAATAATGAATCCGAAAAGTTTATTAAAATCTACTTTTTTTGAATTGTAATTAATCTTTTTATGATTGTAATATTGTGACAGTTTAAAAACCTACATCAAATGCCAAGTAAAATTAATTAAAAGAATTGTAATGTATAATTTGCTGTTTGTTTATTCACAATGAATCGTTAATTAAACAAAACTTTTCACACTTGTGTGTTATTAATAACTTTATGGTTTTACATTGAAGTTTTATTAAACAGCAAATACAACTGTTCAAATATTGCAAATTAAAAACAAAGAAATAAATTAATAGTCAACAATATTGTTACATCAACAATGATTGAGTTTTTTTTATTAATATTGATGTCAAAGTTAAAAATCATAATAATAAATTTAACACATATAAAAGTTTTAATATAAGTACATCTACATTTAAAAGGATAAGTATTCCAATTAACTAGTATTATTTTTTCTCAATTAATCGTTTATGGGTTATTTTGGAAAAAAATAAGGCATTATAATAGTAAAAAATCTGATGTGGCCAGCACATTACCTTCCGTCGGTTATATGAGGCATTTACGAAAATTCTACCGGTGAACTGTTACTGGTAAACAGCTGTTTATCAGCTTATAGCTACCGGAGTCGATATTTTAAAAACGCAAGTGGTAAACAGAGGTAGATCCATAACCTATAAAAAAAAATTTGAAACAGGATAGAAATTTAATGGAGTTAACAAACTGAGCAGAGTCCTACTTTGAACACATTTCCAATTTTAACGCGTGCGCTTCGCTTTGCATCACTACTTTTTTTTGATATTAGAGTCTTCATGAATCCGGTAGATGAATCTGGTAGATATTGTAAAATTTTCGAACACGGTAACTTTTTACCACTCGTGTTTTCGAACACAGTCGGTAGATGCAGTATCTACCGGTAGAATTTACGTAAATGCCTATGTATTTTCTATAAAATTCATACAGAAAGTTCCTTGCAAAAGATTCTAAATTGCTTGTATGTACATTACTTTTCGGCAGTTGTATGTATTTCATACAAATACCATACAGAAAGTTTCGAGCAAAAAAATCCTATATTTCGAGTAAAATTATAACAAAAATATACTACGAATATGTCAATTGACACTGACATCTTACAATCAGAATTTTCTTAATATAGTAGCTGTTTCTAGCATAGCTAACTAATTTATGAAATTTAATTTCTTTATAATTTTATAACTCTATATCCATTTAATATGAAGTATAAATGCAGTCAAATCGTATAGAGAATACAATGTTCTTCAATATTTATAATGACATTAAATGTGAATAAATGATATTTACCATCGTTTTTTCAAGAAAAACTATTAAAATCTTTAAATGAGGGTACTTCCGGTTGACCAATTATAACCAAAATCTAATCAGCTCTTCATTTGGATGCAGCGAAGAGGAATACGAAAGAATTAGATTTTTTGGAACTGTAGTTTTAGAGTTATCGTTGACGAAATTTTTTTTTGTTACACACATACACACATACATACATACAGACATCATCGTAAAAATAGGAAATTCGTATTCTAAGAACCTTAAAACCTGCTTATTCATTAAAAACTCACCACCGAATTTTTTGACCAAAGACAATACCTTCCTTACCTAAAGGTGACGGAAGGTAAAAGGATATCGGAGATTGAAATGGGTAATCCGAAAACATTTTACTAACACATGAGAGCAAATAACATTTTGTTGTTTATCAAACATGAGAGAGAAACTCTGTCTAATTTCAATAGGTAAATACAAGTATTATATGGCATAATTCATATAAAACTAAGTCAAACATTGACGCAAAGCGACAAAGGGAATACTAAAGACAACTTTATTGCTTGGTTTGCTACAACAAATCATAACTGTCCGTTACCGAAGCACAGCTAGTTAACATTGCTAAACAAACAAACGTTTATCCTGTATTTATCCAAGCTGTGGATAAAAATAGATGAACTAAACACGCAATAGCAGAGAAAAGAAGAAGAAGGAGGAAGGAAATACTAAACAAGAGTAGGAAATTGAAAATTTAATTGTGGAAAAGAAGTTTAATCTAATTTGTTCCTAATTACTAGAAAGAAATTGGAATGACGGATCAATTATTGTTTTTTATGTTTAGTTATTTTACAAAATAAGCTCAAATTCGTATCATTTTGTTATAAGGTGTATGTCGTGGCCAGATTGTAAAAATCAGTGTTTTACCTCCCGCTACCCTTGGTAAGGGAGGTGTAGCGATAGTGTTAAAAATCGCATATCGAATTATTAGTAAATGACCACTTAGCGTCCCTAGAATCCAATTTTAACATTTTCACGATGATGTCTATGTGTATGTGTGTGTATGTCTGGATCCTCCGGTCTAACACAAATACTATCATTGAGAAAATTTTGAAAACTTGTATTTTATTATTCTAATATGGAAAGAAGCCATTACATTTTAGTGTAAAACAGATAACCGGAAATGGCATTTTACTTGAAGTACAAAATAGTTGTTCTTCGAAAAATACCGTTAAATATAATAAATCTGATGTGGCCAGCACATTTTTTTCCGTCAGTTCTATGTATTTTGTATAAATGTCATACAGAAAGTCCCTTGCAATAGATTTTATTTCTGGTACATTGCCTTAAGGCAATTGTATGTATTTTATAGAAATTCCATAGAGAAAGTTTCTAGCGAAAGGTACTATATTTCCAGTAAAATTATAACAACATTCTTGCATTTAACACAGACACCTTTTAATTAGAATTTTCTTAATATAGCAGCTGTTTCCAGAGTTATAGCATAGCTGGCTAATATATGATATTTAAATTATTTTTGTATTCATTACTAATTAATTTGATAAAGGAAAGAAGATTTAATGAAAATATATGTCTAATGGAGACAATGCAGTTACTCCTTGAATTAACTGTTTGAGAACCATTACCAACTCGGGACTATGACGTCACAAATAATTTCAAATATTCAAAAATTTATATCTCGTTTTCTGATTCGAATTTTAACATTGCGTTTTTACCAATATTCCTAGATTTTGATATATTATTTTATTTTTTATCATTTATATTTAATTGTACAGTTTAATAACTTGAAAATCCAGTTTAAAAAGATGTCAAATAAAACTGATCTACTTGCTTTAAAAAAGACTAACTAATTATATAAATTCGTTAGCTGTTGTTCTATTTACAAATAAAAGACTAATAAAACAGTATAAAAATAAAATCCCTTCCACGTGTTTTTATAAAGAAAACAATCTAATTAACGTTATTCATTTGCTATCCTTGGATTTTTCTTATAAACATCCCCAAAACGCAAATTATTTCATATGTTTCTATGGCATCCTGTTTATTTCCATTTTGTTTCCATAGTAACAACCCTTTTGTTTCAAATTCAAAAGCAATTTTTTGTCGTACATTGTTCTAGTTGACACGCAGAATAACTAGATAAAAGTTGCATAGTTCAAAAGCAAACTTCATTCATATGCACAAAGGATGCGCTAAAATTCTAATAAAAAGTATAGTTGCAGAACAATGAGATTACACGGTATTTATTGAAGCGATAAATTATCGTTATATTCGAGGTGAAAATTTAAGTTGCGTATAACGCCTCTTTACAATTATTGTGGTTTCACTTTTTGAAATGATTTAGTGCTTTTTTAACCCTTTACCACGAGATTATTACACAAAGAATACTATAAAACGGATGCAAAACAGTTTAATATTAAACCTTAAACACTTTTTTGTATATCGTCTTCCGCTTTATATCTACTATAATATTTTTATTGAAATATGCGCTATGCGGCAGATTTCATGCCCAATCTGTTGCATCCAAGAAGTATACAAAAATGACGTGTGACATTTATGCATTAAAGTTTACTGCTGCAATGCAATTCAAATACAATGTCGATGCATTTTACATTTTTCTCGACGGATGTATAAAATGATTTCACACCCTATTTGTTTTCTGAGATGACTTGTGGAAATCAATGAAACGTACAATTATTTTTTTACTCAAGACAATAATGGTTATTTTATAGCGTTTTCAGCTTACACAGTGCAAGTGCGCACTGAGTGCAACATTTCACTTGATCACACTGAACGAGTTTTGCCCTCATCCGGTGGCAGTGCTGGTTTAGCCGGCATATTTGCACTGACATTTGAAATTACATCATAGAAATAAATTATAAATGGGATGAATTAACAGATTTTTTATATTTATTGCTTATATTTTAAAAATTATAGTTATTATTTTAATAATATAATATAATATAATATAATATAATATAATATATATATATATATATATATATATATATATATATATATATATATATATATATATATATATATATAGCGAGTGTTGACAACATTTGGGGTCGTTTCTCGCATTCTAAGTTCAATTCTCTTTTATTGATCCATTGATCATTTCCCAGATTTCTATGTATCATATCTGTTTGTATTTGTTTTGTCCACTCAGCTTTCGGTCTTCCTCTTCTACGCTTTCCATTCGAAGTCCACTCGCATATTTTCCTTGGCCATCTTCTCTCATCCATACGGTTTACGTGACCATACCATGAATATATATATATATATATATATATATATATATATATATATATATATATATATATATATATATATATATATATATATATATATATATATATATATATATATATATATATAGCAAATTCACAATACAATAGGACTATGATTTTAAAAATAATATTTTATTAAATAGATGCCTTTTGCATATGTGGTGGAAAATTTAGAAATAAAAAAGTTGCTGAGCCTGGTTTTAATCTTCTTCTGTATGTTTCAGGCCTTTTCAAATAATCAGTTTCAAGAAAATGATCACTGCAATTTTTTTATGCTTTTGTAGGTGTGAAATCTTTTCTTTTTATGGCATCTATCCACACATATTATTTAAAGGAAATCTATAAAATATTTAAAACAATAGTATGAATAAATATGTATATGAACAATAATACTTTCTTGAAAAATTGTCGAGGGATATCCTTGCTGTCTATTTGTGCACCCAAAAGGACTACAAAAAGACGGCATATTGCCTTTTATTATTGAAATATTTCACTTAAAGTATTTATTCACTAAGAACACAACACAAACATAACTTTATTCAAGAAAAATGTCATATAATGCATTAATAGACCAACGAACGTTTTACATTTTGCCTTTTCTACAAATGGCGCCATAGCCCCACCACATGATTCACTTGTTAAACGTATGTCAGTTATCCAGTATTTTATTAGAACATCCTTGACTGACACTATTGCACTTGCCTAGCGAACCAGTGCACAAAAGTCGCACTGAGCCAGTGCACGATGCAACATTTTCTTAAGCTGAAAACGCATCAGCTGACTAAATTTTGCACTCAATGACAAGCTGAAAACGCTCAGTGCAAACAAGTGCGCTTGTAAGCTGAAAACGCTTTTAATCTCAAGGCCGCAAAATCTCTATTTGGCGTACTGAGAGAATAATTCTCAAAGAAGCCGCTTGCGGCCGGGGAAGGACAGTCTCGAAGGCGCTAACGGATTTCGCGGACAAGGTGTTCATAATATTTTTTGTGCAACCGTAAAAAGTAATTATAAATTTTATTATTTTTAACTTTTTAATTCATTGAAATGAAAAACGGCTTTCACGGAACTGACATTTGATAAATACAACAATTAATTTTGTTGAAAAGAGATT
The DNA here is from genome assembly GCA_963082715.1 of Harpalus rubripes. NCBI lineage: Eukaryota > Metazoa > Arthropoda > Insecta > Coleoptera > Carabidae > Harpalus > Harpalus rubripes. Next base: position 18,029,548 of record OY720460.1, read on the forward strand.
AAATAATTTTTAAAATAACTATTTTGCAGTGTTTATTTTAAAAAGCAAACCAAGAAACTTATTATTGTCATATTTTATTCAGCTTGCCTATGTGCGGGCATGGTGGGCACACATATTGTGGGTGATCATGCCCACACAATTTAAATTTCATTGAAACGAAAAAAGTTTTTTAAAATAAAATTTTAAGTATGCATTAACAAATTATACCAAACACTGCAATAGCTATAATGTCATTGTAACTTGCGCTGATGACTTTGTAATAATGTCATGTCAATTTTTAAGTGTCAAAGTTAAGGCTGGTTCATGTAAGCTATAAATTTAAGACTTTACCTTAGCATTAGCATTAAGACTTTGCATTAAACTTTACATTACGTTGCCTGGTACATGTACTTCTTAGGGCAAACCAATAAGAGTAGGCCGGTAATGTCATTTTTGCGAACAGTGATACGTCATTCATGTTGACATACAAGGACATATAAAATATAGATATGGATAGTGATACAAACGTTGTCGTATTTTCAATAGTTTTTTTAAAAGTATAATTGCTTTTTTAAAACGCCAAACGTCAAATTCAAAGACATGAATATCGCCAGCGGCAAGCTTCTGATTGGTCTGGATTAGCATTAGGACTTAAGAATGTAGAAATACATACCGTGAATATTTTTTAAAGTGAAACATAGATTTGCAATTTCCATAGTAACTAAATGACAGCAATGTATAAGAGCGTTCCATTTAAAATAGAACATAGGGTGTCATTGCCAAGTGAATATTATCTGTCAATTAGTGTTGTATTATTACTTCTAAGTTAAAAATAATGTATACAGTTCAAGAGAAAGTGCAAATAATTCAATGGTATAATGCAGACGTTAGTCTCAGACAGGTATCTGATTTATTTCGTAAATCATTTCTTGATCGAATAACACTAAGTGCTTCAACTATATTACGAATTGTTAAGAATTTTAAGAGAGATGGTTGCGTTAAACGTGAACATGTAAAAAAAACAAGACGAAATAATGAGGTAAAAATGATCGAAATTATTACGCTGATACGAAATAATAATAGATTATCTACAGAAACGATAAGGCAAGCTGTGGGTGTAAGCAAAACCAGTGTACATCGTTTACTAAAGAAAGAACATTTTAAATCGCACCACTTTCAAACCCATCAAGAATTGGTTGTGGATGACAGTGAAAATATATTAAATGTTCGTTGCAATCTTTTTTATTTTTAAAATGATTAAATCAAAATACATATTTTATTTGTTGTTCTATTTTAAATGGAACGCTGTTATACATTGCTGTCATTTGGTTACTATGGATATGACAAATCCCATGTTTCAAGTTGACTAAGGCCCACTTTTACAATTGATGGATAAACTATGGTATAGCTATCTGAGGTATAACTTTATCCTAGTAATTATACCTTCGATAAACAAGACTGTTTTTTACAATGCATTTTTATCTATCAGATAGTTATACCAAGAATTACGTTAAATCCCATTTGGGTTGGTACTGACACAATAAAATTATCTCCTTATTAGACTATTTTTCTTCAATATTGTTATTATTTCTACCTTCTAATTTGCATTTTTCACAATGTTAGATGATATAAATGATATTTTTGATTATGACAGTGATGATGAAATACTTGATTGACATTTGTCAAACGTATGAATAATAACACATCGTTTGTATTTACGTGGTATCCATAAGAACAAGGGATACAGTTATCCGAGGTTTATACGACTGATTTCCATGGGATAAGAAATACTGGTGTTTATTCTATCTGTGGTTTATCCGAGGTTTGTAAAATACAATTTTCAATTTTATACCTCGTATAGCATTATACGAGGTTTATCTAATGATTGTAAAAGTGGCCCTAAAACGCACGGTATACCGTAGCATGCATTTGTCTATACTCGAATTATTAATGCAAAGTCATAATACTAATGCTAAAGTAAAGTCTTAAGTTTACAGCTTACATGAACCAGCCTTTAAATCCAATTTCGCGATATTGGATTTCGCTGTTGGTATTGCGTCTACGAAATATTTAGGGAGTTTATGGGGTCTCGTGGCCGCGTGCCGCGTGCCTGAGGTCGAGAATCTGGGGAACCGGGTTCGATTCCGCCAAATATTTCCAATTTTAAATGGCACAAAATTGACCCCTGTGGTGCACTCTCCACGCCAGCAATGAGTGCCCGTGAGGTGACGCCTGGTAAGCGCCCGCACGGTGCAAATATATCATCTTTACCGATATCTGTGTACAAAGCAGATTGGCACACCCAGCAATGGGTAATAAGCCGTGATGATATATTTATTATTTATTTATTAAATATTTAGTTCGCGTCGGTTGCACAAAATAGTTATTTACAAATACTTTTTCTATCCTTGCTGTTAAACTATTATTTTAATGACTCTTGCGGTTCAAATGCTACTTGATTTACTATTTTGAGTAGACAAAAACACACTTTAAAATCTACTACAGAAAAAAAAAACTGTATTCCTTATGTTACATATTTCCACCCAATTACTTAAAAACCGAATGTATTTCTTAACCACATCTAAAAACAAAACTAATGCCTCCCACTTTCCGTTTACCATTCTCATACATCACTTCATTTCCATTCCTCTATTCTCATCAATTCCTGCTACTGAGCTTTTAGTTTCTCGGCCTTAGATTATTCCTGCACTTCAGCTAGGCGCATGGAACATCAGGACACGCCAACATCGGCCACCGCATCACTAGGACCAAAGCAGGAGCATTTCGTCGTCGGCCGCCCGACAAGTCGCGTCGATTCGCGGAAATATACATCGCGCAAAGTATGAAAAAAGTTTGAAGAAGATTATAAATTAAAGCAAAGTTGTTGATGAAGTTAACGGGAAGTTTAGCGGGTAAACGGTATATAAAAATTAGTTTTTAACTGATACTAATAGTGTTACAAGTTTGAAAATACTTTGTATAGGATAAAGATATTTAAATATTTATAATATAAAGTGAAATAAATAGTAAATGTTGTTTCACATATATTAATCCGTATATTATATGCATGTATATGTTAATGTATTCCTTTAATTAATAAGTGTTCCATAAATTCGTATATAAAACATTTTTAAAAGTGTTGACTTTTTTGCAAATTATTATTCTTCTATTATAAATATAGTTAATATTTAATTTTTAAAATTTATGTGATTAATTATAAACTTTATTGTGGACTCAATAATTATTTCCATGTTCTTGGCCCATCAAGAAGTTTGAACCAGTGTATTTTCAAAGACCGTAAGTAATCATTTATTTTCCATATCTTGACATATATACTTTGTAAATTTGATATTTTATAGATACTTTATAATATTAATTTTATAGAAAATTGGGAAATGATCGGACACGCAGTCTAATGTAAATAATTTATTTCCTGGCCTACGTTTCGACTGTTACTACAGTCTTCCTCAGGGCTAGACATGGTCAATGATTAAAAACGGTAACGTGGGGATCCCCCATATGACCCAATGGAGATAACAAATTGAAATTTATTAAATATATTGTATTTATATTATATGTCAAGTCAAATAATTTTAAGCTGGTACTCAGAGAAAACTCAAACATCTTTTCTAAAAATTTAAAACGTTCTGAATTTGAGAAAAAACGTGTACTCGAATTCAGAACGTTTTAAATTTTTAGAAAAGTTGTTTGAGTTTTCTCTGAGTTCCAGCTTAAAATTATTTGACTTGATATATTATATAAATACAATATATGTAATAAATTTCAATTTGTTATCTCCATTGGGTCATATGGGGGATCCCCACGTTACCGTTTTTAATCATTGACCATTTCTAGCCCTGAGGAAGACTGTAGTAACAGTCGAAACGTAGGCCAGGAAATAAATTATTTATATTAGACTGCGTGTCCGATCATTTCCCAATTTTCCATTCTGCTACCAGTCGATCATCGTACTCCACATTCATTTTATAATTCAAAAATATTTGCCAGACATCATGTAATACCAATTGAAGAGTGTTAGCTAAAATAACCTGTCCATTTTTTTGAATGTGAGAAAATCAAAGAAACAACTTTCAAGAAGAAAGTTTTTACGCCATTTGTTTTCAAAGACCATTTCGATCAAATAGTTTAATGTATTGTGCTGTACATTCCAAAAAAATATTCAAATTATTTACGATTCAGTATATCAAAAAACATTGTACAATGCTCAACCGTTACCCGAAATTTACGTGCTCGCACGGATAACAAGCTAGCTTCGCTCACTCGTTAGGTACCGTGCGCGCCCGTAAATTTCTGAGTATACTAAAAATGAACAAGCAGAAGACGCACGTCATCAATAAATATTACTAGATTTTAGCTACTACATAAATTACAGCTGACTCGTCCACCATTTTGGCGCCATTTAAATAATTCAATACAGTATTATTAATCATAGAAATTATCCATAATGACGGGTTGTTCTGCTCCAAATTGTGCAAATCCTTTAAGAAATGGTTTTAATTTTTACAGGTGCTTATGCAATACATATATTTTCTCTAATCTCAAAAATATTAACGAACCGTATTTTTTCTTGTATTATTATTTTAAATAAATATAATATGGCAAATATGGAAGTTATATTTAATTATGAAAAATAGTTACTAGATAAACTTGTAAGAAATGCACTTTTATTTCATAATTTACTGCTTTCATTTTGGCACCAATATGGCGTACGAGTCAGCTATGTATTATTTAGTAGCTGTATACTATATAATGACGTCACTTATTACTACGTTTACATGGGGTAGTAATTTATTCTAGAAAATACAATGCTTGTTGCATAACTTACTGTATACAATAAATACATGCAGATGAATTATCGTGTAATATTTATTAAAACAAACCAATAATAAACAGGACCTGGTTTAGGTCGTCTTAGCTTTAATCAAATCAAAGTGCCCCAAAAACTATAATAAAATGTGAAAATTGTGCGTCCCCAAAATCGGTGCGCCCTAGGCTGCAGCCTAGTCAGCCTATCCAGTAATTGGGCACTGCAGTAATTCTGTAGCACAAGACAACTCACTAATCCTTAACTCAGAAGAAACTGTTGTAATTAGTACAATAGGTAGATAAACTAGAACGATATATTATATTGATATATTTTATTGACAGCAAATTGACTGTTCTATATATTTTTTACAAAACAATAATACATAACTACTTTGATATTTACAATTATTTATATTAATTCAAGTCACTCGTGCCTGGATTAGATATACTTTGTTCCATTTAAGCCATTCGGCATCAGCGCTAATTTAAGTAGCCGAAGTTACATTGGGTAAACGTGTCTCTTGATTCCAATTTCAGCTAATCAGAGAGTTGAAGACTATGCCCTATTCTCTACAATTCTGAATGGCTAAAATGGAACAAGGTATAAGTTTACAATCAAGTGACAGGGACAGGATGGATATTTGATTGATTTTAAATTTAATTTAAACATTTCTAATAATTTTATATTCCCTAAAAGGAATAAGGATTAACTTAAAGATAAATTTCATAATGTATACGGTACTTGTTACTAGTTTTTTTATTTATTTTTTTTTTAATAAATAACACCCAATAATTTCTATAAGTTATATTTCATTTTGTAAGGTTTTTTTCAGGTTTTTTCTAGGGGTAAAATGGTAAAATTCTTCAATTTTGATATTATGATCCAAAAGGCGATAGGTATATTTGTTTGTGTATTTTCACTGTAAAATCTGTTGAAAAACCATTTGTTTTTCACAACTAGACAAAATTAGTACCTTCTTTCAACCATTTCCATTTCTTCCTTTTCCAATTGATCCTTCCTCATTTCCTCCTGACACAATCTAAATAATCAAAGCTCTCTATTGTGGTTTGGAATTGTAATTGGCGTGCTGAACAAATAAATTACTTCCTGAGCTGCCATGCAACGGTAAACACTTGTTGAACAGCGACGGCTAATTTTTCCTGCGTTGGATTTTATCTAGCTGTTCGGAAATGCGTGAATATGTTACACATTTGAAAAGAGGATAGTATTTTTAGAGAGATGTAACTTGATAATTGACTGCCTGTTGCAGTAAGTGGACTAGAAATCGTTGGAATTGAAACAGGAAATTATAAATGAAATATTTAAGGATAAAGAGATTTAAATTTTAATCCTTTAGATTTCAATTTTCGAGAAAGTAGAGCCACCATAAAATAAATTTCTGATATCCGCAAATCTGTATATTTACCTATTTTTGAATTATGAATATATTTGTTGTTAAAAAATCTGATGTGGCCAACACAATACCTCCTGCCATTTAAATATTATTAATTTAAATATATATGTATATACTTACACAGTAACTTTTAAAAACCGCCATTCTCAACAAAGAAAAAATCGTTTTTGCCAAGAGCCAGGGGAAAAAGCTCGGAAAAAAGATAAATGTTACAAATTTTGTTTTTCCATTACGCGAATTTTAAAGTTTGAAACTCCATCTAATGCTTTTGGAATGACAAAGTGTATTAATCTTATTTCGAAACTCAGATTGGTCATTTCTTAAAATTCTTAAACCCACAGATGTGTCAAATTTCAACTTTTTAATGTTTAATGAAAGGTCTCGTGGAATAGACTATAGGTAGAAATTATGAAAGTCCATGAACTCCCATATTTTTGAAATTCAATGACAAATTATTATCGAATTGGTTCTGAAACGTTGGTTAATAGAACATTTCAAATGTTCACAGGATACATCTTTACCAGTTTCACGACTTTGCAGTCAGGGCTTTTTCCCTACATCAGTCACTCGTCCAAACTTTTTGCGTCGTTTGGTGGTTTTATTAATTGTGTAATTCAGTGGTTAATTTTTAGCGACTGGTTTCAAATTGCATCCAATTGTTTGTTATATTATGTCAACATAGGTACTTAATTGGTTAAATTTTTAAGCAGTTGCTAAAAATTAACTATTGAGTTACATAATCTCATCAGATAGCCACTAACACCGCTTTTAGCTTAACAAATTTCTGTTCATTACGAGTACTGAACAGAAATCGGCTGACCAAGTTATAATTTGCGCATATCGCCGTCGAACATTCATCTTTTTATACCCTGACGCTTCGACCGTCATCCTTTTTAGACCTTGTCTTACAATTTCTGAGGCCTGTATCTTAGGATTGTTATCGCTTTGCATTCTTTACATATACCATTTAAAAGTGCCCACCTTCAATCTATAAGTACCAATCATCTCATTTTGCTAGAAAATTGACATTCATCCTTTTTCCCCTGGGGCCCGATTCTTGAAATCATGCGAAAGTTTTCGCACGCGACTAAATTCGTGTGGTTAGTTTCGTGCACGAACAGTACTGTACGTATGAGTGGTATTCTTGAATACCAAACGAAACTCGGCCGAAGCCTATGCATACGATTCTCGAAAGCAAGCGAACGTAGTTTGTAGCAGCCAATCTAAACGAAACATATGTACCACGTGAATACTTCATCATATAATTTTTTCTAACTGTCACTGTCAACCACAACTGTCAGCCACAGCTGTCAACAACGCTGTCATAAGCTATAAGTGTTGTAATTTTAATATTCAAAATTTATTATATATACATGATATATTTGATATAGTAGGCATTATTTTTCTTAGTTTACAGTATGTACATACATAATATGGCAATATTAATATACAAGTGTTATGTAATAATAATACTCTAATTTTGCTAACCATTTCAGATTTGGAATGCAAAGCTCGTTAAAAGGCGCCTAAAATTCCTTTTTAACAATCCATTACATCGTTCTATTAATGCACGAGCGCACATATGTCCAATATTATAACGATACTTGAGTGTATGGAGACTCTAGATTTATAATTGGCATCATTATAAGATCATGAAACGTACGCGGAAATATATAAAAACATAATTTGATTTATATCATCTAAGTACTGATACACCTAACACAAGTAACAGTGACAGACACAGTTTCGTGTGCGAATGATACTTTCAAGTTATTCATACCCATGCGATGTAATTGCGCACGGAATATTCGCCTACGACCACACGATTTCGTTTCAAGAATACCAATATGCAGTTCGCATGCGCATCTTTTCCACTTACGTATGCGAAAAATTTCAAGAATCAAGCCCCTGGGTCTTAAATTTGCTCTAATTAAAGTTTTTATTTAAAAAAATTAAGAACGTGCTCTGTTCGATGTACCGCCCTTTATGTATCTACCGCCGGGAGCTAGACCCCAAAATTACATTTAAAGGTATTTTTCAAAGAAATACTATTTTGAGCTTCAAGCAAAGTGCCATTTCCGGATATCTGACTTACACGAACATCTAATGGCTTCTTCCTATATTGCAGATCTAATAAAAAATTTAATTGGTGAGTCGTTAGATATTCTGGGCTCGTAAGTGACTCTCTGCATTCCAGGAGTAAGCACAATAGCCGGATTAATCTATTGGAGATATCGCGATAAGATGGAACCGAGGTGTTATGCAAACCAGAAGATCTTTACCGTATCTTAAAATAGAAGGCGGATTTACACTAGCTAAAAGCAATGATAAAAGCTTGCTATTTGATTATTGATATACAGTATGTTCATTAAAAAGCGGGCCGTAGGCGTTTGACACAGGAAATAGGTTTTTCCTCGAACAAAAATTTCCATTTAATTTTACAGAAAAAATCTACTCTTATATCACTAATCAGATTTTATTTTGCATGTTTAATAACATATAAAATCGAATTTGATTTTTTATAAATATTGCTATTTTGTAGTGCCAAGGAATTTAAAGAAAATTAAAAGAAATGCATATCGTTTGAATTGTCACAATTTCGATTTTGTAAGTTACAAAATAAATATAAATAAACTTGGTTTATTTAGGTGTAGATTATAAAAACGAAATAATGATGTAATAGTTATTTACATTATACATGCGGTAGGTGTAATTTTACAACGCGAGGTTTTACATTGAAGCACGACGGGCAGCGGAGTGCTGCAATAAAACCGAGCGTTGTACAAATACCTAACGCACACATTATGTATTAAATTTTTTGGCCGAGATATCTATTAAAATATGTATTTTCTATAAAAATTTTGCTTGTTAACATAAAACCATTGTTGTCATCAAGCGAGCTGCTATCAAAACAATTTATTGTAGGCTCAGCATCAAGGCGCTTTGAAAACCAATGAAACGTCAAAATAATCAAAAAATTGTATTGCTTGATTTAGGCCAAAAATACTAAAGTGTAAACATAACAATCACACATCGTTGGCGTCCATGGTAGTTGCGATTTTACACATGCCATGACTTTACCGCAACGAATAAAGTAATACACACCCATATTTTTAAGTATTAATAGGCCACTAATAAAGAAATCTACTTTGTAATAATAAAGAGTGCCTACAAAAACACTAGCTACCACAATTTTCGTACAATAATAGTAAATAAATAAATAAATAAAACTGAATTTCTTTTAATTTAATCCGCCAGCGCCATCTTTTGGCATAAGTCTCAGTCGGCAATGTCAATATGTCAAAATTGTCAAATGATAAAATAAGTGGAATTATTGATGAGAATTTATTTTATTTCAAATGTTTGAAATTAATTTTAATGAAGAATGTCTAAAAGGGTAGGTAACATTAGAATCATTCATGTAGTCTGTTTAGAAACTACGTATGTAGGAACTAATCTGCCTAACCTTATTTTCCTTCCAGCATAGCAGCATAGACAATAGACATCCCTAATAAATAAAATAATCAAAGTGCAAATTCTTGGTCTTGTCCCAACCCAACCTCTCAATTGTTAACTTTTTTTCGTCACATCACCGTATGAAAACTTGATATTATCTCTTGTAACGGGCATTTGATTTTTCAGGGAGTAATTCCGATGAAACATTTTTTGCTTGTTCACGTAACTCTGGCGGAGTAGATGTTATAGATTCGTCACTGTCTGACATTTTTCTCTTTGATAGATATGATTACAAATATAACAAGAAATACAATTTTTTGATTATTTTGACGTTTCGTTGGTTTTCAAAGCGCCTTGATGCTGAGCCTACAATAAATTGTTTTGATAGCAGCTCGCTTGATGACAACAATGGTTTAAGGTTAACAAGCAAAATTGATAGAAAATACATATTTTAGTAGATATCTCGGCCAAAAAATTTAATACATAATGTGTGCGATAGGTATTTGTACAACGCTCGGTTTTATTGCAGCACTCCGCTGCGCGTCGTGCTTCAATATAAAACCTCGCGTTGTAAAATAACACCTACCGCACGTATAATGTAAATAACTATTTTTGTGAAACCTGTTTTTTTAAAGAAATAATTATTATAATCCTATATAAAATAAAATAAGCCTGTTATCTTCGAACATCAACGACAAAAAATCTAATCCGGACTTCAATTATTATTTATATTATAGGGCTTAAATTATTATTCCTGTAAATTAACAAAAATGGCAATTGTATCAATTACCTGTAATTTTTATGTGAAAATCACATTTCTGTTTATAGTGTGATTTAGGTATAGAATTTAAATCTCTGCAACATTTATTTGGAACTTTTTTGTTTAAAATTAATTAATATCCTAAATAAATAAGCAAATAGTAATAATAATTCACTTTTTAATTGAAGCTATTAGAGTCAAATGTTACTTAAATGACAGAAATCATGTTCTAAAATGTTATTCCACTATATTAGTTTTAAAACATTTGCGAATCGTTTTCTTTTTTTTTAACCTTTAAACCAGCCTACGCAGATATAAAATGTCAGTAAAAACCTAATACGTTTTTCATTTTTTATTTGTTGTGATTCGTTTCCCCAGATCCACGTAACAAAAATGAATTTCACGCAGGTCTACCAACCAGAGAAATCACAAATCACAACTGAAACCGATACCCATAGAATGTACTGAAATTTACACCAACGACAAAATGATGTTCTTTTTTCGTTATTTTTTCAATATCGTTGCTAAGAGCATTGTATTACCTATTAGTTTTTGTATATTGACTTCAACAAAAAATATTTATATTATATTATGTAGTTTCCATAGTGACGTGAATTGTTTATATCATAAGAGAACATATTTCATAGAATATTACAATGTTGATGCAATATATAATACAAACTAAAAAAATAAATCCAATGATCGTAAAATTAAAACAACATTGAATCAGAAATAGTGAACGAACGTAAACATTTTAAATTTTATTTATATCCGAGTACCACTTAGACTTTAAGATTCATATTCGCTTACAATAATTGAAACATTTTAATACACTATTTTTTGCATATTATTATCCGCTAGGCAAATCTACTCCGTTTTACATATCGACGCCAAATTTTGTAGATATGTTCTTTCAGTTTCAGAATATGTCGTAAAATTGTTAGAGTTCAAAATATTACATAGTTTTTTTTTATAATTAGTGTTCAAAGTTTATAAATTATTATTATTTTTTACATACTTATTATTTTTTATTAATTTCGAAATTTGTAATGACAAACATCAGTGACGCTATATCAATATCTTGTATTTTACTTTTCATACATAGTTTAACATTTGTTATAAACTTACATACATACGTACATAAAATCACGCATTTCCCACTTATTGGGTTAGCACAAACCCGAAACAATAATAATAATATCAGCCACAAAAATAATCACTCTCTCTTTCAACAACATTCTTACTAACCTGACACCATACAACAAATATTCCTCTCTTAACATATTAAAGTGACCGATTTTCGGTAGCGAAATACCGCAACCGGACCACAGTAATAGTTACGAAACAATCATCCTTCGCTACACATTCTTGTCTAAGCACACTTCTTTCGCCTCGGCCACATTAATACACGCTGTTCTTCTCTTCTCACTCGGAAACTTTCTCTCTTTTAGCACCTTATCAATCACATCCATCCACTTACATACTGGACGGCCACGCAATCGAACACCCTGAATTTCTTCATTCTCTCCACATAACCAAACCATCTCAACTGGCTCATTCCTACTCTCTTAACAACATTCTTCCTAACCATACATTCTTCATACACCAAATTATTCCTCACGCGATCCCGTCTTACATATCCACATACTCCACGTAAATACCTCATTTCCACGGCAGTCACTCTCTTTTTATGCTTTCCCGTCCATGCCCAACATTCGCTTCTATACATCAAAGCAGGCACTAGCACTCCATTTGACACACTTAAACGAGCTTCTTCTAATATATCATCACGGCATATTACACATTGCTGGGTGTGCCAAACTGCTTTTTACACAGATATCGGTAATGACGATGACATATTTGTACCGTGTGGGCGATTACCAGGTGTCACCTCACTGGCACTCATTGCTGGCGTGGAGAATGCATCACAGGGGTCAACACTATCTTTAACCGAAATTGATGAGATATTGACCGATTTTTAAACACATTTTTAGTCAAATATATACAATTTTACAAATTAAAATATATTCTGAATGAAACGCGTAATGTATTTCTAAACCAAGTCAACTGATAATTTTTGACTTTATTGATTAGTTTGAACTTTCAGGGAAGTTCCGTACCGGTGTGCGGTGACTGAAACCAAAGTAAATTTATTTACAGTTGACAAGTAAAGGGTGAATACAAAACCGCGGTCCAAATTTATTCAGAAAATTAATGGATTACCAGATGTAATGATGCCCCGTTTTGCACACTTCGTAAGATATGTACAACCCATTAATCATACAAAGGAGATAAAAATGGACCATTTAATTGTTCAAAAGAACGTATTTAATTTGACGGTACATGTTCTTCCATGCTTTGTATTTAAACTTGGACAAAAAGGCAAATTTAAGATTTTCAGCTGAAAATTTTTAATTCGTATTCAATAACTAGAAAATGTAAAAATACATTCTATACTCGAATTCGGGCATTGTCTGAAAATTTTGTTCAGAACTAGTTTTGAACTCCTGAAAATCAGGGCTGTGCGTCTACGCGTAATCTATGATAATTTTATTTATATGCGTAAATAATGTAATATACAAAAATAGGAGGCAGAAAAAAAGATTCAAACAAACTTATATTATACCTTAAGCGCATGAACAACAAATATTAATATTTTTGTCTTGTTTTTAAGCAAAAAATTCAATGTAGTTTACATGGTCGTAAACAATATACAAAATTTGACGACGTAAACTATATTATTGTATGCGTGTAGACAATGACGTAATGTATGTAGCTTAAGGACTACAATCATATCTCTGACTCTTTTTCGCTGATTTGGTTATGATATGGTTTCTTTAATGACAACATATTTCAAATTTGTTTGATATATCAAATTATTGAAAATGAATGTAAACGATGGAAAAATAATGCAATTGTAGGCAAGCATAATAATTTTATTTTATTTTGGAATGTCAGACAACATAATAAATTCGATAAATCACATTTTTTGAATGCTCGTAATACTATTCGTATCCTTTCTCGTATACGTCGTTTCACTTCTGTGGAACCAACTTGCTCTGGGCAACGTCAAATTCATTCGATATTTCTTTTGAATAATCTATATCTTCCATTTTCATTTGACACTAAATTAAAATTTGTTATAAACAAACAATATAGCTAGAAACCACAGCATACTTAAAATTCACAACGCCAGCACAACGATACTGAATATATACCAATTGAATCCTCGAATTTCGAGAACCAAAATAAAATAAAACGTTGTATGTACCACGGACATAATCAAGAGTATGGCATTCGGGAAAATTAAAAGCTCCCCGCTATGCGTCGAGCTACAATCTTTTGATTACGCCCTTAATACATAAATAACTATTATGTGCGTTACATAAAAAAAATGTCAACTTTTGAGGTTTCTGCAGTTTTATTTTACTCCTTAAAGTTATATTCATGTAGTTCAGACAGTTACGCAAGCGCAGTAGAGAAGTCAGAAAGTCAGCGGTAAAAAGTCAGAGAAAATGAAACCGATTCCATTTCATCTGACAACAGGATCTATGACTTTCTTGTAGCTATCACACTGGAGTAAGTCAGCGATATGAACCAAATTCATGCATAATGCGTGAAAAGTCAGAGATACTACTTCTAGTGATAAGGCCTTTAGGTTACAGGCTCATCCTTCCTGCAAAATTTATAAAAATTAAGCCGCCTTCGTTTCGCATCGGTTTCTTCTACTGATGTTTTCCAAACACCATCAATTTTTTCTCTCTTTTTCTTTCAACTGTCAAACTAAACAAAGAGTTCAACGTTTATCTTAATAGTTGATTTGCATAAACACAATGACGTTTGATGCAAAATCGAACAATTTTTCATGGAGATACGCTGTCAAATTTAACCTAAATCTGAATCGCTTGGAGGAGATACATTTAGTAAGTTTGAAACTTATTCCATGAACCATGATCTAAACCTAGAATGCCCTATAGCCATTCAATTATCGCCTATTAACTAGATAGCGAAACAAAGATAGCGATAGAAGGTGTATATACATTAATAGACTTAATAGCGGGTCCTTCTTGACTGGATTGGAATGAGGGTAGAAAAGAATTCCTGGATATTCAATCGAAAACTTTATCTTCGGCCTCAATCGGTTTCGGCACCAAATATGCCTTCTTCAGGGTCTGTAGTTTATATTTATTTATTTATAATTATAGAAAATAATAAAATATTTATTTGTAAGAATCACAAAATAATGACAGATGTCACGTCTCTGTCGGTAAATCACTAGGATAAAATATTTACTCTGCAAGTAGTTATTTTACAACGTAATTTGTTTTATAAAACAGACATTTTTATGGATGGTGTACAAATTGGTGAAAGTATTGTGCCTGCGTTAGCGTATGCGGATGATTTTAGGTGAAATTGAAGAGCAACTCAGAAGAATGATAGAGAGAATACATATAGTTAGAAGAAGTATGAATCTGGAGTTGAATGTTGATAAATCGAAGGTGTTAGTATTTGAAAGGAGTAAATTGATGACTGTGTGAAATGTGTTGGTGGATGACGTGAAACTGGAGCAAGTGAATGAGTTTGTATAGTTGGGTAGCATGAGGTCAAGAGATGGTCGAATTGTTAAAAAAATTGAAAGGAGAGTGAGTGCGGGGTGTAAGGTAATGGATGCTCTGGGTAACTTTTCTCAAAACGTAAACGTATCTAGAGAAGCTCGGTTAAGTGTGTATAATGGAGTGCTAGTGCCAGCTTTGGTGTATGGAAGCGAATGTTGGGCATGGACGGGAAAGCATAAAAAGAGAGTGACTGCCGTGGAAATTAGGTATTTACGCGGTGTGTGTAAATATGTAAGATGGTATCGCGTGAGGAATTATTTGGTTTATGAAGGTAGATTGATGTTAAGAGAGTTGGAATGAGCCAGTTGAGATGGTTTGGTCATGTGGAGAGAATGAAGAGTGAACGGCTTGTAAAGCGTATATATCTTGGTGAAATTTAGGGTGTTCGATTACGTAGTCGTCCAGTGTGTAAATTGATGGATGTGATTAATAAGTTACTAAAAGAGAGAAAGTTTCCGAGTGGGAAGAGAAGAAGAGCGTGTATGAATGCGATTATGAATGTGGCCAAGGCGAAAGAAGTGTGCTTAGACAGGAATGTTTGGTGAAGGATGATTGTTTCGTAACTATTATTGCGGTCCGGTTGCGGTATTTCGCTACCGAAAATCGGCCACTTTGATATGTTAAGAGTGAGGAATATATGTTGTATGATGTCAGGTTAGTAAGAATGTTGTTGAGAGAGAGAGTGATTATTTTTTGGTTGATGTTGTTTTTATTCTTTCGGGTTTGTGCTAACCCACTAAGTGGGAAATGCGTGATTTATGTATGTATGTATGTATGTATGTATGTATGTATGTATGTATGTATGTATGTATGTATGTATGTATGTATGTATGTATGTATGTATGTACATTCGTATTTAGTTATCGATTAAAGTTACTTTCAAATATTTATTAGATGTTTATAAAACCGGGCATTAGTGATTTGATTTAATTAAACGTATTCCTCTGAAATTAGTAATTGACGAATCCCAGGTATTTAAAAAAAATACTAATAGAAAGTCTCGACGGATGTTTAATTCTTCCTTTCTCTAAACAGCATTTTCATGTGAAATTACGCAAAAAGCTTTTATTGTAACTGAGAATAATTCATATCTAACGACCCTTTCTGTGGAATATTAAACCCTTAATTTAGTCTTTCATTCCGATGATTAATAACGTTCAAATAAAAGTAGAAGTGCGCAGAAATAATTTTTATTAATCAGTCTCCATTTATTTCGTGAAAAATCTTAATTATAGAAGTCTCACCGAAGCGTTCAGCTCAAATCTGTGAATTATAGTATAGCCAGATGAAAATATGGTCTGTGAACATTTCCACAGTCT
Organism: Harpalus rubripes; assembly: GCA_963082715.1. Lineage (NCBI taxonomy): Eukaryota > Metazoa > Arthropoda > Insecta > Coleoptera > Carabidae > Harpalus > Harpalus rubripes. The sequence continues at coordinate 18,045,920 of OY720460.1, forward strand.
GTCACAATGCTGCGAAATTAACGATGATAGACGAACCGACACGAAAGGAATCAGAATAGATCAGAGAAGACTATCGATAGCACAAGGAGATAAAATAAATACAGAAAAATAGTAGAAGCAAAGACGAAAAAGACAGATTTGGTGATGGAATTTTGATTTCCAGAAATGGATTTCAACATAACGCGCAACAGCTATACACGTGATGTGGCTTTAGCGAGTACCTACATTTCATATTGGGTACACATTAACGTGTCCCCAAAACACTTTCTAAAGCTAACTTCGGGGAAAATAAGTCACGTTAAGCTATTGTTTAGTTAATTGCTTTCTCGGGAATGTACCTATAACAAAAGTGTATTTACTTGCACATTGGAGATTTTAATTAAGTTCAGTGCAACGAGAATAAAAACAAAATATTTGCAATAACGTTTTTAATTCTCTCTAGAAAGTATGTAATAGTTTGTAATTAAGTATAACAGTTCATGTCATATTAGTGTGTAGGTAGTGATGTTTCCAAGGGTGTGAATTGTAAATATAACTTGGTGATGTAATTAAGTTGTCTATCATTTTTATTTCCTTTGAGAGAACTGATATACAACGTTTGTAACTATAAAATATTGATTCGAGAATATTGCAACACTTTATAACCTATAAAAAATAGTGTAAAATTGTTAAATAGTAAAATTTGCAATGTGTAAAAAACTTGAAAAATATACAGACTGTAATGGTAGGAAGCTAGATCAGGCCAAAACATTATATCATCATTGGCGTGATGTGTATTTAAAAATTGAAGCAATTTAGAGAGGCATCTTTGAATATAAAGTTGTGCAGTTAAGGCTTCTTCTCGAACACGACCAATATACAGCTGCGAGATATGTACGGCTTCAGAAATGGCACACCATACTAAAATTTTATCCTCAATTTTAGATTTACCTTTGAACTTGACATAGTCTGGTGTGTTTTCCATGTCATTAGTATAAAAACCATCGTTTCCTTTCATCTCTAAATGGGACAAAGTAAAATGTTTCTCGTCATCCATTACAATAAGTTTATTGAGAAAATGAATGCGCCTTAACGCACGACAATATCTAAGGATTCTTTCTAATTAATCCACGGTATATTTTGGTGCCTTTCTTCTTTTTCGACACACCACGTCATTTCGACAAAGTGTTCTAAAAACAGTGGTCTTCGAAATATCGAATCTTCTGGCTACAGTTCGTTGTGATACTCCAACTTTGTCTCTAAGGCTGCAATTAATCTTTGTTCTCTCATGTGACTCAAAATTTTAGGTCGACCACTTTTGGGCAAATTAACACAGGGTATACCTTCTTCACAATCTTTTATTGTCCGATAAATTGTTGCCACAGAGATATTGTGCTCGCGATAAACTGCAACAATATCACACTTAGGCAGTTGCCCAACAAAATTGTGGATTCCGTTACGCATATCTAGCTTATATGACATTTTGCTGCATCAAATCGAAAAACTAAACTTTCAAAATGAAAATAAGTTAATTGTGATATTTTCTATCCAGCGACATTTGATTAAACGTTATTTGGTTTGAATACATATATATATATATATATATATATATATATATATATATATATATATATATATACTTTACGATTCCAAGTTACTACTTAATGAACATGTTGTAATAGTTAAAAAGGCATACAAAATACTTGGATATATTTTTCGTGTGGCCAAATGCTATGAACATAAAGCTTCATTAATCTTGCTATATAATGCGATAGTACGTCCTATTGTTGAGTATGCCTCCCAGGTTTGGAATCCAATGTACAATAAAAATATAATTCTTATAGAGTCAATACAGAAAAAATTTATATCATTAATAAAATACAAATTTTTCCATGATAACTTGAGTTACAATGAAATTTTACTATAATGTAATTTAAAATCACTTGAACAAAGAAGATCCCAAGCTGATATGCTTTTCCTCTTTAAGCTACTAAATAATTATATTGATAACTACAATATCATTGATTATTTAAGAATTCATATTCCAACTGTTCATACACGAAATAGAACCTTGTTTTATGTACCAAAATGCAATACCAATAATTATATGAATTCACCCCTAAACAGAGTTATGGGAACCTACAATCATTCATATCAACATATAGACATTTTTCATTTATCACTAACTCAGTTTAAGGGTGCACTTCATAGCAATAAAGTTATTCATGCTCCTTAATGTTTTTCCATGTGATTTATTATAATTTTGTGTGTAATTGATTGTGTGATTATTTACTGTATTTATATATGTATGTTGTTAATCAGTGGAAGCCTTTAATTGGGCAACTGTTGGCTTCCCAAATATTTCAAATAAATAAATAAATTTAAGAAGATATTATTATACGGTCTGTTTGTATGTCTTACTTATATATGTATATATATATATATATATATATATATATATATATATATATATATATATATATATATATATATATATATATATATATACAGGATGTTAATTAAAAAGCGGGCCATAGGCGTTTAACATGGGAAATCAGTTTTTCCTTGCGCAAAAGTTCCAAATTAATTTTAGACAAAAGTGTTTCAAATAAAAGTTGCAGATAATTAAATTATACACCAGCATCACTAAACACATTTTATTTTGCATGTTTAGTAACCTGTAAAATCCAAATTGAAATTTTATAAATATTGCTCATTTGTAGTGTTAGCCATGGAATTTAAACAAAATTACAAAGAAATGTATATCGTTTGAACTGTCAGAAATTCGATTTTCAAATAAAAATTACTGATAATTATATTCTATCCCAAGTCCTTAAAAATATTTTGTTTTTATAATCTACATCTAAATTATTGTTTAGATTTTATTTATTTTTATTTTGTAACCTACAAAATCGAAATTCTGACAATTCAAACAATACGCATTTCTTTGTAATTTTGTTTAAATTTCATGGCTATCACTACAAATAAGTAATATTTATAAAATTTCAAATTGGATTTTACAGGTTACTAAACATGCAAAATAAAATCTGTTTAATGATGCTGATGTAGAATTTAATTCTCTACAACATTTATTTGAAACATTTTTGTTTAAAATTAAATGGGACGTTTTGCGCAAGGAAAAACTGATTTCCCATGTTAAACGCCTATGGCCCGCTTTTTAATTAACACCCTGTATATATATATATATATATATATATATATATATATATATATATATATATATATATATATATATATATATATACACATATATAAGTAAGACATACAAACAGACCGTATAATAATATATATATATATATATATATATATATATATATATATATATATATATATATAAGTAAGACATACAAACAGACCGTATAATAATATCTTCTTAAATATTAACAAAAATCTAAATATTGTAACAGAAACATTCAGTATTTTTTGATCCCACCGCTGCCACCAAAAAGATGTAACCGAATCTATATACTCTGTTCGTTTTAACCAATTCAACAAATGGCGCTCACATCAACGCCAGTTTTAAGTGCCGAAATTACATTGGGTAAACTTGTCTCTTGTCTCCAATTTCAACCAATCAGAGAGGTCAAAACTATGCCCTATTCTCTACAATACTGAATTGGTAAGATAAAATAAAAATATGTCAGAGATGAATAAATTAAATTTAGCCCGTAAACACATTGACCATTAGTATTAACAACTGATTACGTGTGATTATTTATCATTAAATAAGAACCTTTTCTCCCAAATTTTATTAAAATTAATGTACCCAGTGGACTGTCCTTAACTCCAATTTGATTACACTTTATAAAAAACTGCAATTAGATATTGCGTATATCTTCCATCAGTTCATTAATTTATATCTTAATGAAAGTTCTCTAGTCTCTATCATTTCCTCCTGACAAAAGTAATAAATTTGGCCTGCTGACAGATATATAGCCATTTAATATTCTCATGGCGCGCTATTAAATTCTCAATATTGGAGTCGCGACATATTGTTCTATCTGAACTAAAGCGAAATCACATCCTTGCAGATATTACATCATAAAAGTAGCCCAGATGTGAAACAGGATCTCAACTTTACATTTTGAGCTTATGTGGGTTAGTTTGCACGGTTTTCGACTGTTGGTACATATTGTGGTGAAGTTAGACATGAATTGCAAATATATAGAAAGTTTGAATAAAGTTTGTAGGAAAATACATTAATTATTTAAATTTAATAATATATTCATTAATCTTATAAATTATTTTTGCCAAATAATTCATTTTTAATCCTATAATTTAAAAATTACTCACCAGTGACGAAGCAAATTTTCCCTCCAGATCTGTAACAAAACAAAACTAAATTATTAGATATAAATTCCAAAATTAATTCATTAATCATTTAATTTTTTTCAAAATGATTGGAACAACTGTAATCCTGGTATAAGAATACAATTCTACAAATTAGATTCAACAGTTTTTGTAGTTTAAATTAAACTGAATCTTGTTAGTAGTGATCTCGCATTTTCGAGATCTCGTCTCGAATGCAAAGATGCTACTTTCAGGTATGCTACCCTAAAAAAATTTTTTTTTAAATGACCATTTTTCAGTTTTTGGACTTTTCTTTCTGGAGTTTGTAACAGTTGTTCAAACATTATGAAAATTTTATGCTTATGTAATTTTGCTCGTAGAATCTAATGGTGATATCGCCAGCGGTGTATAATTGACCATTTTTGGGATATGACCAAAAAATGGGCATTTTTGAGAAAAGTTTTGAGGACGAATATCTCGGACACGAAAAGAGATATCGACCTGTGGTTTTAAAATCTTAAATCTACACCCTTCAAACTAATTAAATACAAATTTTTATAATTTTAAATTTTTTAAAAATTTAGTCCCTTTTTTAAACCACACCACCCTCATACCCAAAAATGGGTGTGCGGTACACCTTCAACGACCTCACCAGTAAATTCCTCGTACCAAAAAACATGAGTATTCCAATTATCATCAAAATATTCCAACAGATACATTTATTATTAAACATTCTTTAAAATCGTCAAAAACTGAAAAAATCGCAAGGGGTACACCTTAGATTTTTTGCGATTTTTGGCCATTTTCAGACTTTTTCTTCTGGAGATTGTAATAGTTGTTCAAAAATTATGAAAATTGGTATGCTTATGTAATTTTGCTCGTAGAATCTAATGGTGATATCGCCAGCGGTGTATAATTGACCATTTTTGGGATATGTCCCAAAAATGGGCATTTTTGAGCAAAGTTTTGAGGACGAATATCTCGGACACGAAAAGAGATATCGACCTGTGGTTTTAAAATCTTAAATCTACACCCTTCAAACTAACTAAATACAAATTTTTAGAATTTTTAATTTTTTAAAAATTTAGACCCTTTTTTTAAACCACACCACCCTCATACCCAAAAATGGGTTTGTTGTACACCTTCAACGACCTCACCAGTAAATTCCTCGTACCAAAAAACATAAGTATACCAATTTTCATCAAAATATTCCAACGGATACATTAATTATTAAACATTCCTTAAAATCGTCAAAAACTGAAAAAATCGCAAGGGGTACACCTTAGATTTTTTGCGATTTTTGGCCATTTTCAGACTTTTCCTTCTGGAGATTGTAATCGTTGTTCAAAAATTATGAAAATTGGTATGCTTATGTAATTTTGCTCGTAGAATCTAATGGTGATATCGTCAGCGGTGTATAATTGACCATTTTTGGGATATGACCCAAAAATGGGCATTTTTGAGCAAAGTTTTGAGGACGAATATCTCGGACACGAAAAGAAATATCGACCTGTGGTTTTAAAATCTTAAATCTACACCCTTCAAACTAATTAAATACAAACTTTTAGAATTTTTTATTTTTTAAAAATTTAGACCCTTTTTTTAAACCACACCACCCTCATACCCAAAAATGGGTTTGTTGTACACCTTCAACGACCTCACCAATAAATTCCTCGTACTAAAAAACATAAGTATACCAATTTTCATCAAAATATTCCAACAGATACATTTATTATTAAACATTCTTTAAAATCGTCAAAATTGAAAAAATCGCAAGGGGTACACCTTAGATTTTTTGCAATTTTTGGCCATTTTCAGACTTTTCCTTCTGGAGATTGTAATAGTTGTTCAAAAATTATGAAAATTGGTATGCTTATGTAGTTTTGCTCGTGGAATCTAATGGTGATATCGCCAGCGGTGTATAATTGACCATTTTTGGGATATGACCCAAAAATGGGCATTTTTTAGCAAAGTTTTGAGGACGAATATCTCGGACACGAAAAGAGATATCGACCTGTGGTTTTAAAATCTTAAATCTACACCCTTCAAACTAATTAAATACAAATTTTTAGAATTTTAATTTTTTTAAAAATTTCGATTTAAATTTAAATCACACCATCCTCATACCCAAAAATCTAATGTGGCCAACACCAAACCTCCCGCTATTTAAATTTTATTAATTTAAATATACATACTTACATATTTAGTTATTGCATAAACTGTATTAAGATCCATTTCATATAACTAGGGTTCTATTTACTATTTTCTTTTTAAAACGTTACTGTAATTAATTTGAAATGATTAGTTCTTTGACAGTGACATTTATCTGTCAGTTACATACATTTAAGATATGAACTGTGTAACCAAGGAGTAACCAATGGTGATATCGCTATGGGTGTATAAATGACTGTTTTTGAGATATGGCCCAAAAATGAGATCGAGAGAAGGCAAGAAAAATATACTCCATCCAACCGATCTTTGATACATTGAGGAGAAAGGCCTTCTTGGGAGAATTTGATAAGAGCTCGATACTCAATTTTCGTGACTTCAGACATTGTGATAAATGAGTGAGAGTTATTAAGAAAATAATTGACTTAAAATTCATTTTTGTTTTTTCCCAGGATAATAGGATTTGAACTGACGTGTTATCAACATATTGACTTGCTGTAATACTTGGGTCTATCAGGCCGGAAATTTTTGGCGATGCCCTCGTACTATGCGCAGATCCACATTGGGTATATATCTTTTATCTCTTTAAATTGAAAAGGTCTATTAATTTTTCTATGACTGTTATTTGAAGTATCCTTTTTCGTTTTTATAGTCATAATAGTTTGCTAATGTTCGATAGTCACCAACTAATTGTCAATTACTCTGTCTCTATTTCTATAATTCATGATTAATTTCCAAATTGGCAAATCAGCTTAGTCTGGCGTGATCCTTCCCGCTTAATTGGATTCAACTAATGATTTGTTTATCCATTTCACATAATTTACTCCAACAAGCGAGGTAATGAAGACTGTAGACGGCTGGGGCTGACAAATCTACCCTCACATATTTCCAGAATGTTTCTCAATAGGCTAAATTGACACCTGGGTTGAATTATTAACATAATAAGATTCAGGGACGGACAAAACGGAAACACGGTGAGACACAAAATCCCTAGATAAGCCAGTTGGGGAGTTTTGTGCATAATTAAACCATTAAGATAAAGTAGATGGAACGGAGAATTTTATTTTTTAGTAGAAAATGTAAATGTTTGCAACTATTAACAATGAAGTGTGCATGAAAATTGTTGAACAATATATGAAACTTATATATGTTAAACTGCCTGTTATCTCTCAGAAAACGAAATATATCTTCAGCTGTATTATCATCCCTTAAATATTGGTCAAAGCATTCCCTAACATACTGTATAGCATCGATGTTGTAGGTTAATTATGAAAATTACTACACATGTATCAATTTATGAATTTTTCCTTTTTACTGACAGTTTTTCGAAAATTTAACCAGATATACGGCCTAATTCACTATGATAGTTGTTAACATAGTCGTTAGGTAACAACTGAGAGTTAACAACGATTTTTAGCAACTTTTGTAATAACTGTCATTCAATTGATATTCAGTAAATACATAATTAACGACATTGTTAAAAACGGTCGTTCTGAACAATCGTTGTTAAATATAGCAGTGAAGTTATTAACAAGTGAGTTAAAAGGCATGTCGATTCTCAATATTTGTACATATATATTTCTACTCTATTCACAACCTAAAGTGACAGATTTTGATTCGTTTGACGTTTAAGTTTTTGATAATGAGTGATACGAAAATTTGGGGCGCAAGATGTTCCGCGGAACAATATTCTCTAATGGTAGATTTCATGATAATTTTGGATTTTTGCACTGTTAGTTGGATATTTTTCAAATGGTTGATTGACTTGAAAAATTGAAATTTTGCCCTGTAATCTCTTTATAAGACTCATAGCTAGGCGTAGAAATTAGGTGTTGGGAGAATCTAATGAAGTTCTCCAGTTTAGTATACATGCTTATTCATTCGATGCGACCGAATTCGAAATTTCAAGAATCTTATCATCGGGAATGATGCATGACCATCGTCTAGAAGTTTTAGTAGTAAAAATAATAGAAATTTGACATTGTTAAAATTGCTGTTTAAATTTAAATGTGTAAGGTAAATAACAATAAATTTCAATAATTTGAATTTAGATCTTTTCAGGAGAGAATCTGAAAATTTGTTCAATATTAAGAATTAAAATATTTAAGTTTGGAATAAATTCAAACCCTTGATCTTGCAAAATAAGACCTTCGGGCATATACTGACTCAGTGTGCTTGAAGCATGAGACCATCCAATTCACGGATTAAACGACACTTCTCAGTTTGAATATCTCTGCAAATTTTTTTTTCCCGATCTCTGCATCGGGAATGGATTACTAACATCTCGCAAATTTCTTTGCATAAATCAAAAATCTTGTTAAAAATATATATAATTATTGGGCATGTAGGTATATATTAGTTTATAAATAGTTTACCTTTGCTGTCGTCCCTCTATTTCCAGTAAAAGTTTATTTCCTATCGCAAAAGTTTCAAGAAAAACCATTTAACAACGATAGTTCAATACTAAAAACGAGAGAAATGCAGTTGTTAGATTAACAACTCGACATAACGACTAGTTGTTAAATTTTAGCAACTTGATGTAATAGTGAATTGAGATTTCGAACTTAGCAACTGACATTGAAATTAACAACTGAAAATGGTTGTTAATTTTAACAATTTTGCTTAAAGAATTAGGCCGATAAGAGTGTTCAGATATTCTTTTACTTGTAGAATGTACGTATATAACCCACTAAAATATTTTAAATTGTCAATATATAAACTTTGTTTCTAGAGTTTTTTTTTTTTTTGTTCTTTGGCTTTGACTATGCCAGTTGCGCAGAGAATACACAATTTTTTTTACCTTCCGTCGCCTTTAGGTAATGAACATATTGTCCTTGGTCAAAAAATTCGATGATGAGTTATTAATCAATACGCACGTTTTAGTGTCCCTAGGATACAATTTTACTATTTTTACGATGATGTCTGTATGTGTATGTATATATATATATATATATATATATATATATATATATATATATATATATATATATGTGTGTGTGTGTGTGTGTGTGTGTGTGTGTGTGTGTGTGTGTGTGTTTGTGTGTGTGTAACAAAAATTTCGTCTACGATAACTCTAATACTGCAATTTCAAAAATTATAATTCTTTCGTATTCTTCTTCGTTACATCCATATGAAGAGCTGATTAGATTTTGGTTACAATTGGTCAATCGGAAGTACCCTCATTTGAAGATGTTAAATATCATTTTTTCACATTTAATGTTATTACAAATATTAAAGAATATTTTATTCTCTATACGATTTGACTGCATTTTATACTTAATATTAAACGGATAAAGAAGTTAAATTTCATAAAGTAGCCATAGCTATGGAAACAGCTACTAAGTATATTAAGAAAATTCTGATTGAAAGATGTCAGTGTCAAGTGCAATTGACATAATATGTTTGTCTTATAATTTTACTGGAAATATAGGATCTTTTGCTAGAAATTTTCTGTATGGAATTTGTATAAATATACATACAACTGCCGGAAGGTAATGTACAAGAAATAGAATCCAAGGAACTATCTGTATGAAATTTGTACAAAATACATAGAACTGACGGAAGGTAATGTGCTGGCCACATCAGTTTTTTTTTTGTACGTGATTAGCGTTGCCGTAAATATTTCCGTATATTCTTGAACATCAATAACAGCTTTCCGCTTTTATGATCGCGATCGCCTTTTCTTTATTACATCGGTTTATTTTATTCGGTATAAATAAACACAAATATTGATACAGTTTATTACTTAATAATGGAACTGATATTTACGATGTACATAAAATGTAATTATTTTCAGCTTTATTTGCCGTATCTGATTGCACGTAACGAAATAATTTATACGGCGTATAAAGCGCTGTTTACACTGAATTTCATTAGTGAGATTATAATAATAGTCGATTAATCTAGTTTATGTTTCATGATTTCGTGAAATTGAGTCTGGTTATATTTAGACATAATCAAAACATGATAAACTAGGTTCAATATAACTAGTTATTATTGATAAACATTAATTATTGTCAATTGTTAAAGTTTATCAACATTACATTTGTTGATAGTTGTTTTTTGTTAACAGGAAACTTGGCAGATTTTCGACGCAGTTTTTTGAGAATTCTGAGTCAGCAACGCTTGAAAAACTATTTGTATAAACGTGAGAAAGCGTTCATATTTATTTACAAAAGAGAAATTGTCTAAAAACCAAAATATACTTCGGCAAAGTTGTAGTCTTGTATATCACATAAATTAGCATCAAAAAAACATGACTGGTTCTTAAAATATCTACAGTTTACTTTAAATTTATTAGATTTTTTATAATATTCCGCAGATGAGCATATAAAATTACATTAACAAAAATAAATAAATATATCATCACGGCATATTACCCATTGGTGGGTGTGCCAATCTGTTTTGTACACAGATTTCGGTAATGATGATGACACGAGGGTAGCAGCGAAAGATTCTGCAAACAAATATAACCAAGGTAGAAAAATAAATACATGGCAAAACAAAAATACATCTTTAGGTAGTATGGCAGTTCTTGTTACAATTCATTATCTGTTATCAGTAATTTTCCATGCAGTTTTAAAGTACGCACGTCGTATACCAAAAATGCATTTAACAAGAGAAAATTTCTTGTCCATGATATTTTACGATTTTAAAAGTTTTCTCTCTCCAAAACAATGCATCGAAAAGCTTCGGGATGCTTTTGGAAATAAAGCACCTAGTATCAGGTGTGTTCTCAGCTAGTACAATGAAATTAAATATCATCGAGTTTCTCTTAATGATGATTTACGCGAAGATTGGCCAAATTCTGCAGTTACGAATGAGAACATAGCTGCTATTCGTACAATGATTAAAGAAGACAAGCGTTTCACATACAGCGTTATACAGGCTACTTTGGGTATTGGAATGACCGCTATAAATAAAATTATACTCGATCATCTAAAAGGAGGAAAGTTTGTTACCGTTGAATACCTCATAATTTAAATGATGGTCAAAAGCAACATAGTGTGGAATGGTGCATTAAAACATTTAAAAAGTACAACGATGGTAAATCTAAAGCAATGTATGATATTATAACAGCTGATGATTCATGGATGTATGCATTTAAACCTGAAACAAAACGACAATCAGCTCAATGGGTTTTTCCAACAGACCCCAATCCTGTCAAAAGAAAACGAGTTCGAAGTGTTGGTACAAAAATGATTGCCTCCTTTTTCTCAAAATCCGGTCATACTGTCAATATAGCATTAGAAGATAGGAAAACAGTAACTTCTAATTGGTACATAACAATTTGTTTACCACGGAATAAGTGCGTGAGAATAGGCCTCGAAGTAAACAAGTATTTCATCAGGACAATGCATCTTCTCATACTGCTGCGCAAACTAAAGCCTATTTAAAAGAATCAAAGATGGAATTACTGGAGCTCCCACCATACAGCTGAGCTTGAACCTTATGATTTCTCCCTATTTCCTAAATTAAAGAAAATAATGTGTGGTTTCCGATATACAAGTGCAAATGAAGCGGTTGAAGCCTTTGAAAACATTGTCTCTCAAGTGCCTCAAGAAGAATGAATTTCTTGCTTTAACGATTGGTTTTATCGAATACATAAATGTGTTGAGTTAAAAGGAGAGTATTTAAAAAATATATATATATTTGTACCGTGCGGGAATTTACCAGATAAATAAACGAGTTTTTCTGTAATGCTGGATTTGACAGACTACAGGCATCAATTGAATATTTTCTTGACACGGTCCATAAAATTGACTCTTGGATGACTAAATTATTCTCCCCTATTTTCTTTCTGATGTTTACTTGACGAACTTTTTCGCTAGAAAGTTTTGAATACCAGGTAATTATCTTGTTAATACCGTTAATATAATCTTCACCTCTGGTTCATTTGAATAATCGATGGCGTCATGTGAAACTTGAAACGTAAAATTTCCAGTCAAGATAAATTACATTTTATATTATAAATTACACAGAATGGTTAGAGATTAATTATGTATTTTTACTCAAAGCTTTGAACGTTTTGGATGAATTAAAATATTATTACCCTATTTGAACTTGCCATATGTAAAGCGAAGCGTTATTAAGAGTATCAACTGAATTTATCCCTGAACAAAGCTAGAGATAAAATGGAATATTTACATTGGATTTTACTCTAAGTCTAAAACAGTAAAAGAGATATTGTTGCTTTATTAATAACACCAATTAGTAGGTACTGTTTATTATTTTACAGCTACTATTATACTCAGTTAAAAAACGAGACAATTAAACTTTGTCAAATATTGTACCATGAAATTCTGTATCACTAAATATAATTAAATAAACTTAGTCAATATAAGCTTATTATTATATTACAAGAGGTGGTTTCTTTGGATCCCTGTAGTGCGACCTGTATATCTATTGTACCCTCCAGGTTTAATCCTATTCTAGGAGTCCTGTTTGATTAATAAACTCCAGGGTTTTCTTCAGATCTAAATATTTTAGCATATCCTGCTGGATCTTTTCTGCCCCAGGATATTATATCTGCTGCGTAAAGGCTTCACAGTGACATATAAGGTGCTGAGGGGTTTCTTCCTCTTCACCACACCCCCTGCATGTTGGTTCTTGTATTAGTCCCATCGTGTGCAGGTGTTTGTGTAACAGTGTCCTGTTAGGAGTCCTGTTATTTATCTAACGTATTGTTTGCTCATTAGGAGTAAACGTTCCGTTCTTTTCTTGGTTGGTTCATTTAGGAAGAGCTTTGAGTGTCTCTCCAACCAGTGATTCTTGTGCCATTGATTCAGCAATGTTTTTATTTTCAGCTTAACTGTCTCCGCTGAGATTCCGAAAGCCGGTTCTGGTCCTATGAAAGGAAACTTGTCCCCTTCTTAGCCAGACTATCTGCTGCCTGGTTTCCTTCGATCTCTGAATGCCCAGATACCCATATTAATTTCAATTTGTTCCTCGCTCCTAGTGCTTTTAATCTGTGGATGCACTCTAGAACAAGTCCAGATTCTGTCTCACAAGATTCAAGTGCTTTCAGTGCGGCTTGGCTGTTTTTTACTATAGAGATTTTTCTGTTGCTAATGTGGCACTCTAGTAGTAATTTGGCGCAGGTTAAAATTGCATATAATTCTGCATGAAATACTGTCGTATAAATCCCGAGTCCAATCGACTGATTATAAGTTTTGTTCCAACAAAAATTCAGAACCGTGCAGAATTTTACTGAGTTTGCACAAATCGCAAGTCGAATTTAATTTATTTAGGTTGAATCTACTATAGTAATTCTTTATTTGCCGGCTAGAATCAACAATTCAAATTTAAGTCTCTCTATTGCAATGTTTTCATTGGTAATTGGACTTTTTCGCAAATCCCATTTGACAGGAACAACCGATGATCATGTGAAATATTAATTCGTTCCCTTTCAGTGGCTATGAAAATTGCTCGCAAACTACTGAAATAGAATTTAAATTTGATTTAATACCACGAATAGTTCTTGTGCATATTGTGGAACATTCCACCAGCTTCGGCTCCCTAGTGTTTCATATTGGATGTAATGGAATTGTTGCCGGATTAGAGTTGCAGAAGGTTTCGTCTCTTGATTCCGAAAACAATTTAGAATTTTCGGGAGACAACCAGTGAAATGTCACTGTGCTTTTAGTTAATTAACTTTGAATTGGGTGGTAATAAGTTTGTTGATTGTATGAGTTACTCCAATTTAGGTGGGTTGTTAGGTACATCTGACTTGTAATTTCTACAGTTATATTCATACAGAATTCATTTCCATATATTTTATTGTTTACACTTTTTGATACATTGTCTTGTATATAAGCGGCGAAATTATGTAGAGATGAGGCAGTTTTTTTATTCTTCCAACTATTTATATCAATACAGTTTTTATGCGCCGATAATGGAACGGCAACAACCATGCTTTATCCGGGATACTTTAAATCGTTAACATCTGTTTATTATAAGATTTAAGACACCTTTGTCACTGAAGTACGTACACTCTTCATTAATTTTTATTGTATTTAGATTAGTATTTACTACGTTACTAATTGAGTTTCAAATCTCATTAACTCGTTGGGTGCCGCTTTAATTTAGACATTCTTTGCCTGATTCCAAAATTTATTTTTACCTCCCGCTACCCTTGGTAAGGGAGGTATAGGGATCGTGCTAAAAATCACATATCGAGATTTTGGTAAATGACCACGTTTTAAGGTCCCTAGAATCCAATTTTAATATTTTCATGATGATATCTGTGTGTATGTGTATGTGTGTATGTGTATGTGTGTATGTGGATGTGTGTATGTGTATGTGTGTGTGTGTGTATGTGTATGTGTATGTGTGTATGTGTGTATGTGTATGTGTATGTGTGTATGTGTATGTGTATGTGTATGTGTATGTGTATGTGTATGTGTGTATGTGTATGTGTGTATGTGTATGTGTGTATGTGTGTGTATGTGTGGATCCTCCACTCTAACTCAATTACTATCATTCACAAAATTTTGAAACATTGTATTTCAAACTTTTTCTGGTATGAAAAGAGCCCATTAGATTTTGGTGTAAATCGGATAACCGGAAATGGCACTTTACTAGAAGCTCAAAATAGTTTTTCTTCGAAAAATACCTTTAAATGTTATTTTTTCGACGTTAATTTAATATTAAATTTTCTACAGATATGCATTAATACTTTTTCTATATATTTTATGGATAAATCTATAAAATTTTCTACAATTTAAATCCCAGAGCCGACGCACAAACAAAACGCAGTTATTCAAATGTATATAACTGACAGATAAATACTATCAAAGAACTAATCATTGCAAAATAATATTAGTAACGTTTTAAAAAGTAAAAAGTAAATAGATCAATAGAAAAGGAATTCAATACAGTTTCCAGCATAAGTAAATACGTAGGTATGTGTTTAGATTAATAAGAATGAACCATTCACAAAAATGTTTAAGCTAATCCTCATTTTTGGATTAGTGAATTCTATTCTATCCCGGTATTTAAAATTCAATCTTCATTTTATTATAGCTCCGGTGGCTCAATGGTTAGAGCAACGCCTCATGTCATGAGTGCCTTTGGGGCTCTATGTTCGAATCCCACTAAGGCATGGATGTGTGTGAATGTGAACCCCCTCAGTAATTGGGATTTAATCCTGTTGAGGGGTTTAAAAAAATGTAGTTACTTAATTTAGATTAGACTATATTTTAAGAAATAAACTGTCAAAAGTAGAATAAAATTCGCTATTATAAAAATTAGGATTAACTTATTTTTT
Organism: Harpalus rubripes; assembly: GCA_963082715.1. Lineage (NCBI taxonomy): Eukaryota > Metazoa > Arthropoda > Insecta > Coleoptera > Carabidae > Harpalus > Harpalus rubripes. Next base: position 18,061,647 of record OY720460.1, read on the forward strand.
ATGACTCGGGCTATAAATGGCGGAAGGTATTGTGTTGGCCACACCAGATTTTTCTTTTGGGGATGATTTATGATGAATTTACAATTTATATTTTAAAATATAAACATACTTAAACGCATACGATGGTTTATGAACGATTTACATATTTAGATTTGGAATATCACTATATTTTATATTTCCAAATGTAAATTTCAAAATCGACCAATCACAAGAGAGCACCATTAAACTTCATCCGTCAGCTGTCTGTTCTGTTTGTGGCGTGCGTCTATGAGATTTTACCATCGTGAATTTTGAAGATGGGTATACAACAAATTTTTTTCACTCTTCAAAGATCAATAAAAAATTAAGTATTTCGCACGTTATTTGATTACAGAAAGTGAATAATACACTGGTCTGTAAAGTATCTTCTTCGTGGGCCGTTGCTATTATTAACAGTCTGCAAAGAGCTACTTTCAACCGTAGGTATACAATTTTGTATACAAATCGTAGTGATAAAATCATAAGTGCTCCGTACTTTATGTAAAATTCTCGAATATAATAAAATGCTACATTGAATAGATATCCTTTATCGATCGTTCCACGAAGAAGAAGAAAACGGTAATAATATAAAAAGAAACTTCTATTTCGGAGAAATCTTTTTATAGAGTATACTTATCATAATTTCTCGCTGTCCTAAAAATTCATTGTAATACTCTACTTTCCAAGAGCGAATTTGTAGTTGTAAAACTTTAGTACCATAAAACAGTTAGGTAGTCGGATTGCGAGATGAATTTAATATTACCTTGGAAAATACAAAATTTCCACACCGTTTGCCGCTTTCATATAAGGTTTATGAATTTTCCGTCGAACATTAATGAATAAATCATTTCTTTTAATTTTTGTCAATTTCAAAAGTGTTTTATTTTCATTGAAGAACTTTGAAGCAATTGTAGCAAAAAGTGTAATTGCTGAATGTTTACTTTGACGTTTAAAATGGTTCATTGAATTCTAAATTTGTTTCATCCTTCATTTCGTTCTCATTTAATTCTTCCATTATTTTATTCCAATATTTACACAATTTGTTATTGACGGCTTTTCGTTTTATCTTCAAATTGCAAGACTTGTTTAATAAGTATATATTTATATTAATCATCTTCCATTTTACGTAAATAAAAAATATGTCTTATGTATAAGATTTCTGTTTTTGTGTGAAGAACTCATTGATTTTTTGTATAAGCGTACATCATTAATAATAGGTACTACTAAATGATATTAAAAGATTAAAATTACAATTTAACACAAAACAACTTGGCGAACAAATAGGCTGCTCTAACTATGATGCTATAAGAACATTCAAAATTCCAATTATGTACTATTTAAAAATATGATGTTCAATGTGCGATACAAATATACTAAAAATGAATAAGCAGAAGACGCACGTCATCAACCTGAAAAAACCTTATAAAATGAAATATAACTTGTAGAAATTACAAGGTGTTATTTATTTTTTAAAAAAGAAGAAATAAAAAATACTATTATTAAGAAACGTATATATTAATGAAATTTACCATTATTTCTAAGTCAATCCTTGTTCCTTTTAGGGAATATAAAACTATTTGAAATAATTGTAGTTGATTTCCGTACCATAACGGTAGCATGCACTACTGAGAATGTCCATGTTTACATTGAATTTAAAATCGATCAAATATCGATCCTGTCCCTGTTACTTGATTATCAGTGATTGTCAACTCATCTCATACAGAAACGAGTGACTTGAATTAATATAAATAATTGTAAATATCAAAGTAGTTATGTATTAAAGTTTTGTAAAAAATATATAGAACTGTCAATTTGCTGTCAATAAAATATATCGTTCAAATTTATCTACCTATTGCACTAATTACAACAGTTTCTTCTAAGTCAAGTATTTTTTAGTTTTTTCTTGTGCTACAGAATTACTGCAGTGCCTAATTGCCAGATAGGCTGACTAGGCTGCAGCCTAGGGCATACAGCTTTTGGAGACGCACAATTTTCTCATTTTGGGCTTTTTGATTTGGTTAGAGCTAAGACGACCTAAACCAGGCCTTGATTATTATTCGTTTGTTTTAATAAGTCTTACACGATAATTCATCTGCATGTATTGTGTACAGTAAGCTATGCAACACGCATTGCATTTTCTAGGATAAATTAGTACCCCATGTTAACGTAATAATAAGTGACGTCATTATCTAGTAATATTTATTGATGACGTGCGTCTTCTGCTTGTTCATTTTTAGTGTATATATATATATATATATATATATATATATATATATATATATATATATATATATATATATATATATATATACAGAGAATTTATTTTAAAATGCAACATATGGTTCATCACTTCCATGGTTACACACTACTGTCAAAAAATGACAGCAATGTAATATTTGTCCATTTTAAAATGCAACATTATAAATAGTATTGCAGCACAGGAGATACCTCCAGAACACATCACAAATGGTGTCAATTCTTTCTACGAGCGACTAGGATATTTCCTCAGTGTGAATGGAGGTATTTTTGAACATTTATTACATTAAAATTATGAACTTTTGAAAGCCAATGTTTGTTAAGATGTACTACATTAAAGTTTTGATCTTTTGTTAATAGTATATCGGTTAATTTATTGGAAATTAGTATTAAAAATACATAACTACAAATTTTTGTATGTTGCATTTTAAAATGGACAAATATTACATTGCTGTCAGTAGTGTGTAGTAACCATGGAAGTGATTGACCATATGTTGCACGTTAAAATAAATTCCCTGTATATATATATATATATATATATATATATTATATATACAGAGAATTTATTTTAAAATGCAACATTATAAACAGTATTGCAGCACAGGAGATACTTCCAGAACACATCACAAATGGTGTCAATTTTTTCTAAGAGCGACTATGATATTGCCTCAGTGTGAATGGAGGTATTATTGAACATTTATTACATTAATATTATGAATTTTTGTAACTCAAAGTTTGTTAAGATATGCTATATGAAAATTTAGATTTGTTTGTTAATGTAGGCTAATTTATTGGAAATTAGTATTGAAAATACATAACTACAAATTTTTGTATGTTGCATTTTAAAATGGACAAATATTACATTGCTGTAATTTTTTAACAGTAGTGTGTAGTAACCATGGGAGTGATTGACCATATGTTGCACATGAAAATAAATTCTCTGTATATATATATATATATATATATATATATATATATATATATATATATATATATATATATATATATATATATATATATATATATCTTTTAATAGCAGCATTATATGAAAGGATGAAAATTTCTCGGTATCGGTTGAGTAGTGGAGAGAATACAGCATGGCTGGGATACACGCTGGCAGCACTGGCACGCTTTACTGTATAGCGTCTAGACTGCCATTCGTGTTTCGTTTGCCGTCAGCCTAACAGTCTTTCGCTCTTCAACAGATTTGCTAATATGAAAGAACGTCGGATTGATTTAGTGTACAAATGAATACTATACTTTTATTTTCGTATATTTACAATAGGTATAGGTAATATCTAATTGTGTGTTGATTATTTAAGTAGCGTTCAAAAATGTTTGTACTTGCACCGAAGAAGTTTTTTTTCTTAATATTTGGCTTCAGCTCAGTCTAAGTTCACGCACTGTTTTCTTTGAATCCTGGTCTAATCATTCGTTGTAGGTTTTATAATTTGTTGAACACGAAAATATGAGCCTGAGATCGTCAATGTTATTATTTTGATATCAAAACAATTCTTGTCTATTCAAACTCTACAAATGTGCTCCATAAATATTCAACGTTGCATGTAACACCTTACAATAATTCAACTTTGAAACGTTTTGCACGTTATCACAAAATGCACAATGATAACAAATAACAACCAACTTTAATGTAAACTAAATACACATTCATCACGTCACCAAGGTAACGTCAACTGCGCACGCACCTGATGGAGCTTAGATGTCGTTAGTGTCACTGTCACCCCAACACAACGTCGAGGCCTAAATGGAACGCATTCTCTACCGGAAATAGTTTCCATAACTTGAATGGCTAAACGCGCCTCAGAAATGCTCTGGCTGAATATTTATAAGAACTATTACCACACCTCGCACATAGACTAGGCACAGAACTTATTTTTGGAATATATGCATGTATGGAAATGTTATTCAGTCTTAAAGTTTTCTCATATATAATATCATAAGGGGTAAATTTTTGGCGGAAAAACTGTCAGATTGTTACGAGAGCTGGTTGCCTAGCAATTTATTGAGTGGCATTGACAAAAAAATCACGAGTTGTCAAACGAGTGATTTTTCATCTATGTCACGAGATAAATTGGAAACAGCCTCAAATAAAGCAATCGGAAAATTTTTCCAGGATAAAATTTAACCACGAATGGTATTCATATGACTATTTCCAAAATAAAAATCAGGTATTAATATATATATTTCTTTTCTTGGCAAAAATCTTTTAATTTTTATTGTGTTTTGAGGTGTTATATTTAAGTTTGCTTTTTCAACGTTTTAAATAGATTCCTGTCCGAATCAAGTCGTTTTTAATAAAAACTGATAACACTGAAAATATACACACTTTGACAGGTATGTAAACAATATATTTCTAAAACGTCAAAAAAAATTCGCTTATCAAAACTCACTTACTTGTAAAAATACGGCATATTATTGGCTTGAAGAGCGCGAAAAAAATTTGTGACAGTGTTTTGTCGAAATGCAACTTGGTAACTAGGTAGAATCCTGAATTTGGATTGGCTTATAAATTTATGAGTGAAATAGTCTATGAAATTTCGTCGTAAAAGTTTTTAATATTGTGAAAATGCGAACAAGGAACAACGTTTTCCTCTTTCGTGGCGTTATTATGAGTTCATATAAGAGTTTAATTAGTTAGAAGAAACATGAATATGAAGTAGAACTTTCATGAAAGTTAATTTGGTTATGATGGATACATAATTGATGAGTTCAGTTGAATTTGAATTTGAATTCAATGTGTATTATGGAATTGTCAAATGCATATCAGATATAAATGTCAAGTGCATTCGGGACTGACATAATTATGACGGAAAATACAACGTAATCATAATTTATATTAATGTGTAAATGAAAAATATAGCTGTATTCTTTTTGGAATATTTTTGCTAAGCAACTCAGATCATCTAAAACTATTATAATTACCCCTTAACCTTAAAATTAATTTTAACGAAAACTATATACGTATTTCGAGAACTAAGTTCTCATCATCAGTAATACAACAAGTGAAAGTTAAACAGAGTAGTCAAGATTACTCAACATGTCACCCATGCCAGAGGTCCTAACAACTCTGAAAAACAAGGAAGAGAACTGGGATTATATAGGGATGGGAGTCACAGGTGAATGATTACCTATAAACTAAGATAATTTTCGTCCTATAATGAGTCATTAAATTTTAAATCGTCCAATAACAACAAAGTTAAACTTTATTGGACGATTTAAAATTTAGTGACTGATTCTATTATTAACTCAGATCATTTTGAGTATTTTCTCGGTTCATTCGCTAGTCATACTATACACTGGGCAGCTCAGATAGGACAAAAAGAACAACAATTTAATGAATTTATCTCAAGTGAGCTGAGACGAACTGAGATTTTGACAAAAAAAAATACATAAATACAGGGTATAATCTTACTTCGGGAAATAAATGAAAAGGCATATAGTACTGACCAAAATGAGTAAAAAAGGCGCAATCAACATGGGTCCGATGTTCAACTGTTCCAGAGAAAGAGGCCATTTACAATCGAAGAAAATTAACAAAGAAAGTGAATAAACAAAATTTTGTCTATGTCAAAAAAAAAAACAAAAAAAATCATATGAAACATATGAACAATTTTAATAGTAACTAAATTATTTGAAAATATTGACCAAGGTTGCCACATCATTTAACATAGTACAATTATTTGATTTTTTTAAAAAACAAAAACACATCTATTTAACTTTAAACAGTTCAAGGTAACAAATATCCTGCTACATTTCAAATATCTAGTTCTCTTTGTTGTAAAATAAAACAATCGCCACAGTTCCAATTTTCAATCCACGCGATTGTCACTTGTCGTAATCCAAGACTGAGGTGATTGAGTTTAGCAAATTACGATGTGATTGGCAACTGTTTCACTGCTTTACGTTTAGCGATAATTCTCTTCGAATTTTCATCGGGAAAACGTCTGCTTGATTTTGTATTCAATTCATTTTTCTCTTTTTATTCTCAATCTAGTGACACGTGGTTTTCTTTGTTTTGTGCCATATGGCAGACAATTGACAGAAAATTAATTATAGTGTAATAGTAACTCAGAACAAAAGCAGATGTATTATTGAAGTTAATAGAGTCCTAGTTTTTCTTCATGTATTCTTCATGAAGATAAAAATTTTATAATATACCATCAGAATTTTAGATTATATACGTTGGATTTTTGTATTCATTTCATGAATTCTGAAACTATATTATTTATTTTTATTATTCTATTGTTTTTCCTGTGGATAAACAATAATCTATATGGTTTTATTGAAAATGGAACGAGTTAAAAATTTTAAAACAGTATCTCGTAGAAGTATTCAATTTTATATTGATTGAAAACGAAGAACTGGTTTCAGATAAATGTTTTATTCTTTACAAAATGAAATACAACTTATTGTTTAACATAAAATCTGTACGAAATATCGCATATGTAGATTTTAGCAAATGAGCACGTTTTAAGGACCCTAGAATCCAATTTTAACATTTTCACGATGATGTCTGTGTGTATGTGTGTGTGTGTGTGTGTGTGTGTGTGTGTGTGTGTGTGTGTGTGTATGTGTGTGTGTATGTGTGTGTGTGTATGTGTGTGTATGTGTGTGTGTGTGTGCATGTGTGGATCCTCCACTCTAACAAATACTATTATTCAGAAAATTCTGAAACCTTGTATTTCTAACTTTTTCTATTATGGAAAGAGCCCATTAGATTTTTGTGTAAATCGGATAACAGAAAATGGCACTTTACTGGAAGCTCAAAATAGTTTTTCTTCGAAAAATTCCTTTAAATCTTATTTTTTCGAGATTAATGTTATTATAAGAATTAAAGATTATTAAATTTTCTATAGATATGCGTTAATACTTTTTCTACATATATTATGGATAAAGTTATAAAATTATCTATAATATAAATCCCAGAGCCTACGCTTTAAGTAAACAGAACTCCTTACGCAGTTATTCAAATATATAGATAGATAAATGTCACTGTCAAAGACCTAATCATTTCAAATTAAAATAGTAATGGTTTAAAAACAAATTATAAAAACTGAGCAAATGGTGAGAAATTTCTACAAATTTCTTTAGACTAGTTTAAAATATGGATTTTAAACTTACAAAAACTGAATTAATGACCCAAAATAATTTACGAGCATACGGATCAGTAATTTTTTCTAACTCTGATCATTTACTAAAAATATACTGATCAATAAACAGCAGTTGTTTTTTTAAATGTTCGGTTTATCGAATACTATTATTCTTGTCCGAATCATAGAAACATTATCGAATTCTATTTTATTCTTGTGATGTTCGTAAAACGCAAACAATATTTCTCTATTTGAAGTTCAATTTACGAAACAATTGGTTATACAATTTTTCAGATTCAAATACTCGTATAGGTCTATTGAACCAGTTCCCCTAGATTTGGCGAGCTTTCAATCAATTTCATATGTCCATGAGAGAACCTTTCACCACAATATTGATGACATTCATCAGTAGTTTTTCCTGTATTTGTAATTTTTTCCTTCATTTCATTACTGGTAAAATTTTCATATTGCTGTAAAATCTGTTCCATTAATTTTAGAACGAAAGTGTAAATACAAAATATGGTAAATAAAATAAATAAATATATCACGGTATATTATACATATCTGGGTGTGCCAATCTGCTTTGTACACAGATTTCGGTAATGATGATGACATATTTGTACCGCGCGGGCGTTTACCAAGCGTCACCTCATGGGCACTCATTGCTGGCGTAGAGAGTGCACCACAGAAAATATAAAATATATTCAGAATTAAAAATAGCAACTAAGAAGTCCAAAATTATCGTTTACGTTTGTTTCGTTAGCGAAAGTTAGGCAATATAAAATTAATAATTTTTAGCTGTTTACAGAGTGCCATGAGCAATAAAACAAAAACAGTTGTTTTAATTGAGTTATAAAGTTTTAATAATTATTGAATTCATTAATTTTTGGATACATTTACCATCGCAAAAAACTCAATGGATCATTATTAACAATTAAATATAAATAATTAATAAACTTTCATCTGTCAAAGACAAACAATACGACACTATTTGAATTGTATGATTTTTCTTGCATAACACTCTGTAAAAAGCTTAAAGACAGATATTTTATTGTACGTTTATTTAATGGCAAGAACATATTATATCAATAAATTTAGGCTCATTTGATACAGTATTTAATTCTGAACATTTTTTTTTTGTATTTACACTTTAGTTCTAAAATTAATAGGAAAAATTTACAATCATATCAAAATTTGACCATTTTCTATAGTCCATAAAAATGTGGACACCTATATTGAATTTTTTTTAAACGTCGTAGAAAGGCAATTTTCCTGACTTAATTCACAAGGTAGAAATAAAATAAATAAATATCCATAGAAACTATGTACATAGAATTAGAGAATAAAAAGAAAAGTAGTGCGTTTGAAAAAGTATTAATGTGTCGTTCGGAATAAAAGTGTCTTTGTGTGCCTCGCTTGCAATTGTCCGACTCGCTTCGTTCTTCGTGCAAACTTCCACGCTCGCCACACAAAGTAATGTTCAAAAAAATTCCTAACTCGGAGTAGGCTATGAACAAAGAAACGTATGTCAATATAAAAATATTTAATTAAATATCAATTTGACATCAAAGTTTTTCTTCTTGAATCTTATTTTAGAAATGGAAACAAATTAGAAAACGGTGAATGTCAATGTACTGTATCCTTCTTCATGATTTTTTCTTTTCAAAATCAATTTTGACTTCTTTACTTTTAAAATAAATTTTATTGAACACTTTTACTCCTATTAACACAATATACTACTGTGAAAATTAGTAAGCAAAACGGAAAGTTCTTCTAGTGTTTTCCAAAAGAATTACTCTATTTCGCAGTCGCAGAAAAATAGACTTGTCTATCATTTATCTTGCTTAAATTGGGCCTTGTGTGACTACATAGATGAAGAAAAATTAGCATTTATCCGTCGTTTCTCACTAAGAGTTTTCATTCATTTCTAGTCATAAAAATTCAAACCCATTACATTAGATTAAAGGTTTATTAGCTTTCTTGAAAATATTTTATAAGATAATAAAATCTTTTGATGATTAGGTACTATATTCTCGGGCGTTGAGTTTCAAATTCGCTAAATGATTACCCACAGTGTTGAGAGTGCTTATTGTTGATTCCCTTTAATGTACTTCGCACCAAGATTGCAATTACTGTACAATGAAGTTTACTGATTGATAGAGTGGTGTAATCAACAGATGCATTTTATCCTTTGAATTGGTTGCGGTAGTTTAATATTACAAAGGGTATTTAAAATTCCGTTCATCAAAGATTTTGCAACACAGTTTATAACAAAATTGTTGATAAATAATTATTTAAACTACAAGAAATGTGAAGAGATGCGTACATTCAGCGTTTCTTACGGCTTACTGATGGAAATAGCAATTTTTTACCTCTCGCTAAGAGAGGTATTGTATTCATGCTAAAAATCGCATATCCAGATTTTAATGAATAAGCACGTTTTAAGGTCCCTAGTATCCGATTATAACATTTTTACGATGATGTCCGTATGTGTGTGTGTGTGTGTGTGGGGATGTGTGTGTGGATGTTGGATTCACTATATCTCAAATACTATGAGACTTAAGACATTTTTAACTACGGATTCCTCAATCTAACAATAATGGGAAGAGTCCAGTCAGTTTTGGTAACAATTGGACAACCGGAAGTAGTAGTTACAAGAAAAAAATCGTCTAAATATTATTTATCGAAAATTTATGTAAATACTTATATTAAAGAACGTTAAATTCTTTATTCGATAAATATAAATTCATTATTATATCTTCTATAGATTTAGAGATAAAGGCATATAAAATAATTTGATGTAAAAAATCTCAGATCAAACTACTACAAGGCAAGAAATTCAAATGTTTGTAATTGACACATAAATGTCACTGTCAAAAATATTTGTATGACTCTGTCAAAAATATTTGTATATCATTATGAAGATTATGAAAATAAAAAAAGTCAACAACGCAAAAGAATAAACGTAAAAAAGAATATAAAAGGAATTTGCGAAAAAATGACGAATATAAAGAAAAAGAAAAGGAAAGTAGAAAAAGAAAATTTCAGGATATTGAATATAAAGAATATGTAAGTATTGTACATAATTTATTTTAAAATATCCCATAGATTTTGCAAATATATGTGAGAATTATTTTGTAGTGAGACATGAATATATGTATTTGTATTTAAAAATATTTTTCGTTTTATGCGTACAACCAGGTAAAATATCTGGCGAGAGGTTATGTGTTGGCCACATCAGATTTTTATTATTAAAAATTGTTTAAGAATCAGCTTACTATATGTCAATTTAATTCAGAAACAGACAAACTTTATTTATTATGTTTTCTGTTTGTCCACGTACATCGAGTTTAACGATGTTAAAAATTCTGTTAAACGTTTCACAAAAATCTGCATAAATAACCTGTCTTCGCATTAGTATGCAACATCACAGACACACACTTTACATATCTGATCCATAGGAAAATTGCATTGCGTATTAGTCCTTAGCATTGGTATTCCAAATTTGCCTCGTGTCATGATCATTTGTAATACCCTTGTTATCAAAATTTTAACTCTAGGAAAGTTCTGATACTGATCGCAAGGATGCATGATACCGCTCAAGTTATGCCAGATCCAAAAAAAAAAAAACTGGTGGTGCTCCCAGAATCGCTCGTACAGTTGAGAACGAAGAAGTTGTTTTAAATGTCTTTGAGGAAGATAGTACCAGAAGTATCAGAGAAGTTGAGGGCCAATTAGGTATTTCCAGGGCTTCGGTACATTGAATTTTGAAAAATAATCGGCAACACTCATATACAGCATCTACAGCCGGAAGATTACCCTGCTAGAAGAGAGTTCTGTACGTGGTTGCTAAATTAAGAGATACTCCAAATTTTGTTTCGCGGATTTTATTTTCGGACGAATCGATTTACGGCAGGCAAGGATGTTACAATGTTCATAATTGGCATATTTGAGCAGAGTAAAATTTGTGGGCCACTTTTCCAAGAGCATTTCAGCATCGATATTCGGTAAATTTGTGGACTGTTCTGTTGGGGGATCGTGTGGTATGTTAAGATTATCAATTAATTTCTAGATAATTTGATTTTTCCTCTCTAGGGTAGGACCTTTCGAATTTCCTGCACGTTTAAAAGGACGCATTTATGCTGAATTCATAGTCACAGAACTTTCAGATTTAGTAGATGAAGAGTTACCACTCGCTTTTCGTATTAACGAATGGTTCCAACACGACGGGGCACCACCTCATTTTAGTCGAGATGTGCGGGAAATATTGGACCAACAGTATCCTGACTGTTGGATAAGACGCGGTGGTCCATGAAATTGACCCGCGCGGTCTCCCGATTTAAATCCTTTGGATTTCTTTCTTTGGGGACCTGTGAAAAACTTCGTTTACAGAGAACCCATTGACACAGAGGAGGAGCTCAGAGTTCGAATTCAAGAGGCCTTTACAACAGTTACTCCACAAATGATTATGGACTCTAAATTAAGCCTATTAAGAAGGGCGCGATTATGTTTACAAATGAACGGAGGACATTTTGAGCATCTGCTCTGATTGAATCGTTTCATGGGTGTTATTACCACTGTATAAATTGCATTACAATAAAAACGGTTCTTTTTAGAATCACCATTTGTTGTTTTAATCTCAATGAATTCAAGTGTCAATAATATTTTCGTTTAACACATTTTACACAGCTGCTACAACACGTTGCACTGTACGATATAAATGATGATCTCGGATGACACCTTCGCTAACCTAAATTTGTTGACAGTGAAAAGTCAACTCTAAAGTGTCTAAATTACAGTAAGTCAAACAAATTTTGTAACTCACTAGTAGTATTTTTAAAACCTAGCAACCAGTTTTATTTGTAATAATATGATCACATCTCAAGATATCCTTCCGAGATTGGTGGATTAAAAAGTCTTGTAACTCCGTTATGCAAGCAGCCGCAAAATATTTTCTTCTATTTGTTGGCAACCTATTGTCGTCCGCAAGTATCAGTTTCGTCTGGGGCGCGAGTTGTGAGACGCCTGTATATATATACAGTAATATCAATCTCTCAAAGATCAAGTTGAAGGTGAAGTAAGATGCGAACGCCATTGTTTCACTTTTCATTCATTTGTTTTCGCAATCCACTTAAACTAAATTACATCAGTGAATAAAACAAAACATTGGTCTCAAAGCAATATTACTTAGATTACACATATTAATGAAATGTCAAAATATTTGAATTTAATAAAATTAATCAAGAAATAAACACTTGAACAAAAATTAGAGCGGAATGTTGTAAGTGACATTTGAAAGATGTAATTTGAAGTCAAGAAAAGTTTGTAATGAATTTGTAATAGCTGTATGTGTGGTAATGATTAGTAAACGTGGTTTATAACTTAATTGCAATCAGTGTTCAATTCAATTTCGGAACTGACGTTTAGTTCCCGCAAACATACAATCTATTCAATAGATAGATCAAATTTTGTGAAATAACACTGATACCAGAGAATCATACGAGAGCATATTAATAAGTTTTTAGCCCCATTATGTAGTTGTCTTGGTACTACACTTGTTTATGCTTTGAAAGATACCTCTGAAAATTCCAGCCACTTTGGACGCTTAGTTATTGTTTCAGTTATGTGTCAGTCGAATTTAATGTTTTTACCTTCCGTCACCTTTAGGTAAGGAAGGTATTGTCTTCGGTCAAAAAATTCGGTGGTGAGTTTTTAGTGAGTTAGAACGATTTAGGGTCTCTGGAATACGATTTCACTATTTTTACGATGATGTCTGTATATATGTGTGTATGTATGTATGTGTGTGTGTGTGTGTGTGTGTGTGTGTGTGTGTGTGTGTGTGTGTGTGACGATTTTTTCTCCGTCGATAACTCCAACACTACAAAAATTATAAATCTTTTGTATATTCTTCTTCGTTACGTCGATATGAAGAGCTACTTAGATTTTTTTCACATTTAATGTTATTATAAATGTTAAAGAATATTTTATTCTCTATACGATTTGATTACATTTTATACTTCATATAAAATGGATATTGAGTTAAAAAATGATAAAGAAATTAAATTTCATGAAGCAGCCAGCTATGCAATAATACTGGAAACGGCTAATATAATTTTAAAAAATTCTGATAGACAGATGTCAATGTCAAGTGCGATTGACATAGTATGTTACTGCAAAAATATAGAATAAATTCTAAGAAGTACAAAATATATAGAAATGAGGGAAGGTAATGTACTGGACATATTGAATCATTCGTAAGAAACTATCGGTATGGAATTTGTATAAAATACATAGAACTGATGGAAGGTAATGTGCTGGCCACGTCAGATTTTTATAAAATGGAGATAATCAAACTTTGTATCGTGGTTAAATTCTGCCATTTAAACAACAATACATCTACACGAATTAAGCATGTTTGGACGCTGCATACAGGGGCTCTATAATTTACTTATTTTGAGCTTCAAGTAAAGTGTCATCTCCGGTATTCCTATGTACACCAAAATCTAATGGCTTCTTTCCATAGATATTAGAATAAGGTAGAAATACATGGTTTCAAAATTTTCTGAATGATAGTAGGTAATTGAGTAAAGAGAATCCAGAAAATCTACACACACACATGTACACACACATACACACACACGCACATACACACACCCACACCCACATAATCTTTATTGAAGTGTTCCTATTCTCCATAAATTTCTTATATATCGCTAATTTATAACTGTCGAAGACATCCTTATATAACATAAATCATGAAATAAAAATCTATTATTATAACATAATAGAATGAACTTCAAATTATTCCATTTGTAAAGAGTTCCATCTCATCTACTTCCAAAAAAATATAAATCATCGCCCCAGTAAATCCTTATTTCCTTCATTCGTCACTTGTCTTGCTAGTGCTACGCCCTTGTCTGGATGTAATGTGCCCCTGGAGTTCTGGAGACGTCGCCCCAAGCCCGTTTTGTTAACATTCAACAGACGCTCTCTCTCCAAACCTGACCAAAGACTGATAGCTTTTCTCTTCTTATTGAGGTTAGAATTTTCCGTGGTAAATTATGCACGTCATACAAGAGGTGTATCAAAAAAATTAACATATTTTTTTCTTCTGAAATTCGATTAATTACGTTCTACAGTATTATTATGATTTTTGTTCAAATTTCTGTATATATTAAGCGCAGTAGCAATTTAAAAGTTTTTGAATTGGCGCCAAATTACTCTGCCTGTAACGTCTGAAAGATACTAGCCAATGACAGAATTGGAAAGACAAAATGTAAAACAATATTTATGCTTACATCAGAATGATCTTCACAGAATGAAAATTAGATTTTATAAATGATTTTGTATTTACTTGACACAGCACCCAACCATTTCTTTCTTTGTTTTGAGGCACTATTAAAACTATTTTTTACTACTATTACTTGTTTTTGGACACACTAGCACAAAAGGCTTCTCTACAACTATGTTTAACTCTTTACAAAATATAAAAATCAGTAATATGGGTAGAACTAGCAGCTAGTACATAGTTGACTGTTGCCACGGCTGTCACTTGTTTAAATTCGGCGGCAAATGTAAGCCACAGCCTCATTGATTAGTATTTTATGAACGTCATCAGGCGAAAGGGGAAGCGAAAATTTAAACATATTTTCAAAGACAATTATCTAATGAATAAAGAGTAATATGAAACAAATAAAAATATGACACAGTGTAGTGTCAAATTAACAACTATCATATGTCATTTATATGAATATCATGTGTCATTACTTAGCTGCAAAATTAGAATAAATCTCGTCAACAAATAGGCGTAATCGGTTACGTTTAGGAATCCTCAACCGTTCTTTAAAAATATGAGGTTGTTTCCGCTGCTTTATTCTTGAGAAAATATAGCTGGCCTTGTCTGTCATTTTTATTTAGTGGTCTAGACCTGTGATTTATGACAGGCAGAAGATATTTCATATCCTGTGACTATAAAGTAAAGACCTTCATAAGGATTCATTAATTGCAATAGATAAGTTTCAAATAAACATGAATTTTTCAAAATATTCCAAAGGCTTTTAGTGCAGAACACTGGAAATCTATTAACAACAAAATGTGCACATAATTTATAAATAATAAATTTTCTAATATAATAAATGTGTAGTCATTGAATATACATAGTTAAATTTTTGATTTTGTTAAATCCAGGATTGTTTTCTTATTCTTCGTGTACCACTGGGCAAAATAAGCATTGTTCTAATTATATTTAATGCATCTATTCTGACTTTATAGCCATAAAATTTATATTCATTCTGTCAATCTTCATAAATGACATTACTAGACAAGGATTGCATTAATCTAGCAATTTAGCGAAGATGAAAATGGGCTAGAACAGCTAAATAATAACGATAGACACTGCTAACTACGTTTTCCTAAATATAATTCAGCAATTCATTGTTGTTTATTGTGAGCGTTTTTTGTTTTAAAGCAGTTTTTATCTGGAGTGAAAATTTCTAGGATATATAAGCAAGGAACGTATTTGAATTCAAGAGATCTTGTCTACCCGATTACTGACAAATGCCAAAGAGTAAACAGTAAACTTTGGAACTCAGACCGGCAGTTGTTTACGGTTTACGATTTAAATATCTTTTCTTTTGTTTTGGGTTCTCAGATAAAATAAAGAACAGGGGATTTACGTAAATCTTATTTATTTTTTTCTTGTCTCATCTCAATGACAGAAAACATTTTGTTTCATTATAATATCTTTTATCCCAAATATGTAACGAAATGTACGTCAGATAAAAACAAAATCGCAAATTTGAATTCAAGTCTCGCGTTATTTGATATTCAACCATGTGGTGTCGCATAGCAACGAAACAAATAAATTCAGACTTATTGGAATTTTCAGCACGGCAATAATTTGATATTTATTCTGTTATGATTATCAAATCATATGTAAACAAAATAACGAAAATATTCATTGAAAGTAAACGTTGCTTAATTGTTGACTTTTCAAAGATAAATAAAATTAAATATAATGAACTCTCACATCTACATTGCAGAGTTTAAAATCATTAATCTTTGCAAAAGAATGCAAATATCCGAACAAATTAAATTTTAATATTAAAATTTTGCGAATCAAAGTATTGATTAAATTTGCGCGTTATAAAATAAACAAAGAATAATGAATTTTATTCAACTTCCGAGTTTCAATTTTCTTCGTTTTTAATTTGATTGCAGTGAATTTTACCGCAAATGTCACAAAGCAACCAACATAGAAATAAAATATAGTTGTTGTGGTTTAAGCGGAAAAGTTCCATTGGGATTTAAAATCAATTGTTTGAGTCTTAAATTCTATTTGTTCTGCAACACGATTCGCATTTTAAAATGAAAAGCGAAATATGTTAAACACTTCTTTCAAGTTCTTAGTTTACAATTTATATTGTTGTTTCTGATAATGTTCTCATTGTTTGTATTTGGGAATTTATTTCTGATTGCTTTTTATGATTTCTTCCTGAAACCAAAAGCTGTTTACAATTGTAGAAACCGCGTAATGTACTTTACAGAAATGTACGGTTTTCGTCTTAAATCGTAATTTTTATAAATGCATTTTTAACTTTTCTTTAAGAATTGTTGCTTCTTTCTCTTATGTGTTCATTGTTATTATGTGGTCGAACATTATAGAGCTTTCTAGAAGGTACTGGAGGCTGTATAAAAGGGACGCAGCTATGCTCGAGTTATATACGTACTTAGTTACATACATAATTAGTTACAGTCAGAAACATAGAGATATTCACATAGAGCGTTAGTGAGTTTGAGAAGCACAGCATTATCGTAATGAGCGTAGAGTAGTCGAGTGGAGTAGGTACTCTGGATATTACTGGTATACTGGGATAGCTGTGGATGTGAATACTCGGTAATGTTGACGAATATTGGGAAGCTATAGTGTACGAGGACAGTAACGGCGAGTCTGGAAGTTACTGGTATATTGGGATAGCTTTGAAAGTGAATATTCGATAATGTTGACAAGTATTGTATACAAGGACAGTAACAGCGAGTTGGAGTGGATACTCGGCATTGGTGTTGAAGAATTTTGGCATACGGATAGTTGATGATACTGAGGCTGTGGAAGGAGAAAGTTAGTTACATAAATAGACAGACGGTGAGGTGAAAGGTGTGACTTCTGTCCGAGCAA
Organism: Harpalus rubripes; assembly: GCA_963082715.1. Taxonomy (NCBI): domain Eukaryota; kingdom Metazoa; phylum Arthropoda; class Insecta; order Coleoptera; family Carabidae; genus Harpalus; species Harpalus rubripes. Next base: position 18,079,206 of record OY720460.1, read on the forward strand.
TTGCATATACAGCCGCTGTTGAGTCAGTTGAGTATGTAGACGCTGTGGAGGTCGGTAGGCGGACAGTTGAACGTGATATAAGTATATAGTGACAAATATAGTGATATAAATATCGCGTAAACAGTCTACAAAAGACAACAGACCGGCAGTCTAAGATTGGAACGCGTAGTGAAATAAATAATTAGTAATATCGTGGAAATAAATAGTAGTGTTAATTGGATAAATAAATAGTGTAGTTTTAGCCTTAATTAGTTTTTAATAATTGTGCAATATTAGTAATCGTCATTATTTAATACCTTTTCAATATTTAGTTAGAGTAATAAATAATAATAATTTTTCTAATATTTCCACTTCACCCAAATAAATAAAAACGTAAGAAGGAGTCTAAGGATAAATTAAAACTAACCCTTAACGTTAAAATTAATTTTATTAAAAAATTAAATACTTATTTCGAAAACTAAGTTTTTATCAGTAGTAATACAAAATTAGAAAAGTAAAACAGAATAGCCAGGATTACTCAACTTGCCAACTATGCCAGAGTTCCTAACAACAGAGTACATAAAAGGCGCGTAACAAGTTTCTTAGCAAAAATCATTATCTTGTTTATTCTAAAATAAAGTTTGCTTGCTGTGACATTTAATTGTTAAAAATAACGCAATTTCTTGTTGTCACAGCATCACAATCCCGAGGAACATTCTATTTAAAAGAGTTTCTGTGTGTGATTACTTTTGTATCCCATTTCATTTTGTCATGTCACGTTATTTTCCTTTGTCAGCGAGTGTCACTTTGCCTTCTAACAAGATGCAAAAATAAGTTTAGTTTTCGTTAACTCCACTGCGAGTAGTACGAGTTCGAGGATATATTTTATGCGACACAGGTTTTCTGAATGCAGAGTGCATATGCGCAGTTACCTGAATCTTTTATTTGCTCGTTCAGAAAGACTGAAAGAGCTAGTTTCACCGCAGAAATAACTGTTGGTTTTTGGGATTAGTTTTCATGAGAAACTGAGATGTTTTAAAATGGTTTTTAGATTACTCCTATTCCACAGAGATTTTATGTTGGTTTTCTCTTTTTTATCTTTGATAATTTTGTTACATTTATAGCTACGTATACGATGATAGCACCGAAAGTTTCTGCAAACTATTGATATAAAACGAAATTTTCCAGAAATTATTTTTTTGTTTTTCGAAATACTCTCCTTTTAACTCAACACATTTATGCATTCGATAAAACCAATCATTAAAGCAAGACATCCATTCTTCTTGTTTTCGAAGGCTTTGACCGCTTCATTTGCACTTGTACATCAGAAACCATACATTATTTCCTTTAATTTAGGAAATTGGAAGAAATCATAACGTTCAAGGTCAGGACTGTATAGTGGGTTTGAGAAGCAGTATGTGAGGATGAATTGTCCTGATTCAATATTAATTTACTTCGAGGCCTATTTTCACGCACTTTTTCAATCAACAGTGGCAAACAAATTGTTATGTACCAATTATAAGTTACTGTTTTCCTATCTTCTATTGCAATATTGACAGTAGGACCGGATTTTGAGAAAAAGGAGGCAATCATTTTTGTACCAACATTTCGAATTAGTTTTCCTTTGACGGAATTGGAGTCTGTTGAAAAGGCCCATTGCTTGATTGTCGTTTTGTTTTAGGTTTAAATGATTCATCAGCTGATAATATCGTACACTGCTTTAGATTTACCTTCGTTGTACTTTTTTAATGTTTTAATGCACCATTCTACACGATGTTGCTTTTGACCATCATTTAAATTATGAGGTATCCAACGGTAACAAACTTTCCTGCCTTTTAGATGATCGAGCAAAATTTTATTTATAGGGGTCATTCCAATGCCCGAAGTAGCCCGTATAATTCTATATGTGACACGGTTGTCTTCTTTAATCATTGTACGAATAGCAGCTATGTTTTCATCCGTAACTGCAGAAATTGGCCGATCTTCGCGTAAACGAAATTTAAATTCAATATACCAGCTGTGATTTGGCCTGATACTAGGTGCTTTATTTCCAAAAGCATCCCAAATGTTTTCGATGCATTGTTTTGGAGAGAGAGAACTTTTAAAATATTTTTTCTTGTTAACTGCATTTTCAGTTAAGACGTGCGTACTTTAAAACTGCACTAAAAAAATACTAATAATAGATAAAGAATTGTAACAAGAATGCTACCTGAGGATGTATTTTTGTTTTGCCATGCATTTATTTTTTGTAGTTACCTTTGTTATATTTGTTTGCAGAAACTTTCGGTGTTACCCTCGTATTTTCATATATTTTTTAATACAGGATATAATATCATAACTGTAATCGTATTTTCTTTGTTTTAAAGGTTTATTCTTTTTTTCAGCAAATTTTCTTTTCTTTATTATTTCTTTAAAACAGTTTCTTTTATTTTTAAATGATTAAAGCAAATTTGTGTCTAGCAAACCTTGCAGTTTATGTGTTGACGTTTAAATTATTTTATAGATTTGGTTTCTTTTGAAACTCTAGAGAAGAATAGAATTGTACGAAACATTCAGGTATGAAATATTTGCATGAACCCATTTAAATACTGTACTAGGAAAGCATAGAAATAGATTACTATGTCTGGCTGAAAATAGATGGTCGAATAGGGTAACTGAATATCAAAACAGGGGTGCGTTTAAAATATTTTAAACATTTTTCATTTATGTTGATTATAACAAAATATTTTGATCTTTAAACTATTTAGTTTGGCAATTCTATGAAATAGGATTATTTTTAATTTCCTCTAACAGTAATTCCGACTCGAGGGTTGCTTACACCTGAGATGAACGAACTAGAATTTGCGGTATTAAATTTTTTTAATACATCCCTGAACCCTGTGGCTAAGGTCATTTTAAATGCCTCCTGGTATTGAGTACAATTCTAATCTTCTGTAACGGAATACATAAGGGTCAGTTACCTTTCAAATCAAATATAGGGAAATGTTTTCAAAAAACGTCAACTTTCATTCGGTAGTCATACTATACTATAAATCTCAGTCGCAGTCCCTGGGAACACAGTCTTGTCCCGACTGTTAATAATTAAAATAATTTTGCACAAGAATCAAACGTAATTTCATCATCTATATCATTATATCTAAGTCAAAAATGTTGTTGGCCATACTGTTATTCATCAGAAGATTATACGCTTTCCATTTAAAAAAGTTTTTACTCTGTTTGTCCGTCGGGATTTGTCCGGTAGACCCAGTGTTATAAAATGTTGTATGCAAACATATTTAAATGCAAATAATACAATTTTGGTTTCGTGTTCAAAAATAGACTTATCATATATTCTGCGGAATATGGTCTGCGGAAGTGAGGTTTAAAACAAAATGAAAACTCCCTACAAAGCGTTTTCCAAATGAGTGGTCCGGGGTTCATTTATATTACAGTGAAGCACATGTATGTTGATTAGGTGCTACAGTTTTCATAAATAAATAATCAACCCTATTTTCCTGCCCGCCGCGTGCTTTACATATGAATTCGTGGTAAAATCATCCACTTTAAACATGCAAATCAATTTTCTTTCTCGTATGCCATCCTGCATAAATTTTGAAATTTAGCAGCAAAAAATGTAATTTTATATTCAAGGGTATATTAATATTGAAGCAGAATTAAAAGGCAACTATCACAAAAGGACTGGTTTACATTTTCAACATTATAAAACCGATAGAAATAGTGAAAAATTTCTACCAAATTGCAAAAGTACAATAGTGAATTCTCGGTGAAACAATATATAACAAAATGTTAAAAAAATCTGATGTGGCCAACACATTAGCTTCCGTCACTTCTATGTATTTTTTACAAATTTCATACAGAAAGTTCCTTGCAATAGATTCTATTTCTTGCACATTACTTTCCGGCAGTTGTATGTATTTTATACAAATTCCATACAGAACGTTTCTAGCAAAATATCCTATATTTCCAGTAAAATTATTACACAAACTTACTATGTCAATTGCACTTGACACTGACATCTTTCAATCAGAATTTTCTTAATATAGTTGCTGTTTCCATAGCTGGCTACTTTATGAAATTTAATTTTTTAAATAATTTTTTAACTCTTTATCCATTTAATATGAAGTATACAATTCAGTTGGATCGTATAGAGCATAAAATATTCTTTAATATTTATAATAACATTAAGTGGCCTATTCAGAGAAATACAGTCATAAAGGTTGCTATGCATAAAAAGATTGTTATCATAAAGACATTTGTAACAATCTTACGTCGGTATTATTAACAATCTTTACAAAATAATACTTAAGAATGAACCAGATTATTTGACAATAGCTAACTTCATTATACAATGAATTACTGATTATACATATTTAGTACGCAAACGTTTTCCCAAAACAACTAAAGAACAATATGATATTTATGTCATATTTGGAAACTTCTACATTATTGAGAACGGCTTTGTTAATTCCTACAAAGCACCTCAACGTGATTGAAAATTTATGGGATGATTTAAATTTTTTATTTTGTTTGAATATGTAACAGAAACATCACAAACAGTTCTTAAGAATACCACAGAATGTTAAAAGTAACTTTCTTCCACCACAGTCTTTATTGTTCTTATGATCATTATTCAAGTCGAAGCAGAATCTATACGTATAATAAACTTCATTCTGCTAAAATATAAAAACACCAATATTTGGTAGATAGTTCAATATTAATAATACTTGATTGATATAATAACCTGTCACATGTCAAATAAAAATGTGATAACTATATATATATATATATATATATATATATATATATATATATATATATATATATATATATATATATATATATATATATATATATATATATACATACATACATACATAGTTCTAGCAGTCGCTATGATAAAGACTGTCAAAACGCTTAACAAATGTTGACACTTTCAGTACTGAGAATACCAAA
>OY720460.1:18089137-18399137 GCA_963082715.1 Harpalus rubripes
GTTTTCGCCGAATATAAAAACAGTCGAACAACGAACAACGCTGTTTATTCTATATGTGGGCAGATGAAAGAGACAAATGAGTAATAAATCATAACAAACACTCGTAAAATTTACATTCCTTTCCGAAAAGATGAATTAATTTTTTGATGATGCTTTGAGATATTTTCGAGTGTAAACAAGTAATTAGAAGGCGACTTTGTGGGGAGATATTTAAAATTACTGGTTCAGTGGATAAATATTTCATTTAATATAAAGGAATTAAAGACTTTAATTAGTTATATTAAAAGCTAAAGGTACATTCTAAATTTTATTCTGGCTTAAAATGAAAGAGCGTCTGGGAAAAACAGGCATAAAATATTGTAAATTTGAATTATATAGAGCGGCAAACGAGTATACTTTCAGGATGCCAAACAGGAGCCCAATTCTAATTCATTTTGAAGTCTTATCGTCTCCAAACATATAGTCTCAGTTAATGGCATGGTGGAATATATCTTTATATTGGTTATAATTTTACGACGTTTTTTTTTACCTTTCGTCGCCTTTAGGTAAGGAAGGTATTGTCTTTGGTCAAAGTTTTTTACTATTTTTACGATGATGTCTGTATGTGTGTGTATGCATGCATGTATGTATGTATGTATGTATGTATGTATGTATGTATGTATGTATGTATGTATGTGTGTGTGTGTGTGTGTGTGTGTGTGTGTGTGTGTGTGTGTGTGTGTGTGTGTGTGTGTGTGTGTGTGTGTGTGTGTGTGTGTCTGTGTGTGACAAAATTTTCTAATGCGATAACTCTAATACAATTCTAAAAATTATAATTCTTCCGTATTCCTCTTCGTTACATCCATATGAAGAGCTGATTAGATTTTGGTTATAATTGGTCAACCGGAAGTACTCTCATTTAAAGATTTTAACAGTTTTTCTTGAAAAAACCATGTTAAATATCATTTTTTCACATTTAATTTTATAAATATTGAAGAATATTTTATTCTCTATGTGATTTTAATGCATTTTATACTTCATATTAAATGGATATAGAGTTAAAAATTATAAAGAAATTAAATAACATATATTAGCCAGCTATGCTATAACAGCTGCTATATTAAGAAAATTCTGATTGAAAGGTGTCAGTGTCAACCAGTAATTTGACAGTATGTTTATGTTATAATTTTACTGGAAATACAGGATCTTTGCTAGAAACTTTCTGTATGGAATTTATATAAAATACATACAACTGCCTTCAGGTAATGTACAAGAAATAGAATCTTTCAAGGAACTTTCTGTATGAAATTTGTACAAAATACATATAGAACTGACGGAAGGTAATGTACTGGCCACATCAGATTTGAAATTATTTATTTTACAAGAACTTCCTATAAAAATATTTAATTATTATTTTTAATGTAAAATAGGATAAACGACTGTTGTTGTTTATTATGTGCTGTAAGTGACAGTGAAATGTTGGCCTCCGACTAAACAACAAAAAATTGGGCTGCAATCCTGTTGTGAACTTGATTATTGGACATTTGTTTGTTTTCGAGGGGTTGCATTTGAGGTAATTTAATACTTTAATACCAGTTTAGTTTAGTTTAATAAGTGCAACGTGAATGAAAGCCTAACACTAGACAAACATTCTACCTACAAAAAAAGGACACTATAAATTTAGATATATGATGTTGAAATTTATGCTTTTGCCGTATTTCATCATAAAATAAAGAAATGAAAAAAAAAACTTTGAACACCCTTAAATAGTTAGATTTACATTCTGTCAACCTAACTCAACCAAACTTATTTCTTTTTTCAATCTTTAAAAGTCAGTTTTCTTGTAGGTTTTTATTTATAGACATATCCTTTTGTAGACAAACTTTTTCCTTATTTAAAGCCTTCAAACGCAAACACTTACCTACAGGAGGTAAGATAATGTTTGATTTCATTGCGCCAATAGAAAAATAACTTTATTGTAAATCAAAAAAATATTGGATGTTTTCATTATTTCAAATGTCATAATTTTAATATCCTTTCTATTAGAATATCACTATCGTTTTCGTGAAAATTCATTAATTTGATAATAATTTCACTTATGAACTGCGCTGGTCCTTACGGACCCATCATAATCCATCACGCCAGTAATAAAACCAATAACTTGAGTATCTCCAAGTCGCATACAGATTCTCCTGATTAATATTCTACGCATTCTTCTTACAGGCGAGCAAAAATCACATGCGATATTCAGACATGATTAGATTAACATTGATTTTTCTTGCTTCCTGACGAGCTAAGATGAGAGATAGTGTTAACACAGGCAAACGACATATAAGGTTAACTTCATCAAGATGCTGCAGAAATATGCAAGTGTATTGAATACTGCTGAAAAAGAAATATGACTTTATTGAAACATAATTTTCTTATTGACATTTCATATGTTTCAATAGAAAATGTATCAGTACGATTCAATTTTTTATCTTCCAATAAAAGATTTAAGTTCCCTTCTCCCTTGTATTTTTCCTTCAAGTATAATTTTCTGTATGTAATCCTTCCTTAATATATGATGTCTATATAAAAAGAATCTGAACTTTGGGAAAAAATATTGTGTACCTGACGGAATTGGTACCCGAATCCCCTTCAAAGTAGGCCCTTGTGCCACCATACATTTAGCCCATCTATCCTTCCATTGTTGGAAACACATTTGGAAGCTTTTTTTTGGAATCGTCTGCAACTCAACAGTTCCGCATTATCTCTTTATTCTCAAAATCCTTTCAGCAAATCTGTCTTTCTTCACCACAATCAAATCTCAAAATTTTACAAGTACTTTTTCTCTTTCTTCCTCAAGGTCCATGTGTCACATCCCTATAGCACAATACTTTACTCCATATAAATCATTTTGCAAACCTTTTTCTCATATGTATATATATATATATATATATATATATATATATATATATATATATATATATATATATATATATATATACCGTGTGTCTGTCTTAAAGGTGTACATAGGAGATTAACATGGGAAATCAGTCTTTTGCAATTTCCTGCACGCCTAATTATTTTAAGCAAAAATGCGTCATATAAAAATTTAGGGCATAAAATTCTTCATCTAAATCAATAAACAGATTTACCTTTACATGCTTTGTGACGATATAAATTAAATATGAAAATGTCGAAAATTACAATGAATATATCGACAGCCATGGAATCGAACAAAAAATAAATAAATGCTTGACATTTTATCAAATTGTCAGAAACGTCAAATAAATTAACTTACGTTGTGACAGATAAAAAGTCAAGCATTTATTTATTTTTTGTTCAATTCCATGGCTGATATTTTGAACGTAATTTTCAACATTTTCATAATTAATTTCTGTCGTTACAAAGCATGTAAAGATTATTCTATTTATTGATTTGGATGTAGAATTTTATGCCCTATAACTTTTATTTGACGCGTTTTTGCTTAAAATAATTAGGCGAGCACGAAATTGTAAAAAACTGATTTCCCATGTTAATCTCCCATGTACACCTTTAAGACAGACACACGGTATATATATATATATATATACATATATATATATATATATATATATATATATATATATATATATATATATATATATATATATATATATAAATGCGCCTCCTAAATTCTTCATTGCAATTCCCGTTACGAATTACTAAGCTTCCTAGATATTGGAAGGAACTTATTTGGTGTCTTCTTTGTCCATTCGACCATATGTATACGGTTCCTTTTCCTTAGCTATCCACATTACTCTTAATGATTAATGAAACTAAATATGCATTTTCTTTTTTCAGACAATGGACTACAACAACAACTCAGAGCTTCATGAACTTGCCCATAGATTATTCCAAAAATCAAAGCACTGCTTCTATCTTATTAATAACTCTACCATTAAAAGTAAGTAACACATTTCGCTAATTCGAACATTCTAGTACCTTCTTTAAGTACACCACTTTATCCGAAGTGCAACACTATTTTTTTTTTCTATATTTTTTCTTAGACCAAACCGAAGACAACTCATCATGGTGTCCACCGACTTGGGATAGCTATACATGCTGGCCTGCGACCAAAGCTGGGCATAAAGCCAGAGAACGATGTCCAGACTTTGTAGTAGGTTGGGACGCGAAAAGATATGCCCATAAAGAATGTCTCCCCAATGGGACTTGGTTTCGACACCCTGAAGGGGGCAAAGAATGGGCAAACTACACTACCTGTGTTGACTTAGACGACTTAAAAGTGAGGAAATAAACTTAATTTAAAATCATTTTGGATCTTGCTAAATTTACACTTAAAGTGAAAATTGTGCCATTTATTAATTATAATAGTATTAGCTAAAAACATCAACAAATACAGGTGTCTCACAACTCCCGCCTCAGACGAAACTGACACTTGCCGACGACAATAGGTTGCCAACAAATAGAAGAAAATAATTTGCGGCTGCTTGAATAACGGAGTTACAAGAATTTTTAATCCACCAATCCCGGAAGGATATCTTGAGGTGTGATGATATTATTACAAAATAAAACTGATTGCTAGGTTTTAAAAATACTACTAGTGAGTTACAAAATTTGTTTGACGTAATTTTGACATTTTAGAGTTGACTTTTCACTGTCAACAAATTTAAGTTAGCGAAGGTGTCATCCGAGATCATCATTTATATCGTACAATGCAACGTGTTGTAGCAGCTGTGTAAAATGTGTAAAACGAAAATATTATTGTCATTTGAATTCTTTGAGATTAAAACAACAAATAGTGGTTTATGGTCCACAAGATTTCTATTCGGAATGTTTTCTGAATGAAATGCTGTCTCTCTGGCGTTACGTCCACATTCTCCAAAAATTATAATCATTTCTAAGTAATCAGCGGCTGAATACATGGTAAGAATTTGCCTTTTTTATTCATCTTGTCAAATTTAATTTGACACTGACATTTTTCAAAAACTACAGTCGCCCACACATTTTAAAGAAGATTTGATTTGTATAAAACCCTAGTAACGTAAAATTACGGCAAACACACGCTAAAGGTGTAGGTCTCTGATTGGTCAATTTTAAGACGTCTTTTCTCGAATATCTTTTAAGCTAGATTTTTTTTCTTCGAAATTACACATCCGAGTGCAGTCTCGTGTTTCCTCATTCGCTCTGGGGCGCGAGTTGTGAGACAGCCTGTATATGGCTTACAGAAAATATTTAAATTGTGTTGTGTGCAACTTCGCTAGTCTATAATATGAACTAGCGCAATGCCAACCCACAACTTATTAGGTCTGTTAGTTTCGCTAGTCTGCGTCAACGGTTTACTGCCGTCCCCACATACTTTATATGGACGTGGCAGTAAGCCGTAGAAGCAAAGTAATGAAACAAACAGACCTATTGAGTTAAACCGCCTTGTGTAAGTCTGGGTACAATCACTTTTTTAAAACAATTAAAACAACTAAGTTAACTACATTACTTGTAAAAATCTTTTTAAAGTTCACAAAAACTTTCAAGAAATTCTCAACCGCACAGTTTGATTGTAACATGCAGTTAGCTCGCAGCAACTTCATTACAGTTTACAAACTGTCAACATTGTCGTGAAGTTTGCAACTAATTGCAATACGACTAAATAATAGCAAAACGACTACACTATTGTGTGGAATGAATTTAGCAACAAGTTCTAAAAGTTTAGCATTGCGAATTGAGATTTTATTATAATGTATGTTGTCTTAATTACACTAGTTTAGTAGCGTCTAAGACTATATCAATTTACTGTAACATCTCATTTACATATTCCTTTACGCTAAATTTAACGTTTAAGATTAGGCATAGCATTATAATTTTACATATATTACACATACAAGTATGTATTAATATGATAATTTAATTTGTGTTTCAGTTTAGACAAATAATCAACAATTTGTACATTATTGGATATTCTATTTCCTTAGCAGCCATCATTATTTCTTTACTTATATTTTTGTGCTTTCGGTAAGGCAATAAACAAGGATATAAGTAGGCGATGGAAAAAAATATTTTTTGTCTTTAGGAGTTTACGTTGTACGCGTATCAGCATCCACATTCACTTGTTCCTTTCATTTGTTTTTAACAACTGCATGTGGTTAGTATGGTACAAGGAAGTCGTTCCAGTAACATCTGTTTTAAAAGAAAACCCGGTAAGTAATTTACATTCACTTTTATACAGGGTGTTCACCGCGACACCGGAACATAGAACTTCAACATCTAAAGTAATATTTCCGTAATTTCCTGCTTTCCTAATTATTTTAAGTAAAAATTCTGTATCTGATTCTAGAAGGAAAATTAATTTCATATGCATTGCAAAGTTTAGATTAATATATTTTTACTAGGCATTATAGAATCTGTTCAAGTGAACAATTATCTATTATTTTTTTACTTTAACAGAAATTATAATGCCCGGTTTTATAAACATCGAATAAACTGCTGAGTTATTACGTTAAAAGTAAATTTAATCGACAAGTAAATAAAAATGTCTGTTTTATAAAACAAGTTACAGGGTAAAATAACTACTTGCAGAGTAAATATTTTATCCTAGTGATTTACCGACAGGAACATGACATCTGTCATTATTTTGTGATTTTTGAATATAAATATTTTAATATTTTCTATAATAATATACATTTAATATTGTTTTTCACTATATTAAGAATCTATAGACCAGAGTGGTAATAAAATTATATTTTTTTATGAATTTGCAACTACAATTTTAACTAGGGACAAGGAAAAGAGCCTCCATGAAGAGTGTGTGAATACCGTAGTACACTCAGGCTACGGTTTCTTATACCGGCTAATTTTTCCACAACTGGAGCATAAGAGATATCGATAAAACCAAGATATAACATTACTAGACGGTATCCCTTAAATCCATTACTGACGATAATGTTAATCTCCAACTGAAGAGGATCTATTTCAAGTAATGTGCCGCAGAATGTTTTAATAATATTGTATTCTGTATGTTCCTGACACGAAATAAATCCAAAAGTCAAAATAGAAAATTAAGTGTGTCATAAAGTGCCAGGTGTCAACTAACATGGAAATAAGAGAGAACGAGGAAAAATTACACAGAAATAGACAAAGCAAATATATTGGTTATGGGCTGTCCTTAAATTACGTAACGCTTCAAGGGGGGTTGTCAAGAGTAGCGTTACGCAGTGTTACGAGGGGGTTGGGGAGGGTTAATGTGTGTGTTACGTAACGATAAAATATAAAAAATATTGCTAAACTTGCTTTAATAGTTTTGAAACATTCAAATTTCGCGGTGCTAATTCGTATATGCAGACAGACGTTTGTTTTCAATAACAGTCAACATAATATGTCGGGCACAGTTCAAATTCGGGCCAGTGGTCTTTCATTCGTGCAATGCAATTCATATTAAAACATGAATTCAAGTAGTGTTGATAAGGAAAAACTTTTCAATAGTTTGTTAAAAGCATATGGAAATGCATATGCTTTTAATTTCTGTGCTGTTATTTTTTCATCTTTATGTACATTAATTTAATTAGTTTCTGTTCTGTTCTGTTATTTTTCATCTTTATGTACATTAATTTAAATAGTTTCTGTTCTTTTCTGTTATTTTTCATCTTTATGTACATTAATTTAAATAGTTTCTGTTTCAAATTTTAACTGAATATTAAGGAGGCCATTTACTTTTATATTCAGTAAAGAAATTGGGGTGACAAGCCGTAGGGCAAGAGTAGTACATTATTTTTCATCTTTATGTACATTAATTTAAATAGTTTCTGTTCTGTTCTGTTATTTTTCATCTTTATATACATTAATTTAAATAGTTTCTGTTTCAAATTTTAACTGAATATTAAGGAGGCCATATACTTTTATATCCAGTAAAAAATTGGGGGAGGGTCAAGTACTGCGTTATGTAATATATGGGGGGGTTCATGTTTGCGTTACGGGTGCGTTACAAAAGAGGGAGGGGGTATCAAAAATTTCCTAATGTTGCGTTACGTAATTTAAGGACAGCCCCTTATAAATAAATAAATGTAATAATAATGCAAGAGATGAAATTTATTATGAATTTAATTTAATTAAAGTTGATGTGTAAAATTTACTCTACAGAATAAAATTTACTTCCTCAAAAATCGGTGGAGTAATTTATTCTGTAGATTTACTTAGCTAGTATTTTTATTCGTGCTTTATAAAACGAAAATCTCTGGAATAAACTATTTTACTTTAAGACTAAATTTTACTTTGCTAGTAATTTACTTATCCATCTTTTATAAAACTGGGCATAATAAAAATAAATTAACCTAGCTTGATAGATAAATCGCTAACATTTGTTAATTTTTAGTTTCAATTCCATGGCTATCGCTATTTTCTAATTTCTTTTTATTTTAATGTAGAATTTTATGCACTACAACATTTATTTCAAGCTTTCTTACCTAAAATAATTAAGGAAGCAGGAAATTACGAAAATATGATTTTATATGTCAGAATCTTATTTGCCGGTATTGCGGTGAATACCCTGTATATCCACACATTCGTTCCCAACAAGCTAGTCGTATTCTAAAGTTTTAATTGAATTTGAAGCAGGCTAATAATTTTGTATATTTGCTCATCCGTCTTATAACTAACTCAATAGAATAAGCAAACTGTCTGAAGGAGGAAATTTTCATTGCTTTTGACTTGAAGGAGGAAAAATGTTATTATTTTAGAAAGCACTTGACATTTGTCAAGACGTTGATGAAAAGATGAAATGTTTTTAAAAGGAAGTGACGTACACAGTTTAAAACGAATTAAAAAGTTGTCATACCAAATATTTTGAAAGGTTGTTACTTCTATTTAATGGAAAATGGTTTTATATTGCGGTAACTTTAACAGGAAAAAAATTTCCACAATCATTTTAAATAGTTATTAATCTGTCTTTTGGAATTAGGTTGCGAAAGTTAGTTATAGAACTTACACTGTGTATTCCAACTAAGAATGGACTTGGTAGTGCATCGAAGCCAGCCCGTTTTACCCACATAAAAAATATAATAATCTTTTTTAATAATAATCTTTATTGTATTTTAAAGTGTACAACTTTATTACAATTAAATGATATGGGGGTGAGTCACTTTTTCCTTACAATTTTTTGTAACCTTGCTATTTTTTCGTTGCGTGTGATGGAGATGAGATGATAAAGACGGCACAAACATCCAAGCCCCTGGTGGGAATCGAACCCACGAACCTCAGGGCCGAGCGGTGACGGTCGCTTCGAGCGCTGTTCGCTGCCTCAAGCCGCACGACCACCGAGGCGGCACATAAAAAATATAAATAAGTTGTATATTTCGTGCATACTTGACAGCTCGAAACATCAAAATTTGATAATTTTTAATTCTTCACTAAATTTGTAGTGATAACATACGAAACGAAGTACAAGAGAAAAAAAATTAAAAGAATTTTTCAATTTTAAACGGTGTACCTATTAATTCTTTGGATGATTTAAATTTTAAACAATTTACAGTTAATGTTAAACGATGACGATGAAGCCGATATATATGCAATTGATCTCAATGAGGAACTAATAGATATTTGTCTAATTTTATCAAAGGTACTAAAAAAGCACAAGAAAAATTTAATTTTATTTGTAAATATGATTTTCAATGTATGTAGGTACGATTATATTACCAAACGTTGTTATAGCGTTAAGAATACTTTTAATATTCCCGGTAACTAGCAGCAGCAAAAAACTGAACATAGTTTCTCGAAGATGAAAATTATAAAGAATTATTTTCGAAAAAGAAACACAAGAACGACTAAATGATCTAGGCATAATTTCCATAGAAGCAATAGATAACAATACTATAAAGATGTTATCAAGCTATTTGTGGTAAAAACAGCTCGAATAATTATTTAATAAATGTTTTTTTTTTACTATGCTGTACTGTTTTAAATGTTTTGTTCCTTTTTCTGCATTCTTGATGTTCAATGACTTTTTATATTTAAATATTAAATATATTTTGAAATACATAAAAATTTCATGTTTATTAAGCCATAATTTTTCACTTACACTCGTTGCCATATTAATTTGAATATGGTGTTTCAAAATATTGGGATGGGTCACATGAAAATAATAAGTAGATGAGGTTTATTTTTTTGCTCAATACAATTTTCGTTCTTGCTTTTATTGTTAATCAATAACAAAATGAGTTTTTTAAAAAATTAAAAGGCGCCGTTTTGAAACTTGCCTCAGGCGCCACAAGGCATCGACCCGGTCCTGGTTGGTTACCAGTAACAACTAGCTCTTACGATGTTCAATAATTGACTGAAACGTCTTGTTACGGATTTTTCGCTATTGTAAACTTAGTTCGCGTTTAGACCAATCAAAAAGCTGCAATCGAAAGCCCTATTTTACTCCTAAGTCAATTCTGAACAATAGTCTAACATAAATGACAAAGGAAATATTTTATTATTATTGATTTTTTATTAGAAAGCTAAAAGTTTTCATTTCACTTCAAACACCAATTCCCCAAAAAATAAAACGTTTTTGTGCAGAAGTTCATGAATAACTTTGGTCTGGTGTGGAAACGCTGAAAACTACAACTATCCATAAAACAAATTAATCAATCTAATAGGAATTTGGGTATTTGAAAATAACTTTGATGTAGGCACTACAAAGTCCCTGATAGTTTCGTACACAAAGCAACTCAGTGACTCATGTGTCCTGTTACTGTTTACCGGTTGCTAGGTACAGTGACCGTACACAATCTGTGTGCAAAGAGAATACCTAACTCCTCCCTGGTACATGAGAAAATTGGCAGGAGTAATTACAGTATTCAAAGTAGAATTACATACTAGAAACGTAAAATCCGTTAATATAAACATAAATAAGTTTAATTTAAATTAATTCAAAATCAATAAAGTAATAAAAATAATAGACCCGTATTTTTTATTTCTCCACAAATCGATCTTTAATACTGAAAAAATTGCTATTAAAAATGACATTGTTCAAAACGCGGCTGATTTTCTCCACTTCATCCCTTCCCCAGTGACGTCAGCGTTTCTTCAACGCTGCCATTTTGATTGTCACATTCTGTTAAACGTCAAAGTGACATTTAAAGATAACTTGATATTTATGAAAGTAAACATGTCGGTGAAACGCTGTTTTGTGCCATCGTGCCAAAATACTAGTGAAAATAGTGAGAAATAGTATATTAGAACGTGTTTTATAAGACATGTTTTTTTCGCACGCGTTAGCGAGTTTTCTAATTGACAAGTGCGAAAGAAAGTCTTATAAAATGAGTTCTTTATACTATTTGTTATATTTTGCGCCTTCTACAATAACATTTACTTACTCAATTTGTGATTATTTTGTAACCATTTGTACATTTTCATGTAAATAATCTTCCCTAAATAAAATAATAATAATAATAATTTCGACATTATATTATTAAAATGAAGTCAATTAACTAAAAATAAATTAGGTAAAAATGGGTTAAAGAAATGTCATCTAGTACCAACCGTCTAAAACAAAAAATTGCGTATCAAAATACGCAATTGCGTATCGTAATGACTTCATTATGAACGCAAAATATTAAAATATTTTTAATAGTACCGCGTGATACAAAAAAATTCGAAAAACAGTTACTGTTACAAAGCAACAGTAATGATATTCTACGAATACACAACGAACAACGAAGACAAATGTTAATCAGACGAATAAGTAAAAACGAATGACTACTGACCAGCAGCTAAAGTATCATTCACAACAAAAAAATTAACGTAGCGGTAGAATTAGTGGCAGTGGTAGTGGCCTGGGTAAAAGATTGAATGCGTTATAGCAAATGTATTCGTTCACATCCAAAAGTTAAGAAAATTAGTAGTAGCGCAGTGGCAATGGCAGCCGTAGGAGTTTACAATCTCCAAACTTCTACGTTGCCACTATGCTACCGCTTAATTTTTTGACAGTTTTGCCGTTTATTGACATCTGATATCTGATTTCATCAGATAAAATGAGCAATAGAAAAAGGATCATTTTGTGGTGTACCTCAGACGTTGCGCTGTATAAACAAACAGATATTAATAAACTTTGCACAATTAAAAGTGAACACGCAACTTACCATTTTTGCTTATTTCAGTCAATTTTAAATTCCCTTAATGTCTTCGTTTATCTCACTTCGTGCAAAAATAAAATGACAGCTATAACTGTCAACCTTGCACCCTAGTAATTTATAATAAAAAATTCCTAGAAACTATAATTTCAATAATTTTTCATTGTGAGCGGTAATAATTATTACTATAAATTTCTTACGCTACCGATGCCACTAATTCTTACACCACCGCTATTTTTTTTGATTCTGAATGGGCCTTAAGTGATACGTGGATAACTTCAGGTCAAATGAAAATTATATTTATAAAAATGAATAGAATGATGTTATATTAATATATTATAGCATTTATATCAAATAATTAGATACGTAATTCTCAATTTATAGTCTATATAATTTTTTCTTTTATAAATTGTGTCAATATAATAAGGCCGTATGAAATAAATCTGAACTTGTAGTGTAAAACACTGACGTCACAACATGGCTGGTTTTTTGCACCTTTTTAAAAATGACATACTTTTAAACGATTTTATACAACAAAAAATGTAAATAAACGATAATTTATTCATACAGATGCTTGTTTGATTTAAACAAAAAACGATCAATTTTTTATTTTGCATGACCTCATTGTATGTTTGTTTGTTTTGCAAAGATTAAGTATTCTCTTTTGTTTCACTGCCAAATGCATTTTTGTGTTAATTATTTCCAGTCGGGAAATTTTAACCCTTTAAACTATTCTTGTTTTTCGTTTTAAAACTTAGAAACAACTTCCATTTACTAATGTATATTAATGCTGTTGCATCTTGAGTTTCCGCGAGAAAGAGATTTGACGAAGCCTTTACATATAAATTTGTAACTTTGTATATATCTTAGCCCGGTTGCATTGTCGGCGTGTGCAGTTTGCTTTACGACTAAATATTTATCTTTCACTTCAAAATAGTGCAGTGAATAATGATACAAGATTTGTACTTGAAACTGTATTTACAGAGAAATTAGTCAAACTTGCATTAGATGTTACTTACATTTAGAAGTCAGATGGATTTGCGGAATAATGTTTCACGTACCTGGAACCTGAAACAATAAATTATGCATTAAAATTACGCAAGACAGAATGCAGTATACTTATTTTATATATTTTGTTGCCAACTCTTAACATCTTTTGGTCTATTGTACAAGATGAGTAAACGTACAAAAAATATTCTGCTTCTAATATTTGTAGTAGCTTTAATACTTCCGAGTGCACTTTCGGAGTAATAATATAAAAAATAACGCCTAAGGGCATTATGAGTATGAGTTGTTGCTATGGTAATGTTTTTGAGAAATTGATATTGATAGTGGGATAAATTTCTCAGCCAACCTACTACGTAAATTTTATTAAAATTTCTGATCCGTAATCCGTAGAATATTAAAAAATTTGTCGGACATTAAACGTTAAAGGCACCACGAGATTTGAATGAAAAATAATGCCCTCGGTCTTTATAACTGTGACTATATCCTTCGACTAGTGATGCACGACGAGGCGAGAATACTCTCGCATCTCGTCTCATCTCGTTGCATTATGCGAGACGAGAACGAGAGCGAGATTGTAGTTTAAAATTCGAGGCGAGATCGATACAACCACTGCGAGAGTCTCGCAATAAAAAGTATTGTGAATTTATAGCTTTGATTCATAAATTCACTGAAAAATGCATCGTACAAGGAGTGGAGTCAACGCTAATTCGTGGACAGAACACGTGAATATAAAAATTATATGAATTTACTATATTTTCGGTGTCTGTTTAGAGAATTGATTATCGGTCCTAGGTCCCAGAGCGAGAAAATGCAAAATAAAGACAAAATCAGTTTTATATCCAATTGAACTAGTTTTTTCCAATATTTCAGACCCTAATTCACCCCACTTAAAACCACCGTCCCTGAAAAGTAAAGAATGTTATATTAAATATCGATGGGAGAAAACACGGAGAAAAGCGGAGTGTTTGGTTGCCGGCGTGTTACCAGTGTAGCGGTTTTTTATGACTAAATCTTACTTAAATAGTGACATATATTTAATGATAATGTGTAGGTACTTATTTATTTAATGTTTAATTCGTTTTACTGATAACAGAATGTATTAACAGATGTTCGTATTGAAATAGTTTACAGATCACAATTTGATGAAAATTGGATATTTTATATATAAATTAAATTATTTACTAATTTATCACATTTTTTGGTGACTGTAAATGAATGAACATTATGTTCTTATTGAAATAATTTCGATGCCAGAATTTAGTCTCTCGTCTCTTTATTATAGTTATAAGACTGCAAATACACGGAAGACGGTGCGATTGATGCAAACTTGTCTCTTGTAGTTAAACTGTTACGTAAATACGTAGTGCGAAAGCGTTTATTTTTATAGCGAGACTCTCGCGAGACTCTCATGCAAGAACGAGGCGAGATCCAAATAAATGTGTGAGAACGAGAGCGAGATCGAGACTACAGGTCCGATAACGAGATTTTATATTTCTCGTCTCGTCTTGCATCGCGTGCATCACTACATTCGACATTTGATTTCTTGTTTTAACAGGCATGGTGTCAAGGTCTCCATCTAGTAATCCAGTACCTCATGGTTGCCAACTATATGTGGATGTTTTGCGAAGGTCTTCATTTACATTTAGCTTTAGTTGTTGTCTTCGTTAAAGATGAGTTAGCTATGAAGTGTTTCGTTTGTCTTGGGTGGGTCGTACCAGCATTACTTGTCTCTATTTACGCTGTCTTTAGAGGAAGGAGCCAAGAAGATCGTGTAAGGTAAGAATAATATAAAACTTGTTGATTTTAACAATCTAAATATGACTTTGTCTAGACAAATTTTATTTTTTATTGTTGGTAATGCTTGTCATTGTTGGTATTGGTAACGAGAGAAGTGAAGTAAATCTATTAATGTAATCAAAATTATCCATTTATCAATTCATTTTTTCTGCTTTTGTTTTAAGAATAGGTAATTAATTGTTTGGTATAAAGCTATGTACCTATAATTTGTTCACGTCATTTGAGCATTCATAGAATAGATTGCGGATATAGAAGCAATAATTAGTGCGTTCATTATCGTTCTGAATTAATAGGGCGTTAGTAAATACGAGAAATGGGAACACATATTGGAATCAATGTGAGAAGATTCCCTCAAAACATACTTTATTTTTCATAATAAATAATTGACTGTTAGTATTGAACAGTTTACTACTAGCACTGTTTTTCCTCTGTCGATCGTTTATGGAATATTTTGGAGAATAAAACTTCAACTAACAGTTATAAAAATTATAATATCTAAAAATCATACTTGACACGTTTCACAAGATTTCAGACGACCCTGCATGTTAGTTACAGTAGTACCATGATAGGAACTCATTTCAAGGTTGCATACGCTGTGGCAAAGTGCAAGGGAAATTATATTGCACAGTCTCAAACATAAAGCTACTACTCTATGCTATGTTTCAATTAAGCCATTCAGGAAATGGCACTGGCAACAACGCAAATCTGAAGTGGCCGAAATTATATTAGGTAAACTTGTCTCTTGTCTCTAATTTCAGCCAATCAGAGAGGTCAAAACTATTCCCTATGCTCTGCAATACTGAATGGCTTAAATGGAACAAGGTATAGTATGGTATGACTAGGGAATGAAAGTTAATGTTTAAATTATTTTATAGATGTGGTTTCTTTTGAAACCCTAAAGAAGAATAAAATTTTACGAAATATTCAGGTATGAAATTTTTGCATGAAGCCATTTAAATACTGGACTAGCACAGAAATACATTACTATATGTAGCTGAAAATAACTGGCCGACTAGGTTAACTGAACGTCAAAACAGGGGTACGTTTAAAATATAATAAACATTTTTCGTTTATGTTGATTATAACAAAATATTTTGATGTTTAAAATATTTAGTTTGACAATTCTACGAAATACTCGTATGATTATTTTTCATTTCCTCTAACAGTAATTCTGACTCGAGGGTTGTTTACACCTGAGACGAACGAACTAGAATTTGCGGTATTAAATTTTTTAAACACATCCCTGAATCCAGTGGCTAAGGTCATTTTAAATGCCTCCTGGTATTGAGTACAATTCTAATCTTCTGTAACGGAATACATAAGGATCAGTTTACTTTCAAATCAAATATAGGAAAATATTTTGAAAAGAAACCACATCTATTAAATAATCTAAACGTCAACTTTCATTTGCTAGTCATACTATACCTACCAATAATATCTTTCGTAAACACGAATTCGAACCAAGGGAAGCAGAAGTTCATTCAACTTGTTGCACGGACTGTACAAATAATTATTTACTTATGACTCTATGATTATCTCTCTCTTTTCATCGTGCTATCGCATGTTAACTTTTGTGCAATCCAGATGAGTTCCAATACTGGCCGAACTGTACCTCTGCAGGTATCATTCATTTTGGGAATTAATCAGTTTTCCATATTTCCAACCAATGACCAGTCTGATTAATGTGTCGTATATAAACATTTATTTTATGTGTAAACCTTTGGACAAGCCAGGATAAAATTAATGTTCTGTTTGTGAAAATCTTTAAGAGTACTTCCATTTCATTCTTCCCAGTTTCTTTTTTCTTTATAAATTAGTATTTAAGTTTCTTTGCTTTCATGTTCGTAATGTGTTGTCAATGGCCTTAGAATACGCTTCATAGGACAGATAGAGAATACCAGAGTAGGGTAGGAGTGCAAACACAAGTCTAACCCTTACCCTAAATGGACTCCGAATTGATTTTGGAATTTGGGTTATGTGAGAGAGAATTCCGTAAATGCCGAAATCTTTCCCGCGTTGAATATACCCTCTACAAAAATGATAAAGATGAAAATATTTTTTAAAAAAATAACATAAAAGCTACATCAGCATATCTGATATTGTATTTATGTATGTATTCAAATCTCGTAACAGATATAAATTCAATAAAATGGGACATTTGTATATCTGGAATGCAGACAGACAGGGAGAGGTATATGATTTAATTTCATCCTGGATATATAACTTCACAATCTAAAAATTGTCATGTTGGTATTTGTTTTCTCTTTCAAAAACATTAAAAAAACATTTATTTCTTCATCACTTCAAATATTTCGCTTTTTGACAATTTTACTAAGTTTTATGTCGCGACTTTTATAAAATGAGGTAAAATGCAAACAGCCAACAGCAGGATACGAATTTAGTAACACTGTAACATATTAAGGATGTGCACATGCGTAGTTACATTATTTGAAGCGTCACTGAAGTATTTGCATTAAAAAGTAAAACTAAGTTAATGTTAATGTTAACTTTAAACTGGGAATAAATATTAGATACACATATTATAAACAAATCTTGGCGATAGTTGGCCTTCATAAATTCGTAAGGGTTGATTTTGTTTCTATATGCAATAAATCTAATGAAGTGCAACCAAAATTCAATTCTATATAATATTTAGAACTTACATGCAAAGGAAAAATAAGTAATTGCGGGAGAGATTTTGCCAATATCCAAAGAATAATAAAACATATCGTTTCGTTCTACTATTATTTAGATTTTGGCAAAAAAGTCATCTTACCCGGCAAGCCATCCCTCTCGGAATTACCCTATACATATATATTTGAATTTATCTTGTGACGTGCATTTTCGGGTTAAATACAACTGGTACACTAACGGGGCAACTTTGACTTAATTTTACCGACTTCGAACACGAGCGCCATTTGTTTACGAATTAATTTTTATCCGATTTTATTTTTCGCGCCGCGCTTGTGTTCTCCGGCGCGCGCGCCACTCATATTTTTAGTCCAAAATCAAACTTTGCGACTGTTAACGTAAACAGCCACAAGGGCACTAAATGTGGTAATAAGACAAAGATGAAGCTGTTAGACATACCTATCGAAGAAGGAATGAAGGAAACCATAAGTAAGACAGGGATAAATACACAATTATTTGTTGTTTTGCGATTCAGAAAGCAATGACGTGAAGCTCAAATGATCGTAATCAATGTATAATAACTTCTTTCTTTCCATAACAATGATTTGTATTTGTGGAGGCAACTCGCAGATCATATTTTAAGCATTTTAAATTTTCATGTAAACTTATTAACACATGACGTCATTGTTTCTAGTGATATATTTATTACCTAAACCTTTTGACTGGCTGGATGCCCTATATCACTCATATAATTTATTTTCCATATTCGTGATAAAAAGTAGATCTTCAGTGCCGTGGTACATAAATAACTATTGTTTTGGTTGTACATTTTACTGTAATAAAATACCTACTCTATTATTTTAACGCTAATGAAATTTTCTCTAAATTATGTTTAAATCTGCTACATTCCCGTCAATTCTATTATACTCCCTAGCTTTCATTAACTTGAAACATTGCGCAATGTAATAATAACAAAAATCTGTCGACTATCTCAAGAATCTTGTCATTATACTGTATAATTTTGTATGCGGTATTTACTGTTTATTAAATCTCGCTTTAAAAAAGAAGAATTGCAGTTTAATATGAATGAATTTAATATTACCGAGGAAAAGAAATGAAAACAATGCAGAATTTAAATTACATTTACATAAAAAAAGAAATTGTAATGAAATTCAATTCTGTTTTACTGTTATGATGATATTATGCGAGTTATATTTTCAGCATTTGAATTCATAACGTTTTGCTTTTATACAGGGTGTAACAGAAATACACTCTATATCTCTCAGTTGATCCCCACGTCATCAATTTCTGATGCAAGAATTACAAAACTTTTATCTAGCATCTTTGTCGTATACACATGGCATATACATATGGGACTTTTATTCGCTATATCATTGTCGTCGGGTTTTCATGCTATCTCCGTCTAACCAACGCCAAAAAATGAAATAGAAACTGTATTGTAACCGCGGTAACGAGTGTCATTTTCAAATATTTGAATTATTTGAATATTCATGTCATCTGTCATTCATGTGATTAAGGTAATTTTGGCGTTATCAATTTGTGCTTCGTTGTGTGTTGGTAATTTTGTAAATACTTGGGATTATACATATTGTGCATTTTGCTATTGCAAAGACGATGTTTCTAAGATTTCCGACAAGTATTGCAACATATTGCTTTTGGACAATAAAAAGAGGTATATTTCATCCATTATACTTATATCATATTTATTCAATTGGTTTATTATATCTAAATAACTATTTGCACTTCGAATTTTGATGAATAACGAAATTGACACAGTATAGGTCATACTATCAGTTTTTACCAGTTTTGACATTACATCATGATTATTCAATTGCGAAATATGTGTCACTTCAAATTTTGATGAATAATAATATTCACACAGTAGGTATATGTTATATTAGCGAACAATAAAATTATTGCAAATAAAATATTGAAAATGTTAAACATGCCAAAGTCCTGTCATAGTCCACCTTATATCAAACTAGAAAATTTATTCCCTATAATAAAACCATGGTAACAATATGACCTCATCAATTCCCTCCCGCCCGTTGCGATTTGAACCATATGTTTACTATTGATGACGTGGGGATCAAGTCGTGGAAACGGACTTTAGGTTGGTTGGTAATATGAACAACTGATTACGCCCCAATTTTGTGAAAAAGTGAGTGTGAACCGCAGTTGATCGATCTTTCTCCAAAATAATTCATAAACGAAAGACAGAGATGAAACACAGCTAGTCAACTGCTTGCTAATCATCCTGAATCAGTTGTTAATACTAACGGTCATTGAATTTAAATAGTTAATTCAGAGGAATTGTAATTTTTTGTAGATGCTGGATCAATGAGACCAATAGCACCTGGATACTAACTGCTCCTGTTTGCGTTTCTCTTATCGCCAATATGGGTACGATTTTAAATTCTACCTTTTGGGCAACTTTAAAATGAATTTTCTTTGTGGTAGTATTCCTGATTAATGTAGTTCGAGTGTTACTGACGAAGCTTCATCCTAGTTCAGCGCATCCAGCTCCTTTAGGGATGAGAAAAGCAGTTCGAGCAACTTTAATCCTCGTTCCTCTGTTCGGACTTCATTTTATTTTAATACCATTCCGACCCAACGAGGGTTCACCCGCAGAACATGCTTACCAGACTTTCTCAGCTGTTCTTATCTCAATGCAGGTGAGAGCAAATTCCCTGTCATTTAGAATGCTTGGTTGCCCTTGAAAAATGGATCTTGTGTACTTAGGATATACAGGATGCCGCAAAACAACCTCCCTAGTTTTATGGCATTGTGAGGCGAGTAAAAGTCGTGAAAGGGGTGGGGGTGTTGTCTATAGAGGCAAGCGAATGGAAGTTTTAGTTACAAAATATTAAATTGTAAACATAATGTGGAAAATTAATATTATGCACGCCACTGAACATTTCCTTAAAGGGGGTGTAAACCAAAAATCAAAATTGTAGAATGAAAAATTCTAAATATTGTTAAAGATAGAAAAATTATAAGAGTTTTAAACAACGCGTCCGCCGCTTGTGACGTCATACCGACATCAGCCGGCCGAATCAGCATTGGCAGTAACGCAGAATATGCGTATGCGTATTAACAATAGTAATCTTCTTGCGTTATTTATGTTACGTGTGTTCTACCTTTAACCCTACTGTGGTAGTGTGAAGTCTGTGAGACTCTAAAAGACGCTACATGTCCAAAACAAGAAACGTCCGCACGACGCGACGAACTAATCTAGAGTCTTACATTTTTATTCTATGAATAACTAATGTCGATTATCTAAAAACAAAGCGCTATCTTCAGGACTGGATTATCTTAGGGGTACAGGGTGCATAGGCTAGGGCATTAAAAGTCACGCACGTATACATAATAATTTCTAAACTTAATGATCAGCAAATAAATGTCGTGACTATCATAATATGAAAAGAATTTTGACATTTATAACATAAATAGATAGAGTTAAAATATGGTTATTGAAACTATAATTTAGAAAAGTTTATGAACAATTTATCACACTTTAACAGTCCGATCACTACCCTCCCCTTTCTGTGCAGGGTTTCTGCGTCGCCTTCCTCTTCTGCTTCGCCAACCACGACGTCCTGCAGACCGTCGGCGCCCGGATGCGTACCTACACAGGAGCCTTCGACAGTATGGGGGTCGGTGCCAACGGGCACACTCAATCCAAGGACGTGGTGGTGTGAATGCACGCCATGCCTCGGAGGCCGGGACGTGTACGTCAACACTCGGCACCAACCACTCTCAACACAGCTGGTTTGAGTGGGAGTGGACCACCTGGGGGAGCTATGGCGATGGCTACAAGCGAGGAGAACTGACGAGGGACGAAGTAGGGGGGTGTAGATAGTAGTGCTGGAGGAGATTAAGGTTGGACATTTGGGGAAGCTATGAAGATGCTTGCCATTGTATGAATATAAGAATAATTATAGCAGCAAACAAAATTATATAAACGGTAGTGACTAAAATAATTGTGGTTACTTTGATGAATGAAAAAAAATTGTGAATGATTTAATAAATAATAAAAATATAGACATACAATTTATATTAAAGTAAATAAATTTAAGAAAATGTTTTAAGTGTAGGTACGTATTTCTATATCCAGAAGATTTCCAAAGAAATTGTCCACTAATTATACGTAAGTTTCTTTGGCCTGTTATGTATAATTATTTATGTATGAATATGTATGTATGTATGTGTATGCAAAAGGAAACAGTGTGACCTATTAAACTATTATGAGATGGAAAACTGATAATTTAATTAAAATCTTGCTTGATCGAAAAGTGATACTTTATTGTCACATAACAAAGAAATTGGCATCTTTCGAAAGCAACAAATACATTCTGATCTCTTGGCACGTAAAAAATCAACTTTTTGTTCTAAACTGAAAACAGTTGCATTAACATAAATTAAATATTAAACATGGCTTGCTAGAATAGGTCATTCTAATCCAAAAATGTAGAGCACAATATTTACCTATTGTAAATTTTCATGAGGTAACGACAATTTTTCCTGTCAGTTTATTGTAGGTCTAAAATCTTATAAAATAAATTACCAAAACTGGTCCCATCTGTTAAAAATTAAATTTGAGCTTATTACCAAAAATATGTGTCGCAACGTCGCATAAATTAAACATGCCCTCTTTCGATTTAATATAATATCAATCAATAAATTTTGCATTTAAAAAACTCTTTTAATTATTTTCGAAACTTGTTACCCCAATTAAAAAGATCAAAGGAAATTATTTTCCACCATCTTCAGTAATTAAAAAACAATCTAAAAATTTGTAACACTGTTTCCAACTTTTATTACAATATATTATCTTGTAAATATTGTTCAAAGCTATACATTTAAACATGTTTTACAAGATGTTTTATTAATGTTAAAAATAATGAA
This sequence comes from Harpalus rubripes, assembly GCA_963082715.1. NCBI lineage: Eukaryota > Metazoa > Arthropoda > Insecta > Coleoptera > Carabidae > Harpalus > Harpalus rubripes. Next base: position 18,111,571 of record OY720460.1, read on the forward strand.
CGTTATTTATTAGTCTATTTGTAAGGGAAGTCATTATCATTTGAAACTTTCTACAGCAGGCTTAAAACTTTTTTCCTGTATCTTTCTGGATTTCTTACGACTTTTTGGCTTTCGTATAGGTCGCATAAATAAAGAAACTTCCTGAATAATTTAAACAAATCCTGTATCAGCCTTTAGAATAAGAATGGAATATAAAGTTTCGAAAACTTCATTTAAATATCGCGCCATATTATAAACCATATATGACATAATTATCGTACAAGAAATTAAGGCGGGAATAACAGGTATGTTTAACAAGAGTTTATGGAGCTAATCGCTATCGCGCTAAATGTTTTTAATGATTTGACAATACACCTGAAACTCCCAGCAGTCTGACTGATGACTGGAAACATTTGCAAATCAAAAACATAAACGAAACACATAATCACCCATTAATACTATGTTCCGTAAGTCAACCAAAAAACCTGTATTGCTGGTACACCATGGTTCCTGAATATTTTCATCTATTTCGGAACAGATTGACATTAATTCATATGACATTTAAAATTGACACAACCTAACAAAAATACAAATTAACTAAATGAATGATTACCTTGAATAATGCCAATAAAAATAACGCAATCAACAATATCTCAAATATAAATAATGTTTTCATACTTACATCTATAATAATTATTAGTAATACCACTAAAAATGCGGTTTAGAAATTTGACACTGACGGATATCGTTTGATTATGTTATGAACCAGGATTATTTCGTGGTTGCCGTGGTCCGACTTTTTACCAACTTTTTTCAGGAACCGCGTTCCAAATAGATACCGGTAAATAATTTCAGGACTTACGGAACACAAAACCGTATATCCGGTCGAACCGGTTGCATTACGGAACATACTATAAATAGTAAGAGTAAGAACAATTATCCCACTTCTGAGACTAATTACTTCCTTGTACAAAGTAAAGGAAGTATTGTAATCGCGAAAAAATTCGGTTTTCAGATTTCAACGGAAATATCCATTTTGACCATCCCTGAATCCGTTTTGACTAATTTCGTTGTGACGTCTGTACGTACGTATGTACGTATCTCGCATAACTCAAAAACGGTAAGCCGTAGAAAGTTGAAATTTTGTATTTAGACCTGCTATAACATCTAGTTGTGCACCTCCCTTTTTGGTCATTACATAATTTCCAGAAGTGCAACTTTACCTGAAGCCTATAATAGATTTTAATGAAAAACTATTATAAAATATGATCCAAAACTTTTCAAATTTGGTATATAAGACTTTTATGTCAATGGGAATAACATAATAGATTTTGGTTAAAATAGACTACCCGGAAGTGATATATTACCTGAAGTTATTAACAGTTTTTCTTGAATAAAATCGTTTTATTTTGATTTTAGAAATAAATGCTTCAAATAATAGTTTTAGAGAATTAAATTCTGCGTCTATAGCAAAACCAATATTATTAAATTAGTCTTTTGTATAAGCGAGATATGTATATTTAAAAATTATATACTTTTTGGTTTTTGTAATAAAGCTTGCCATGGATTAGGACAAAAAAGTATATAAAAATTAATGTTATGTTAAATTACGGCAATTTTATAATTGAGTCTATACCAGTATTTCATGTTGGTCTAGCGTACAAGGAAGTCGTGTGGTGTCCACATCAGATTTTTTAAAATTGTATTTCACTTGTAGAAAGTTCTGTAAGCTCTTTTCATAAGAATATGAAAACTATTACATGGGAATACCGGAATTTAGCGTGCGTTAGGTTAGGTTATTGTTGTTTTTAGAGTAAACTTGTTCGTCGATTGCTGGGAGTTTTAATTGTATTAATAAATACCGACAGTCGGGACTAGATTTACTGCCAGTAATAGAAATATTTCAGGACCCGAAAATAATTTAAAGCTGTCATAAAATGTAGCAGTACGTCGCTGGTAACAAAAGTTTGATTTTGTTTGCATTATTTATTCCGAAAACTAATTTACTTCGTTCGGCAGCACAATTGCTTTTCAATTTAACGATTATATTGATTGTACGATAAAAATGGCCCAATGTTAAAAGTTAAAACGAAATTCCTACAAAAACTGTATCGTATCCTTCCGATAGTAATTGATCCATCTACATTACGTTAAAAATTCACTGAAATCTGGATAAAACTTTTGCTGTTCCCAGTTATTTTTTGTGTCTGTGGACATTTACGGTTTTTCTTTTTGTTTGTAGATTTAAATTACCGATAAATTTGGCTTAGCGAGCAAAAACCAAAGGAAACAATGGATAACAGATTTAGGAATTTACATTTGTTGGAACTTTAACGGGCAATTAAATAGGGCAATTAGGGTTGGCAATTTGACTGGGTAATTTGGGTGGATGTTGTATAAATTCATAAATGTTATTCATATGGCTTTAATACTGTAAGATAATGTTAAATGTTTTTTAAAATAAGTAGAAATAGAACATTATTTTAATACGAATTCTTGTAGTACTTAGTCCGAAAATGGGGTACTATACAATTTATTGTTTTAAATGTTCCTTCCATAGAAAAACAGGATGAAGTAACAGTGTTAGTGCAAAGGCGACTTACAAATTTTACGTAATAAGCGAGATATGATATTTAAAGTTAATAATTTGGCGAGTGACGTAGTTTGTCCTCACCCGTGATGAATATTGAAACAGTTATTTAATTCAGTATACATTAAGATGAAAAATAATGTATTAATCTTACCCTACTGCTTGTCACTCAAATTTATATACTGCTAATAAAAGTATACAGTCTCCTAAATATTCAGTTCAAATATGAAACAGAAAGTATTTAATTGAGTATACATGAAGATGTCAATATTGTGATTAGTGATGTGCAAATTTACGAAACTTATTTTTTTGAAAGTTTCATTGAAATTTTTATTGAAAGTTTCACAAATGAATTTCGTCGAAACTTTCAACGCAAGTTTCATTTAAATTTCAAGAAACTTTTGTAAATTGAATTTTTATTATTTGGATTTCAAATTAACTAATTTAAAAATAAATACGAAAAACAAAAGTTTCAAAATAAAATCAGCCAACCAATCAAATTGCTTGGGGGATCATACTTTATCCTAATTATTAATTGACTTTAATCAATTGTAGTTTGTAAACTAATTAATATTTAAACAAAACTCTTTACGTTTATTTTCGTATTCTTATATCTAAGATAGTTAAATATTAGTATAGTATAGGGTATAGTACCCCATTAAACCCATTATTATTCAAAGTAGAAATTTAATACTTAAAATGTGTCCAGAGATTTAAATAATTGTTGAGTACTTTGTATAAATTATAAGATGAAAACTTTATTATACATAAAAAAAATATAAATGGGATGTTTAATGTATAAATCTGTACCTTAATCTATATCAATCTATATACAGATATTCCTAAATGTTACTTAAATATATTTTTTCATCTAGACTAAGTAAAACTACCGATAATTTATAATACATTACTGTATATGTACACCTTATTATATTTGTGTCACCTTTGTATATAGGGGTTATATACGCTTAAAGTAATGTATTTAAGATTAATAAATCGAAAATCCAAACTAATTGTTTTTGTTCATCATCCCTTAACGATGTATTCACATCCCTAATTGCCTTTACCATTAGTTTACCTTCATACCGTTTTAAATGTCAACACCTCACCGTTGCTAAGAGTATAATTGCCAAGCATAATCATCAACAACAACAAACGAATACACCCAGCAAATATGATTGTCGTTTAAGGGTTGTTGATTTATTAATTTCGACCTAATGAAAACGGTGCCGGCTTAACGGGGGGGTGCTTTTTGGAGTCTATAGCTCTAGACGGTAGATACGTAAAGAGCGGTACACCGAGCAGAGCACGTTCTTAAATTATTTTAAATAATAAATTTAATTAAACCAAATTTAAGAGCCAGGGGAAAAAGGATGAATGTCCATTTTCTAGCAAAATGAGATGATTGGTACTTATAGATTGAAGGTGGGCACTTTTAAATAGTATGTGTAAAGGAGGCAAAACGGTAACAACCCTAAGATACAGGCAAGACAAGATCTAAAAAGAATGACGGTCCAAGCGTCAGGGTATAAAAAGATAAATGTTCGACAGCGATATGCGCAAATTATAACTTGGTCAGCCGATTTCTGTTCAGTACTCGTACTGAACAAAAATTTGTTAAGCTAAGACCGGTATCACTGGCTCTCTGATGAGTTTCTGTAACTCAGTAGTTAATTTTTAGCAACTGGTTAAAAATTTAACCAATTAAGTACCTATGTTGACAATATAACAAACAATTGGATACAATTTTTAACCAGTTGCTAAAAATTAACCACTGAATTACACAATTAATAAAATCACCAAACGACGCAAAAAGTTTGGACGAGTGAATGATGTAGCGAAAAAGCTCCGACTGCAAAGTCGTGAAACTGGTGAAGATTTTTCCTGTGAACATTTGAAATGTTCCATTAACCAACGTTACAGAACCAATTCGAAAATAACTTGTCATTGAATTACAAAAATATGGGAGTTCATGGACTTTCTTAATTTCTACCTATAGTCTATTCCACGAGACCTTTCATTAAACCAGGACTTCGAATCTGAGCTGAATTGAAAACCGTAAACCGGCAAAAATAACGGAGAAATTCGACCCATCCGTGGGTATAATAATTTTCAGAAATGACCAATCTGAGTTTCGAAATAAGATTAATACACTTTGTCATTCCAAAAGCATTAGATGGGGTTTCAAACTTTAAAATTCGCCTAATGGAAAAACAAAATTTGTAACATTTATCTTTTTTCCCCTGGCTCTTTGCAGTTGTCGGAAAAACGATTTTTTCTTTGTTGAGAAAGGCGGTTATTAAAAATTAGCCCCGAGCGGCAAAATGTCTTAAGTCGGTACTGAATGAAAACAGAGAAATTATAACATAACTGCCTTTTTGGAACCAAAAATGAAATACAGTTTAGAAAATAATATAAAATAACTTCGTATACCTTTATTTTTGAATAAAAATACAGTAGAATCTCTCTCTCACTTTAGACTGTTTAATATTGCAATTATTAAAGTGAAATTGTGCGCTTATAAATTTATGCGAATATAGATTTCATCTTAAGTTTTTTCTTCCTTCATAAAAACTGAACTTTTTTTCTATTCTGTTCCTACCCAAATTTTAATTTAATATGGCAAACTTTGCATTCTTTTGATAAACGACCGAATGATTTCCTTTTACAAGTAGACGACCTTGTTCTTATGTGTTTGATATTAAATTTCTGGTCCATGTGTCTGTGCCACTTTTATCATCGAACTTCGATCACTTCCTTTGACGCTCCGTGTTGTATAATGTAGTAGTGAATACCAAATTTACTTCCAAAAAACCGAAAGGATGTAAGATTGAAAAGTGACTCGTTACGCACTGTAAAGAATGCTTGAAAAGTACTTTTCACGCACGGTTATAGCAAAAATAATTTATTTCTCATCCCCTGTTGTCGAACTATTATCAGCCATCATTTGGCCCCGTTTTTTTTTTTTTAATTTTAAGTCCATATTTAAAAAATCTGATGTGGCCAGCACATTACCTTCCGTCAATTCTATGTATTTTGTACAAATTTGATACGGAAAGTTCCTTGCTAAATTAAATATTCTATTTCTTGTACATTACCTTCCGGCAGTTGCATGTATTTTATGCAAATTTCATACAGAAAATTATTATTTTGTGACGTTTTCTATATACAGTGTAATGTATCTGCAGAAATAAAAACGGAAAGTTCCTTGCTAAATTAAATATTCTATTTCTTGTACATTACCTTCCGGCAGTTGCATGTATTTTATGCAAATTTCATACAGAAAATTATTATTTTGTGACGTTTTCTATATACAGTGTAATGTATCTGCAGAAATAAAAGATTTATTATTATTATTATTATTATTATTATTATTATTATTATTATTATTATTATTATTTCTTGTACATTACCTTAAAGCAGTTGTATGTATTTTATACAAATTCCATACAGAGAGCAAAAGATCCTATATTTCCAGTAAAATTATAAGACAGACACACTATGTCAATTTCACTTGACACTGACATCTTTCAATCAGTGATTTCTTAATATAGTAGCTGTTTCCATAGCTATGGCTACTTTAAGAAATTTTATTTCTTTAGAATTTTTTAACTCTATATCCATTTAATATTAAATATAAAATGCAGTCAAATCGTATAGACAATAAAATATTCTTTAATATTTATAATAACATCAAATGTGAAAAAATTATGTTTAACATAGGTTTTTCAAGGAAAACTGTTTAAATCTTCAAATGATGGTACTTCCGGTTGACCAATTGTAACCAAAATCTAATCAGCTCTTCATATGGATGTAACGAAGAAGTATACGAAAAAATTATAATTTTTGTAACTGTAGTATTAGAGTTATCGCAGACGAAAATTTTGTCACACACACACACACACACACACACACACACACACACACACACACACACACACACACACACACACACACACACACATCCACACACACACACACATACAGACATCATCGTAAAAATAGTAAATTCGTATTCTAGGGACTCTAATACGTGCTTATTGATTAAAAACTCATCATCGAATTTTTTGACCAAAGACAATACCTTCCTTACATAAAGGTGACGGAAGGTAAAAAGTCGAAAGAATTTTGTAAAAATTTCTCACCATTTGTCTAGATTTGTTAAAAATATAAGCCGGTCGAATTATTAATAGCCTAAATTCGTATATCTTATTATTTGAAGGAGCATATTAATAATATGTAACCTTGTGTTTTGTGGTATTTGAATGAAAATCTTTCATCCCACTTGTGTTTTTCCTTCATTGAGTGTCGTGTTTGACAAATGTTCACTCAGCCGAGAACATATGATTAAGGAAATGACATTATGAAGCATGTATGCCTATATTCCGTCTCTGTTATCTGATTATACGTGATGTATAACAGTAATTAAGCTTTAGTGCTCTTCAGAAGACTTCGTTTTACAATTTACTTTAACATTCAAAGCTTGCTGGATGAACTTATTACAAAATAAGAGGAATTAGATTTAATTTTGAGTGAACATGATGGTGAAGATAATGGCAAAGTAGTATGAAACAAGTAGGGAAGATAAAATAAAATATTACCCATTGCTGAGTGTGCCAATCTGCTGTATGTACAGATATTGGTAATGATGATATATTTTTACCGTGCGGGCGTTTACCAGGCGTTTCCTCGCGCGCACTCATTGCTGGCGTAAATAGTACACCACAGGGGTCACTTTTGTGACATTTAAAATTCGAAATAATTTTTGGCGTTGATCGGAATCAAATACAGTTCCCCTGATTCGCGACCAGACACTCGGGCACACGGCCACAAGAACAGTAAGGAAAGTGAAATTGGCAAACATAATATTAGGCATTCGAAATGATTTTTAAGAATAAAAACGAAATATAATTACGAAAAATTCAAATTTAAAATTGACATATTTATTATTTCAAGTTAAAATTAATTATGGGTTCTTTCCATATTAGAACAAGGTCGAAATACAAGGGTTTAAATTTTCCGAAGAATAGTATACATACACACAGACATCATCGTGAAAATAATTGGATAGGGACCTTAAAACGTGGTCATTTACCAAAATCTCGATATGCGATTTTAAGTACGATCCCTATACCTCCCTTACAAAGGGTACCGGGAGGTAAAAATAAGATACTGAATAAATGAACTTACGTTACATCGACAGTATTATCAACAATGAGCATTTTTTTAAATGCATGTCGGAACCAAGGATATTAACATATACAATGGATTGCTAACTTGTATGTTGTGCACGTAGTTACCTGTGAGGCAAGCAACTGGAAGGCAGCCATTTGCAGAAAAGGCAAAATACGCGCGAAATTTAAAATAACATATAAAAACAAATTATAAATGGGATGAATTAACAGATGTTTTTATATTTATTGCGTATATTTAAAAAATTATAATTAATTTAATAATATAATATACATTCATTACATATATAGCAAATTCACAATAAAATAGGACTATGAATTTAAAAATAATATTTGCTTATTAAATAGGTGCCTTTTGCATATGTGGTGGAAAATTTGAAAATACAGAAGATGCTGAGTCTGGTTTTAATCTTGTATATGTTCCAGGCCTTCAGTTTCAAGAAAATGATCACTACTAATTTTTGATGCCTTTTTAGGTGTGAAATCTTTTCTTTTTATGGCATCTATCCACAATCGTAATATACCACTATTATTTAAAGGAAATCTGTAGAATTTTAAAAAATAATAATATGAATAAATATGTATACATATATATGAACAATAATACTTGAAAAATTATCGAAAGTTATCCTTGCTATGTCTATTTGTGCACCCAAAAGCACTACAAGAAGACAGCATATTTCCTTTTATTATGGAAATATCTGACTTAAAGTATGTATTCACTAAGGACACAAGACAAACATCACTTTATTCAAGAAAACTACCATGTAATGCTATAATAGACCAACGAACATTTGACGTTTTGCCTTTTCTGCAAATGGCGCCGGACCTCCACCACTTGCCTCACTTGTTAAACGTATGTCAGCTATCCAGTGTTTTATTAGAACATACTTAGTCGGAGCTCAGTCTAAACAATATCAATTATTTTTGAAAGACAAGCGTGTTATATCCATCCCTTCTTATCATTTTAAAAATGAGAAAGATAAATATATGTATCTTAAAAAAATAACTATATTTTAAAAATGTATAAATGTAGTGTTTGCAACACGAAAATAAATGAAGCAGAAAATCTCGTCCCCAATTTTTTTAATTTATTTTTATTTATTTATTTAAATTATTAGAATTTAAGCAGGACTTAAAGTTTTTTATTAATTGAAATCATATTTTCATATTCAAAGTGAAAAATTAATTTTCATGTCTGTAAACAATTAAATTTTTATTCATTTATAAAAAAATTAGTAACAAGAAATATATTTTTATATAAAATTGCTTATTAGTAACTATTTAATATGCAAAAACAATAATTTTCTATTGAATAATTAAAAATTCATAAAAATTTAAGTTATAATAGAGTATAAAATACAATAATCTGTAAAATTATATATTACACGTCCTTCGTAAAGATTACAAAACAAATAAATAAATTACACTGTGTTTCATAAATACCGAGAATTAAATTATTATCGCGTATTTTTGGCAGAATACCCAAATTATACCTTTCAGTTCCTTAACAATTATTTTTGCATCCTTAATTATTTTTTTTTACTATTATTTTACCGGTAACCAAATTTGCAGTTGTGTAATTTGCATGTACATGAATACCAGATAGTATAAAAGCTACAATCAAAAGTAAGGCAGTGTTTAGTTTTGCGTTCAGTTCTGAAAAGATAAGTTGTAATTTGAATCATGCAAGGAGTTAAGTTTTTGATTGTTGCTGTCGTTATGGCAATATGTGCCGCTAGGGTTAGGGTGAGTAAGAATTTTTTTAAAGATTTCCGAAATATAAAAAATAAAATATGATTTTGTAACACACTGAATCAAAATAATGGAATAGTGTCTTTTATTTGTGTATATGAAAAATTGCACAAAAAAGTGATTAAGATATTTTGTAAGGCGTAACCATTATTATTTTATTATCAATGTTATATTTTTTTTACCCAGAAATGGGTAATAAACCATGATGATATATTTATTTATATTTATACATCATGTATCCTAAATTTCATCCTGACATTCCAGTCGAATGAAGAATTACAGCCCTTTTCATCAGTCCCACATTTTGAGAACCACTGGTCTAATTGTTAAATTAACTCAATAAAGACTCAATAGTATATACCATCCAAATTTGAGATATCAAACCATTTACAAGTTAAAGCCCTTTTCATCGGCCCCATATTTTTAGAACCACTTGTCTAATTGTTAAATTAACTCATTAAAGGGTCAAGAGTATGTCATCCAAATTTGAATTCGATATCTCAAACCATTCCGGAGTTAAACCCATTTCTCTTTGTTGTTATATAGTAAGGAGTACTAATAAAGGCGTACAACAGGGATTAGTGGTAGCTCAATACAGCAATTATTACTAAGGACAGGTTGGACCCTGTCTATTGTAATAGCAGTGCATGTATATTAAAAGAAAATATTTTTTTGTATAACTTCTGAACCGTTTGCAATATTGAGATGAAATTTGGAGGGGGTACTTTTGGAATATTTAGCTATTGATTTATAATTTAATTAATTAAATAATTATACCAGAAGTACCAAAAATGTTTATCAGAATTTAAAGCACTGTAATTCGTGAACCGTTTTATATATTAGGCTGAAATTTGGAATATTTATCCTGAATACTGATTTATTAAATAGTAAATATATTAATTAGACCAGTGGGTAAAAAAATGTTGACCATAAAATAAATATAATTTGTGAACGCTTTGAAATATCGAGCTGAAATTTGGAATATACATCCTTGATATTATAAAAATTTGATATGTAATCTAAAAATATATTTATTTAACCAGTGACACCAAAAATGTTCAAAAAGGTGGACCCTACGACAGTACCAACCCCGATGTAACTCATATTTACAATATTACAATATAGAATATCTAATGGATATTTGGTGATATTTTCAAATTTGAGGATATTGAAATAATGATATCTTTTTAAATTTAATACTCAGAAGGCATATAAAAATTCTTGCAACAGCCCTATTCATTATAACTTACTCTATTGGATTTTATATAATTTCTGTTATTGTCGTAGACTATTTTTTGCATTATTTTTTAAATTTTAATTAATAATTTCATTTTTTCTTTTAGTCTGAAATGTCAGATGAAATGAAAGAACTCGTTGCTATGCTACATAAAACTTGTGTCGATGAAACTGGTGCTGCAGAAGGTGAGAATATTAAATATTAATATTAATTTTAAAAAAATGTTTTTTATCATATGATTCACTATAATATGTAAACATATCGGCAATGTTATATATTATAATTTTGTGTTTTGCATACATAATGTAATTAATGAAATAACATATAATTTTTACCAATGATACATCAAATACTGAAAACAGTAGAATAATAAAGTATAGGTAGATACTTCAATTAAAAGACTAGTTTACAATGTAACTAACATATCATGGAAAATATATAACAAATAATTATATGTTAAACCTTTCAATTTTTTTCTCGTTCATCATATTGCCAACCTTATAATTATTAGAGTAGCATATTTGGTTTCAAATTTATAGTTTTTTTTTATTATTATTGCCCTATTAGTCGGAGTAATATCCCATGTTCCTATTAATGTATCGTGTGAATGTAGTTGCATTTAGTAATAAAAATGGCGCCAACTATCTCTATTTTCAGATGTAATTGTTGCCGCAAATAAAGGAACTTTTGCAGATGACCCGGCGCTTAAATGCTACATGAAATGTATATTAATTCAAGGAGCGGGGGTAAGTAGCAACAGCCACTAATACGTCATGATTAGACACATTGAAACGCAAACACAATAGCCACATATAGACAGAATACTCGAAACACAGTGGTCAAGATAAACAGAATATTATACATCATGCAGAATACAGATGCATATGTTGATATATCAAACAATGTGAAAGATAAGATGATGTTAGATACACTAATAATATTAATGGAAGTGAAGATGATAGAACAGTATACATTATTTCGAGTAGTTATGATAATATATAATTAAACAAATTGTATGTGCCCAAAAAAGAAAATAACTTAACTTAACTTAATTAAATGTCAATTTGACACGAGATATTGTCAAAAATGTTATGTAAAAAAATCAAAGCTTTTCTTCTTGAATCTTATTTTATTTTAGAAACAAGTTAACAAATGGCGAATGGCAATATTATCTTGCAGCCTGTAACAATTATTTTCTGGAAAATTTCATGATCAATTTTGACAACTTCATTTTTCAATTGAATAATGATCATAGACATACGTTTCTCTGTTCCTAGCCTACCCGAGTTAGGTGTTTACCTTCCGTCACCTTTAGGTAAGGAAGGTATTGTCTTTGACCAAAAAATTCGATGATGAGTTTTTAATCAATAAGCACGTTTTAGGATGTATGTGTGTGTTTGTGTGTGTGTGTGTGTGTGTGTGTGCGTGCGTGTGTGTGTGTGTGTGTTTGTGTGTGTGCGTGTGTGTGTGCGCGCATGTGCGTGTGTGAGCCCGCATGTGCGTGTGTGTGTGTAACAAAAATTTCGTCTGCGATAAGTCTAATACTACAATTTCAAAAATTATCATTCTTTCGTATTCTACTTCGTTACATCCATATGAAGAACTTATTAGATTTTGGTTACAATACCGGAAGTTCTCTCATTTGAATATTTTAACAGTTTTTCTTGAAACAACTATGTTAAATATCATATTTTCACATTTAATATTATTATAAATATTAAAGAATATTTTATTCCTTATACGATTTGACTGCATTTTATAACTAATATTAAATGGATATAGAGTTAAAAAATTATAAAGAAATTAAATTTCATAAAGTAGCCAGCTATGGAAACAGCTACTATATTAAGAAAATTCTGATTGAAAGATGTCAACAGATGTCAGTGTCAAGTGCAATTGACATAGTGTACTTGTCTTATAATTTTCTGGTAATACAGTATCTTTTGCTAGACATTTTCCGTATGGAATTTGTGTAAAATACATACAACTGCCGACAGGTAATATACAAGAAATAGAATCCTTTGCAAGGAACTTTTTGTATGAAACTTGTACGAAATACATAGAAATGACGGAAGGTAATGTGCCGGCCACATCTGATTTTTTTTAACACACCGCATTGTTGAATTAAATAACAGATCTGTAAATCTGTAAAATAACTGAAGAAAAACACATCTATAGTAAGAAAATTTGATTCTGGCGGATCCACCATTAAAGGCTGATTCATGTAAGCTGTAAACTTAAGACTTTACCTGAGCATTAGCATTATGACTTTGCATTAAACTATACATTACGTTGCCCGGTACATGTACTTCCTAGGGCAAACCAATAAGATTAGGCCGGTCATTTTTTTAAGAGCGCACGTCATTCATGTTGACGTACAAGGACATATAAAATATAGATATGGATAGTGATACAGACGTTGTCGTATTTTTAACAATTTTTATAAGTATAATTGTTTTGGCAAATAAATTTAAGAAAAGAAAGAAAAGACGTTGGAGACTCCGACCTATGTGATAAAATTTTTAAAACGTCAAATTCAAAGACATGAATATCGCCAGCCGCAAGCTTCTGATTGGTCGACATTAGCATTATGACTTAAGAATTTAGAAATTCGCGTATTCTAGGGTTGCGGCATAATGCTAAGGTTAAGGTTACAGCTGCATATACCGTATCATGCATTTGTCTATACTCGAATTATTAATGCAAAGTCATTATGCTAAGGTAAAGTCAAGTTTACAGCTTACATGAACCAGCCTTTAAATTATAAAAATCGCAATTTTGACAGGGTGGCACATAATTGTCACTTTGCCGCTCTGATGAAATGAAGACATGCATTGGATGTATTCCCTGCCTAATCTGTATAATAAAATAATCTTACTGTTCCTTTAACATAGATACTATTTTTGTTTGAAATAATTTTATTCATTCCTATAATAAATAGTAAGATTTATTTTATTAGGTAGATACACATTAACGATTATGTGTACACACCCTAATATTTAACATTAGTCGAATTTGTTCCAAAACAAGAAGTAGTTAAAGTTAAATGTCTTTTAGATGGATGATGATGGTGTAATTGATGTTGAAGCCATTATTGCCATGTTACCAGAGGACATGCAAGAGGAAGTTCCAGAAGCCATGCGAAAATGCGGCACACAAAGTAAGAAACGATAATGTAAATTTAATTTTACATCACAAAAATAACCACGAACACTTATACCCACGTCGTTTATACATTAAATTGTCTTTCTCAAAATAGAACAAATTTAATACCAAAATGATTATTCTTCCGTATTTTATTGTTGTCGTGTTCTTTAATTAAATTTTCCCATCAATAAGTAATTAATATTGCTCCCTTAAATTCATTATCCTTTAATGAAATCACTAATTAAAATGAAGCCAAATAAACCCTGTCTTTTTCTAGCTGGCTCTGACATTTGCGACACCGCTTTCCTCACGAACAAATGCTGGTATGATAACGCTCCTTCGGTAAGTACCAACTTAATAGACCAAATCCCCCAATATCAGTAGAAGTGCTTTACGATGTCAATGCCAGGAAATTTAATTGCAATTTATTTAGAAGTTAATTTATTTGTTGCAGAAATATTTTCTTTTCTAAGGACAACGGTGGGCAATCAGTACTATAGGTTAGGTTTATCATTGTAATATAATATATCCAGTGTAACAGTAAGTTGTAATAAATATAACAGACACCAACTCAGCAGTATTATTCTTAATATTATTTTATACAAAACCTCTTAACTCCACTTTAGTAAAATTTTCTGATCAATACGTAACAACAACCAGAACGGATTTTTTTTATTATAAACCAATAAATTCAAAAATAAAAATAGAGTTAATGGCATTTGCAACCAAGAATAGGAATTAATAGAATAATGCCCAGTTTTATAAAAGAGGGATAAGTAAATTACTAGCAAAGTAAAATTTGCTCTTAAAGTAAAATAGTTTATTCCAGAGATTTTCGTTTTATAAAGCAAGAATAAAAATACTAGCTAAGTAAATCTACAGAATAAATTACTCCACCGATTTTCGAGGAAGTAAATTTTATTCTGTAGAATAAATTTGACACATCAACATTAATAAAATTAAATTCATTATAAATTTCATTTCTTGCATTATTTTTTCATTTATTTATTTGAATCCAATATATTTTCTTTGTCTGTTTCTGTGTAATTTTTTCCCCGTTCTCTCTTATTTCCATGTTAGTTGACACCTGGCACTTTATGACATACTTTATTTTCTATTTTCATTTTTGGATTTATTTCGTGTCAGGAACATACAGAATAAAATATTATTAAAACATTCTGCGGCACATTGCTTGAAATACATCCTCTTCAGTTGGAGATTAACATTATAGTCAGTAGTGGTTTTTAGGGAAACCGTCTAGTAATGTTTTATCCTGGTTTTATCAATCTCTCTTATGCTCCAGTACTAAAAAGATTAGCCGGTATATGAAACCGTAGCCTGAGTGTACTACAGTATTCACACACTCTTCATGGAGGCTCTTTTCCTTGTCCCAAGATAAAATTATAGTTGCAAATTCATAAAAAATAAAATTTATTACCACTCTGGCCTATATGTTCTTAATATAGTGAAAAACAATATTAAATGTATATAATTATAGAAAATATTAAAATATCTATATGCAAAAATCACAAAATAATGACAGATGTCATGTTTCTGTCGGTAAAACACTAATGCCCAGTTTTATAAAAGATAGATAAGTAAATTACTAGCAGAGTAAAATTTACTCTTAAAGTAAAATAGTTTATTCCAGAGATTTTCGTTTTATAAAGCAAGAATAAAAATACTAGCTAAGTAAATCTAGAGAATAAATTACTCCACCGATTTTCGAGGAAGTAAATTTTATTCTGTAGAATAAATTTGACACATCAACATTAATTAAATTAAATTCATTATAAATTTCATTTCTTGCATTATTTTTTCATTTATTTATTTGAATCCAATATATTTTCTTTGTCTGTTTCTGTGTAATTTTTTCCCCGTTCTCTCTTATTTCCATGTTAGTTGACACCTGGCACTTTATGACATACTTTATTTTCTATTTTCATTTTTGGATTTATTTCGTGTCAGGAACATACAGAATAAAATATTATTAAAACATTCTGCGGCACATTGCTTGAAATACATCCTCTTCAGTTGGAGATTAACATTATAGTCAGTAGTGGTTTTTAGGGAAACCGTCTAGTAATGTTTTATCCTGGTTTTATCAATCTCTCTTATGCTCCAGTACTAAAAAGATTAGCCGGTATATGAAACCGTAGCCTGAGTGTACTACAGTATTCACACACTCTTCATGGAGGCTCTTTTCCTTGTCCCAAGATAAAATTATAGTTGCAAATTCATAAAAAATAAAATTTTATTACCACTCTGGCCTATAGGTTCTTAATATAGTGAAAAACAATATTAAATGTATATAATTATAGAAAATATTAAAATATCTATATGCAAAAATCACAAAATAATGACAATGTCATGTTTCTGTCGGTAAATCACTAAGATAATATATTTACTCTGCAAGTAGTTATTTTACTCTGTAACTTGTTTTATAAAACAGACATTTTTATTTACTCGTCGATTAAATTTACTTTCAAAGTAATCTCAGTAGTTTATTCGATGTTCATAAAATCGGGCATAAGAAAGTTAATAAAACTAGGGAGAATGTTTTGACGCATCTGTAACTGTATATGGAACGGTAGAAATTTTTAAGAATATATCTATGTATTTAATTCATTTTCCATTTTGATCCAAGTTGCAAAAAAATAAATAAATAAAGATACAATTAAAAATAACAGATTCATGTTCACAAGTATTTGTCATAGTTACCACGCAACATATTTATAAAAATGAACACTAATGACTTATTTTATGTTTAATTACACATATACAAAGTGTAAATTACCTCTTTGTCTGTTATTTTTATAATTTCAATGTATTATAAAAGGAAGAAACAAAACTTCTATATAACTTAGAAAAATGCAGCGAATGTTGCTAGTTTTTATTGCTGCAAGTGTTTGTTATTTTGTTTCCGTCTTGGTAAGAAACTAAAATTGTTTTTTTTTTTTTTTGGTTTGGTGGTTAATTGTGCGTGAATTTAAAAGTTTTTATTGGTTTTCTCAATTTAATTCAATCGTTAAAGTGGAGCAAAACGATTAAGAAAACTACGGACAAGTTAATACAATTGTAGAAGATTTATTTGAAAATAAAACTAAAGATTTATTTCAGAAGAAATGGAATTAACAATTTTTTAATTGTGAACTAAATTTTAGCTACATTTTATTATATACAAGCCCCATCCCACTTCAGTTTCAGTAGTTAATACCTGTATAATAAAAATAATATAGGTAACTAACTTTATTTTCGAAATTTAATTATCGAAAAAAATAAAAATATATTAATATTATAGACATAGCAAGATATGATTTCTGAAATAATTTTATGTCTCACTAAAATATTATGAACTGATTATTGCTAGGATACGGTGTATATAAACATGTCTATAAAAACCGGGGCATTATATGTGGGCATTATATGAGGGCATAATCCTTCATTAAGCCT
This sequence comes from Harpalus rubripes, assembly GCA_963082715.1. Lineage (NCBI taxonomy): Eukaryota > Metazoa > Arthropoda > Insecta > Coleoptera > Carabidae > Harpalus > Harpalus rubripes. The sequence goes on from OY720460.1 coordinate 18,128,924, forward strand.
CATTATAATCCGATCATCGTTTATGGAATTTAAATTAGAAATAATATGAACGGTATATAATGAAAATTGTTTTCTTTTTAATTTAATTATAATTCATTACAATAATAATTAGGATTGATAACAACAATTAATACATTAATTGATTACAACAATTAATATAATAAGAAAACAGCTTTGAAAGCACAACACAGAAAACATTTTTAATTTAATTATAATATTTAAAATTGATTATGAAAAGGGCCTTAAAAAACAATTTATTCTCACCACACATGTAAATAGTAAGTACGTCGAATTGCAGACTGCAATGTTTCGCATTGATTTTTGACTAATGACGGACCACTAAATTTTTGAGGACGATATTTATTATATCATTTTTAAATGTAATAAAATTCAAAAATAAGTGCATAATAGATAAAGAACTGGCATCTGTCATGTGAAAACGAATCTCAAAATATAATACTTACATCTTCTACAGACGAGAAAGGAATAGTTAGGGGAACATTTATGCGTTTGTCTTACTCAAAGTATGTAGAAGCATTCAAAATAATTTCTTTACATCGTTTCGATAAAATATCGTCCGAAACATCAAATTCACCTATTCCATCATCTCCAACGATATAGAACGTTGATGGTTGATGTTTTAAGGATAAATAAATATTGATAATAAACAAAAGAATTAAACAACATCCTTAGCAACGCCAAAGCTTAAACATTATTGTAATCAAAATTATTATAAATGAATACTTGTATGCACCATGAGCGTTACTAGATGATAATGCCCATCGGACGACTTGTATTCCTCGGGCCAAAGGCCCTCGGGCTAGATCGCCCTTTTGGCATTATCATCATCGTAACGCCCTTGGTACATAAAATACTATATTGTTTTAATGTAAAACGAAATAATACTTAAGAAAAATTGAAAGAAATTTAAAATGAATTTAGATACTTCATAATATCATTATGACATTTTTCCCTGCGCATTGCTTCCCAAATTAATTTAGACAAAAATGTGTCAAATAAAAGCTGTAGAGCATAAAATTCTACATATAAATCAGTAAACAACATTCATTTTGTATATTTTTTAACTGGAGAAATTAGACATGAAATCTTACAAAATTACAATTACTATTTCTTGAAATCTTTTAAAAAAATATATATTCCTTAATGTATAATCTTCCTAGGCAATATCAGAAGAAATGGAAGAAGTAATCAAACAGCTTCATGAAACATGTCAAGGCCGTACTGGCGTTCCAGAAGGTAAGATATTTATAAGATGAAACGCTATATTATTATTGTAATCAAGTCACAAAGTCTTTGTGAATTTATTAACATCTCATTGGACAATAATTGGATACAAAGTGTTATATCAATAAATAATGGTGTGTACTATATTTAGATATGATCCAGAGTTGTAAGAAAGGCGAATTTGCAGACGACCAGAAATTAAAGTGCTACCTGGCCTGTGTCATGATAGAAATGGCTTCAGTAAGTATTATTTTAAATTTAATAATAAAAAAATAATATTAATTTGTTACTTTTATTCAAATAATTAGTAAAAACATTAAAAAATTAATGTCAAATTGCTATGTACTGGAGTACGACCTCCACAATTCTTCAAACCATTTCATCTTTCATCCGATCATTAAGAATCTCGATTCCAAGTTTTTATATAGATATGTAGAACATGTCTACTTTCAAAAATTAACACCAAAAAGGAGCATTCGCAAATGAAAATTAGGTTTAGATTTATGGTTTATACTTTAGACTTAAAGACTTTGGCCGCATATGACTCCATTCACACTTCAGAATTTAGGGTCTTTCAATCCAAATCATAAAGCTAAACAATAGGTACGTTCTATTGGTGTCAGAAATCTTACTACTTCTTCTGGTAGAACATCAATGGTAGTTCTTTTGCGTAAAAAAAATCGAAATATTCCTACGAATCATTCCAACTTCAGAGTTGGAAGCGTTGGTAGGAAGATATATAGAGTGGAGATAAATTCAAAATTTTACTAGCCGACTGTCGCGCGTACATTTCTGTCACATTTGTGAATGTTTAGAGTAGTTTGTGCTCAACAAAAATACCTCCTGCACGTTTTTATTATTTAATATATTTTTATATAATTATAATCTCTGTAATATTTGCATAACAACATTTTGAAGATCCAAAATAAACATACAAAGTTATCTTTAGTTGTTAACTAACAATAACACAACCACTGCCACTGTTCTATTGTATTTATTTTTTTACTTGACAGCACTTGACAATTATTTGTTACTGAGCGTTCTATTGCTTTAAGAATATTCTTATTCTAGTAGGAATATTTTTGACACCGATAGAACGTACCTATTATAAGGTCTAAACTTTAGGTTTTTGATTTAGTTTGACGTCACAAACTTCACCAATGAGAACGAGTCTGAAATGAGATAGATATATACACCCATCTTTATTTATTATCCACTTGGAGGATTCGGCTTTTTAAACAAATGCGAGAAGAACATGGAGACTGTCATAACTTAATTGCTGAAATATAACCAATAATGCTAAGCGAATGACAGTTTCACGGCGCACATGTGTCTTGCATGTTAAGTACTCCTCTACCGATATTTTAATCTTTTTTGAAGCATTTACACAGATGTCTGTACATATCAAAACTAATTTTCAGGTAATTTAAACTTACATTTTTGAATGATTTACATAAACCTAATCAAAAACCATAAACCTAATTTTCATTTGTGAATGCACCTTAAATCCAAATCATATAGCTAAACATTGCAAGGTCCAAACTTTAGGTTTATGATTTAGTTTGACGTCACAAACTTCACCAATGAGAAAGAGTCTGAAATGATATAGATATATTCACCCATCTTTATTTATTATCCACTTGGAGGATTCGGCTTTTTAAACAAATGCGAGAAGAACATGGAGACTGTCATAACTTAATTGCTGAAATATAACCAATAATGCCAAGCGAATGACAGTTTCACGGCGCACAAGTGTCTTGTTAAGTACTCCTCTACCGATATTTTAATCTTTTTTTTTAATCATTTACTCAGATATCTGTACATATCAAAACTAATTTTCAGATAACTTAAACTTACATTTATGAATGACTTACTTAAACCTAAACAAAAACCATAAACCTAATTTTCATTTGTGAATGCACCTTAAGAGTCTCGATTCGAAATTTTTATGTAGGTGTAGAAACATGTCTACATTCAAAAATTAACAACAATAATAAACGCCTAAAGTAAATTTCAATAATTATAACAATAACAAAAATAAAAAATCTTGGAACGAAAATAAAATACAACACGATTACTCTCGCAGTCTACAATTATTGTATTTACGCCAAATATTTAGAATTTTAAATGGCACAAAATTGACCCCTGAGGTACACTTTTCACGCCAGAAATAAGTGCCCGTGAGGTGACGCCTGGTAAACGCCCGCACGGTATAAATATGCCATCATCATTACCGATAACTGCGTATAAAGCAGATTGTCACACCCAGCAATGGGTAATATGCCGTGATGATATATTTATTTAAATGTATTTAGCAAGCTATGCAACCGGACATAACCCCCCCCCCTCCCCCATTAATGAGCACCCACACAAATATTGGAAAGTCGGCGCTCCGGATATGGTAATGACAAATCCCCGTGTTCACTAATAAAAAATCTCTCGGTATGAAAATTCTTGCAACAGCCGTATATTGTAACAAAATGTGTAAATTTACGAGGTACTAACAATCTCTATGACACTTTTAATAGTTTATAAACCGTTTATCTAAACCACATTTCATTTTACACCACATTTAAAACAACATTCTTTTACTATCATTCCCCTTGGTTAGATGGACGAAGACGATGGCCTGATAGACGTCGAATCGACAATTGCTATCTTACCGGAAGAATTTCAGGAGAGCAGCATACCGGATACGATCCGGAAATGCGGGACACAGAGTAAGAAACGACTCCGGATGTGTTTCCGGTAATGACAGTCATTTTTTATTACAGCGGGAGCTGATAACTGCGAAACGGCGTGGTTGACGCATAAATGCTACTACAATGACAATCCGAAAGTAAGGCGGCCTTCATTTCCGTAAAAAATAGAATTATTTATAAAGGGAATTATGTTTCTTAACGTATTTTACTTGTACTTTAATGGGGCTAACGTGAAATGAATTATTTATGACTTTGCAGAATTTTTTTTTTTCTTTTATCGAAGCGTAAAGTTTTGAAGTGTCGTTAAATATGATTTAATTCTTTAAAGTTAAGTTATTGTCTGTATAAGCTTCAAGTAAGAAAAATTATGGGGCACCCCACTGAGTTTATTACTTTTGAGTTGGCCAAGAGTTGAAAAAATAGGGTATTCTATCACTGCAAAGAAATAGTAAACTTCAATAATCATAAGGTATCATACTTTAAATAAAGAGTTTTAGGAAAAAGAAGATGACGACATATTACTTTGTTTTAATAAAAATGCTTCATTATTGTAAAAGTGACGTCTTAGTTCCTGGGGTCGCCCCAAACCTACGAATCGATTATAATCGTTGATTTTGTTAAATTCAAATTAATAGTACGACTAGCGAATGAAAGTTGACGTTTAAATTATTTTATAGATGTGGTTTCTTTTGAAACCCTATAGAAGAATAGAATTGTATGAAACATTCAGGTATGAAATTTTTGCATGAACCCATTTAAATACTGGACTAGGAAAGCACAAAAATACATTACTATATCTGGCTGAAAATAGATGGCCGACTAGGGTAACTGAATATCCAAACAGGGTTGCGTTTAAAATATTTTAAACATTTTTCGTTTATATTGATTATAAGAAAATATTTTGATCTTTAAACTATTTAGTTTGGCAATTCTATGAAATAGGATTATTTTTAATTTCCTCTAACAGTAATTCTCACTCGAGGGTTGCCTACACCTGAGACGAATGAACAAGAATTTGCGGTATTAAATTTTATAAATACATCCCTGAATCCTGTTGCTAAGGTCATTTTAAATGCCTCCTGGTATTGAGTACAATTCTAATCTTCTGCAAAAAAATCATTATGTAAGGGAATAAAAATATTATATCACTGAATTCAAAATTAAATTCTCTAACGAATGAGCAAATAAAAAATATATGACCTCATTTAAAATTTAAAAGTTAGGTCCAGTATTTTGAGAACAGCTGGTCTAAAAAAATAATTTTTCTTTTCTTTAAATTTGTCTTGTGAAATAGAAATTGTTTGCCCATTTAACCGTCTTTGTAACTCTTTATAGTTCTCGAGATAGCAATGGTGGCCCATTTAAAATGAATACACTGTATATTATCAGAAAAAAATATAAAATAAAAATCGGTAGAATACTCCATCAATTTTAATAATGTTTATTTTTTATTTTTAGAATTATTTCGTGGTATAATTCTATTTCAAACGAAGACCAGAATGAATTAAAATTAATCTAATCCTGGATTTTGACTTTGCAATGCTATGGACCAACAAACAATATGAATCAGTATTATAACAATCTAATTATACTTATTATAACAGAGCAACAATACATTATCATGTCTGTACAATTAAATAATAATAAAAAATATAATTATTTGTTACTTTGATCGTATCGTTCATGTAGCGAAATTCAACCGAACACACGTACCGAACTCGAGCTGTTCGCGAGTTCTAATACACACCAAACTCATCACTTGTTCGCTAACAATTCGCGAACAGCTTCAGAACTCGGGGAGTACGCAGCTTTATGTATGAATGCGATGATGCAGACGTTATTCTAACGTGCAGTAGGAAAAGTAAATTGTGCAGTGGGAAATTAAAATCTGTGCAGTTATTTTTCATTTATTACGAATAAACCAAATAAAGTTTGAACAGTTGAAGATCAGACCTATTATGATTCAGCTTTTTTTACTCATTTTGATCAGTATTATATACCCTTAAAATTTGTGACACAGGTTTAGAAACACACTGTATAAGCACTAAAATTGTGCCAGCTTTTCTCTCAGTCGTATCTACAGACTCTTCGCTTGCCTCATCCTCATCATTGGCATTGGCCTCAGCAAAAATACCATTGTACCATCTTTGTTGTTTGGCTTTAGGGGTTGCTTTAACTCTGTCCTCACGCTTATTTAACTAAATCATTGTGGCTTGCCAGGGATCTCACTCTGACAGAGAAGGCATATTGTAATAAATATACAAAAACGCATTTTCGGAATCTACCGACAAGCTATTCCGAGAGTATTGCTGGTAAGAAATTCCGAAGAAATAGTTAAGAACTTAAATAATTCTGGAACACTGGAACCGTCAGTTTCCGCAACTTTTCTATTTGTATAGATGTTTTAGTACTTCGTCAAAATCCAACTTGAATTGAGTTAAACAAAGATTTTTCCCTAAAATATTATAAGCTTACAGCTATTAATTTCCTTTATGTGCAGTGGAAAAAAATCCTTAGAATAACCTCTGCGATGATGAATGTGAACGAAGCGAAAGAAGTGTATTTGGACAGGAATGTGTGGCGAAGGATGATTGTTGCGATATTCCGCTATCGACATTCGGTCATTTTAATTATATATTAAGACGTTAAAGTGAACAATAAATATTGTTTGAAGATGTACAGTTAGTAAAGAATGCTCTTAAGAGAATGGAATGAGTCAGCTGAGCTCTTATTGTTATTATGTATTATTACTATTATTTTAGGGTTTACGCTAACCCATTCTGTCTCAGACGGCCATGCGTGTTTTTTATGTATTTATATGTATGTATAAATAAATTAACAAATTCATGTTTTGTATTAATTTTTCCCCACGACAACAAAAGTAACTACACTTTCTAAATCACGACACTACAAAAACCATATACATCACGCCATTTCATTGTCAATATCGCTATTACAATATATATATTTTACCGTGTCACATTATTTCAATAAAAATATATGTTTCACTCAACATATATACCAAAACATCTGTACTGTAAACTGCACAATGAATGAAGAAAAATCTCGACCTTTTTATATTCCGGCCTACAAAATGAAACGCTGGAAAAATAAAAATAAAATACCAGTATACGAAATGGTGAAAGATGAAGCTAGAAGATTTTGTCTTGAAACGGGCATGCATGGGTTTCAATATATAGCAAAAACTAATAACACTCCGACAGAAAGGTAGGTATATTATTATTTTAATTTATAATTTCATATCATATAGTTTTTAATCATAATCACATTAAAAATAAATCCAAATACAATAAAATTAATTAACTAATTGCAATAATGAGTACTCTGAAATAAATTGAATAATATGTTCATTAAATTTTAAATAACATTGACTAGGCAAATGCCTAGGGCCCGGAAATGACTAATGCATGTAAATCAGGAATGCATCATTAACAATTATTTTGAATTTAATTTTGTAACCAAAATGTAATACATTTTAGCTAAAACTGAAAATAATACTTATGTAGATTCATAGAACTGAATTATAAGTAGGAAATTATCGTCTATATATTCGTCTGTCATCTGGTATCTGGTGGTGCGACTATGCGAGCACTATCGTTGCAAATTATCAACACCAGAATTAATGCATTCATTTATTCAACAAAATAATATAATAGCAACAATCCCAAATTTGGAAATTTTAAGAATATATCTAACTTTGCCAATAAGCAATGCAGATGGAAAGATGACGTTTTCAGTTCTCAAAAGAGTAAAAATTATTTGAGAAGTACTTTAGGACAACAAAAATTAAATAGTTTATCTATGTTGTATATTGAAAATGATGCTTTAATCGAGTTTTTAAATTATGATGATTTGAGTACTAAATTCACTGAATTAAAAGTACAAAAAAATAATTGTAATTTATACTATTATTTATATTGTAATAGATATTATTTTTATGTAGTTTATTTTAGATTTATAATTTTCTAACTTGTGTTGCAATGTTATGTACAGGTTCTAGGCATTTCATTTTCGATTATTTTTTATTGTTTAAATTTTGTATGTGCATTATATCATAAAATAACCAAAATTTCAGTATTGCACCTATTTATTTTCGTTTTTAACTTTATTAAGTAAAAAAAAGGGCGAGAAGGGTAGGGGCCCGACGTAAACTCTTTGCGTAAGGCCCCATATTTCCTTAATCCGGCACTGATATTGATTTCAATACAGAAAAGTACCTTTTAATAAATAATTTCCAGTAAAAAACACATTCCATACACTTATTTCCGCAAATATTATAAATTATTCATTAGTTCTTGCCTCAATTTTATAAAAATACTTGTTGCCCCCTATCTATTAAAGTTATTTATCTAAAAACCAAGTACTTACAACAATGTAAAATCATCGAAGCAAGAAATTATTATAATTATCAAGTTGTCGAGCAAGTCGTGTTTCATAAATTTCGTAAACTCCTACCTTTTGCTGCGTCCTTAAAGTTTGCGATGATTTCCGGGGTTTTCATCTACCTCACATAATGTCCAAAGTCTTTTTGAATGTTTTTCACTAAATTTACACAATTTTAATTTATTAAAACTTTGTAAAATTGGCCGAATTCACCACACAAATGCATAAACAATACAATGTCCAAAACAAAGAACTAAATGCAGTAACGAACAAGATGTAACCAAATTATTAACTAGATAAAATAAATACGATTTTTGTATGCAATATTGTTCGTTCTGAAAATATTGGTTTTGGTAAAATAAATGATGAAAAATAATTGCAAAATTGTTATAACACAAAAACTAGTATTATTTTGTTTATATTTATTATGTTAGAAATTAATAAAGAATGCTTTAAATACAATATCTCATTGATAATTTATTGATTACAACAATGTAAAAATGATATAGTAGTAAGTACCAGGCTTATGATTATAAAGAACTGGGTTCAAATCTGAATCATTGTTTCATTACTGGTTTGGGGAGTGCACCACAGGGTTCCTCCTAATTTTTATTTATGTTTTGTTCATAAGAATTATTTGATTACAACAATACAAAATACGTCTCGTTTAAATTTTTGTAGATTTGTATGGACATTCATATCTTTTGGAGCTTTATTAACAGCTATAATTTTAAGCTCTTTAAGTTGGGTGTACAGCGCATCAACTCCAACTTTAATTGTTGCCGATTCAATGCAAGATCCAATATCCAATTTTTTGTATCCAGCAGTTTCTCTTTGCAATTTGAATAAAATATCCAAAAGAAAAGTATTTGAATTCTTAAACACTACGTAAGAAAATGGGCGCTAACTTTTTAAATTTGATTTGAGGAGGATGAAAAAACTTTTAATTTGCTTTGTATAGGTTGTAAAGTAGAGACATCTATGAGAAAAATGGTGGAGAAATATTGAAATAAGGGAAATTTCTTATGTAATAATTGTTTCACTTATTTCTCAATAGGGCGCGAGCAGACACGTGACTCGGGGGTCTTTGACGTACTTGGAATCAGCTGATTTGTGTGCGCATGTCGTTTTGACAAGACCAATGTTTTGACTTATTTTGGTTTTGAACTGCTAAAATGTTATTAATGTACAATTTTCAGGCAGTAAAACACATGAAATTAAAAATAATAACTTGTCAACAGTTCAAAATTAAAATAAGTCAAAACATTAGTCTTGTCAAAGTGACATTGTTCTTGTCAAAATGACAAGTGCACACAAATCAGCTGATTCCTAGCACGTCAAGGACGCTCGAGTCACGTGTCTGCTCGCGCCCTATAGAGGCAGCATTTTAAATAAATCGTTTATAGACTCCGAAAGTACAGCTACAAGATAATACGTAGCTGATTCGTCCGCCATATTGGAGCCAAAATGAATGCAGTAAATTATGAAATAAAAGTTCATTTTTTATAAGTTTATGTAGTAACTATTTTTCATAATTAAATATAACTTCCATACTTGCTTTATTATATTTATTTAAAATAATAAAGTAAGGAAAAATACGGTTCGTTAAGATTTTTGAAATTAGAGAAATATATATGTATTGAAGAATGTTTTTAAGAGAATAGGAATGAGCCAGAGATGGTTTGGTCATGTGGAGAGAATGAAGAGTGAACGGCTTGTAAAGCGTATATATCTTGGTGAAATTGAGGGTGTTCGATTGCGTGGCCGTCCAGTGTGTAAGTGGATGGATGTGATTGATAAGGTACTAAAAGAGAGAAAGTTTGCGAGTGGGAAGAGAAGAAGAGCGTGTATGAATGCGATTATGAATGTGGCCGAGGCGAAAGAAGTGTGCTTAGACAGGAATGTGTGGCGAAGGATGATTGTTTCGTAACTACCATTGTGGTCCGGTTGCGGTATTTCGCTACCGTAATTCGGTCACTTCAATATGTTAATATATAGGAATATATGTTGTACCTATGATGTCAGGTTAGTAAGAATGTTGTTGAAAGAGAGATTGATTTTTTTGGATGATGTTTTTTTTTATTCTTTCGGGTTTGTGCTAACCCACTAAGTGGGAAATGCGTGATTTTATGTATGTATGCATAAGTACATATAAAAATTATAACCATTTCTCAAATGATTTGTACAATTTAGAGCAGAACAACCAGTCATTGTGGACAATTGCTATGATTAATAATCTTGTAACACATATTGAATTATTGAAGTGGCTCCAAAATGGCCGACAAGCTGTAAATTATTTACTAGCTATATCCGAGAGCGTGACGTCAAAATCGAGCGGGAATTAAAAACCTGAAACATACATATTTCAAGAATATTTCAGTTTTGGAATTTCCGCTCGATTTTGACGTCATCATTTTCAGAGTCTATTAGTTTCTTAACGAATTTTATATTTTATAATATAAACTGTAAAAATATTTTAATTAAATAGTTCCTCAAATCAAATTTGAAATAAATTTAGACAGTTTCTATTATTAATATATTATCTTCTTAACAGTTTACAAGTAAAAAACATAACTCATTGGACGAATCAAATAACATTACTTGGGCAAATGTATTATGCGAATTATGATACAGCAGAATCTTCTTCGTATAGTGAACTACAAAATTTGTTAGATAACAATAATGTCACTGCAGAAGATGCATTAGTAGCCATTACTCCAAGGTATGATATTACATTGTCTAATGGTGTAATGTGTTCCATTGAAAACTGTCACTATATTGAGATCTCGAAAATTATAAGAGCTACGCTACTATTTCGACTTTTTGTGCACCTTTGGTAGACCATTTCAGAATATATTATGTCGGCGGCAAACACTTAAATCCGTGAATCCCGTAATACCTAGTCCCTAGTCGGTAGTCGGACCAATTCTAGACGGCTGCGAGAGGTGCGGTGCACCCGGCCCAGCGCTTATACCGACCCCGCGCGTTCTTGGCTTTTGCTTGTTCTATAATATAATTTCATTTGTATCCACAGTTTCGTACTAGTAATAATAAATTTAATATATTTTTATACCTTATAAATACCTAAGATTTCATCAAGTACACAGTAGTGCCATCTCTTAGGCCTGGCGACAGGCGCAGGCCACTCTATAAACCCGTCGTAATATATAACTTTGCAGCATCAAAAGTACGAAAAGTTCATTTTTAATACGTACTAGTCTTCGTATCACGTAAGAAAGTAGCAAATGGCACTTGAGAACCGAGGGTTTTTATTTTATTCTGCCTATCGCAGAATTTATTTCATTACCTAAACCAACGCTATTTTCTTACATGAAATGAACAAAAACAAAGTCTCTCCATTTTTGATAATAAATCTTTGTTTTATTATAATTATATTATATTATAATAAAAAAATCTGATGTGGCCAGCACATTACCTTCCGTCAGTTATATGAGGTATTTACGAAAATTCTACCGGCGAACTGTTACCGGTAAACAGCTTTTATCAGTTTATAGCTACCGGAATCGATATTTTAAGAACGCAAGTGGTAAACAGGGGAGATCCATAACCTACGAAAAAATTTGAAAATTTAGGTTAGAAATTTGACGTAGTTAACAAAATGAGCAGAGTCCTACTTTGAACACATTTCCACTTTTACCGCGCACGCTTCGCTTTGCATCACTACCTTTTTTTGAGATTAGATTCTTCATGAATCCGGTAGTGTTTTCAAACACAGTCGGTAGATGCGGTATCTACCGGTAGAATTTTCGTAAATGCGTATGTATTTTCTATAAAATCCATACAGAAAGTTCCTTGCAAAAGATTATAAATTTCTTGTATGTACATTACCTTTCGACAGTTGTATGTATTTTAAACAAATTTCATACAGAAAATTTCGAGCAAAAAGATCCTAACACAAATATACTACGAATATGTCATTGAACTTGACATTGACATTTTTCAATCAGAATTTTCTTAATATAGTAGCTGTTTCTAGCATAGCTGGCTAATTTATGAAATTTAATTTCTTTATAATTTTATAACTCTATATCCATTTAATATGAAGTATAAAATGCAGTCAAATCGGATAGAGAATACAATGTTCTTTAATATTTATAATTACATTAAATGTGAAAAAATGATATTTAACATCGTTTTTTCAAGAAAAACTGTTAAAATCTGCAAATAAGGGCACTTCCGGTTGACCAATTATAACCAAAATCTAATCAGCTCTTCATATGGATGCAACGAAGAGGAATACGAAAGAATTATAATTTTTGGAATTGTAGTATTAGTTATCGTAGACGAAAATTTTGTTACACACACACATCACACACACACACACACACACACACACACACACACACACACACACACACACACACACACACACACACACACACACACACACACACATACAGACATCATCGTAAAAATAGTAAAATCGTATTGTAGGGACCCTAAAACGTGCTTATTCATCAAAAACTCACCACCGAATTTTTTGACCAAAGACAATACCTTCCTTACCTAAAGGTGACGGAAGGTAAAAATGTCGATAATAAAACAGGGTTGCCAGGCATTCCGTATATACGGGATTGACTTCTATTTCAGCTAAAATTTGAGCGCCAGTAAAGTACTGTAGGTATTATATTTCAATAGACCTTTTCAATTTAACGGCTATCTCTTTCTATCGCTGCAAATAGTAAGTAAAATGGCGCCAACAAATTGCCAGTTGGGCTGTTATTCTCGGTGAAAATTTCCATCGTTAGACATTTTAGCATCACTAAAAGCTTTTGTAACTTCTTTTGATAAGTTTTTTAAAGTTGTCTGAGACATTTAAATACTGGACTAAGAAAGCACAGAAATACATTAGTATGTCTGGCTGAAAATAGATGGCCGACTAGGGTAACTGAATATCAAAACTGGGGTGCGTTTAAAATATTTTAAACATTTTTCGTTTATGTTGATTATAACAAAATATTTTGATCTTTTCTCTAACAGTAATTCCGACTCTAGGGTTACTTACACTTGAGACGAACGAACTAGAATTTACTGTATTAAATTTTTTAAGTACATCCTTGAATCCTGTTGCTGTCATTTTAAATGCCTCCTGGTATTGAGTACAATTCTAATCTTCTGTAACGGTATACATAAGGGTCAGTTTCCTTTCAAATCAAATATAGGGAAATCTATTAAATAATCTATACGTCAACTTTCATTCGCTAGTCATATTATACAGGGATTTCCGGCATAGTACAACAAAACTAATTTATCTGACTACTTGTACTCGCATATTTCTCGAGATTCCTTTGTTGAATATAATATTTAGAACACATACTTTAATTTTTTATTTATATAAATAAAATAACATTTTTCTTTAGCTGTCAAGACATGATATTAAATTGTATGTGGAAAAGTAGAAAAATCAGATGCGACCGTCTATTCCAAACTTTACGAACACCAGAAAGTACATGTTGTACTTTTTTCCACTTTGCTTTAAAAAATAGAAACTTTACTGGGTAAACTGTATAATAAAAACATAAATTAAACATCAAGTTTTATTATAAAATATTGTAGATATATGCCGGATAGATATCAACCATACCCGAGAAAAGTCGTATCTTGTGGACACAACAGTGCTTTGAAAGTTTTCATAAAACATGCTCCCGACGATTATATGGGTAGTGAAATATCTGCTTACGGCGCCAAAGTAATAATAAAAATAAATGCCTTACAATTACTTATGAAGATATGAAAATCATAAGAAGCCAATATATTTTTGGACTTTTCGCGTAAAGTTGATTAGTATCGGTCCCAGAGTGAGAAAAGGCAAAATAAAAAAATTATGTAAAAATTAGTTTTGCATCCAACAGAACTAGTTTTTATCCAACATTAAATTCCAGTCCTTCCTTCACTCCATTTAAAACCACGGTTTATAGAGTTCTTGTTGCCCCTGGAGAGTTATTATATTAATGTCGCTGGGGCTGGAAGTCAACACGGAACGAAGCGGAGTGATCCAAAAATATATTGGATACATAAATATTTACCACAGAAACAAAAATTTTTCGTTGAATAATTGCGTAGGCTTCCACAGTCTGAGTCATGAGAAATATTCGTTTTCCGGGAATGGACTGTCATATTTTGAGTCAGAGCTCAACGTTTCGCCCGCAGTCGTATGGGGCATCTTCAGGAGCAAGGGGTTGTCCTTAAATTACGTAACGCTTCAAGGGGGAGGTGGGGGTCAAGAGTAGCGTTACGCATCGTTACGAGTGGGTGGGGGAGGGTTAATGTGTGCGTTACTTAACGATAAAATATAAAAAATATTGCTAAACTTGCTTTAATAGTTTTGAAACATTCAAATTTCGCGGTGCTAATTCGTATATGCAGACAGTCGTTTGTTTTCAATAACAGTCAACATAATATGTCGGGCACAGTTCAAATTCGGGCCAGTGGTCTTTCATTCGTGCAATGCAATTCATATTAAAACATGAATTCAAGTAGTGTTGATAAGGAAAAACTTTTCAATAGTTTGTTAAAAGCATATGGAAATGCATATGCTTTTAATTTCTGTGCTTTTATTTTTTCATCAATTTAATTAGTTTCTGTTTCAAATTTTAACTGAATATTAAGGAGGCCATATACTTTTATTTATATACAGTAAAAAAATTGGGGTGACAAGCCGTACGGCAAGAGTAGTACATTATTCTTTATCTTTATGTACATTAATTTAAATAGTTTCTGTTTCAAATTTTAACTGAATACTAAGGAGGCCATATACTTTTATATACATTAAAGAAATTGGGGTGACAAGCCGTAGGGCAAGAGTAGTACATTATTTTTCATCTTTATGTACATTAATTTAAATAGTTTCTGTTCTGTTCTGTTACTTTTCATCTTTATGTACATTAATTTAAATAGTTTGTTTCAAATTTTAACTGAATATTAAGGCCATATACTTTTATATCCAGTAAAAAAATTGGGGGTACTGCGTTACGTAATATATGGGGGGGGTTCATGTTTGCGTTACAAAGGGCGGAGGGGGTATCAAAAATTTCCTAATTTTGCGTTACGTAATTTAAAGGCAGCCCCCAAGGGGGATAGTACTGTCTTAAACAAGATTACCCGACGAGTCAACCACGCCAGAGGCCGAGTTTAAGCAACAAGAGGGGGAGACTCAGTTTACAAGGTTACTCGACGTGGTGACACGTCGGGTAACCTTGTTTAAGACAGTACTAACCCCCTTGCTCCTAAAGATGCTCCATACGACTACGGGCGAAACGTTGAGCTCTGACTCAAAATATGACACAGTCCATTCCCGGAAAACGAATATTTCTCAAATTTTCGTTGATTAATACGTTAAAATTTTTAGATTTTGATACACGATCCGTACGCATATCCCGATTGGGCTTCTCAAAGAGTTTTAATTCCGATGGGACAACAAGTATATGCTGACATCAACCCTACAAAAACTTACGCTACCGAAGAGGTCAGGGCTTTAAGTGTTGACACAAGAAAATGTGTTTTTAAAAATGAAAGAGAGTTACAACTTTTTAACAATTATACTCATGTAAATTGTTTAACTGAATGCAGAATCAATATAATAGCAAATATATGCGGGTGTATGCCATTTTACTACAGAAACGAATGGCGTACGATAACACAAAAATTATTGAGAAGATATAATGTTTGATATATTATTCTTTTAGTGGATTGGTCACCACCTTTACGAATATGCAATTTAAAAGATATTGGCTGTCTATCATCAAATAAATGTAAGTATTTCATATATTGACTGCGGAATATTTGCTGTATGGGCCGGCGGGGTAATGCAGTGGTAGAGTGCTAGCCTGTGGACTCAGAGATCGTGTGTTCGAATCCGGGTCAGGTCATAAATTTTTCTCCTCCCATTACCTTTCCGAGTTGGGATACAATTAACTTGGCAACCACAAAGCTATCTGGTGTCGGCTTATTGCTGTAACACCGGCTTGCAACGGGCGGGCATATATAGGTAGCATCGAAGTAAGGAATGTTGTGACAAATGTAAAAAGCAAAATTAATAGATGTGTGTGTAATCCAGCCTAGGGATATAACCCATAGAGTTTGAAAATTCCGAAATACCATACAATTCGCGATCGAAATTAATGTTAAGAGTTCGAAACAAGATGGCCGCCATACAATGGGTTTGACAACGTCTTTATGGTTTGACATACGACAATTCACATTGTTCATTGTGTTTCGTTTACTGTGTATACCAACCGATTTAAAATTTATTTATATGAAGGCGATAATTTTAAATATTTAATTAATTACTACACTACTCTCTTAGCTGTCACTTATTAATTGTACGAATGTTATTGTGGTCCGGATGCGGTATTTCGCTACCGAAAATCGGCCATTTATGTAAGGGGAGCGAGGAATATGTCTGAAGATATAAAGGTAGTAAGAGTTAAGAGAGTGGAATGAATTAGCTAAGCTCTTATTGTTATTATTTTGCGTGATTTTAAGTATCTGTAAAATGGCGCCAAAATATCTGTAACTTTCTATCTTCATTTTTTAATAAATCTTTTCAGTACGATATATGAGTTCCGTACCAGGGTACGATACATACCAAACCAAGCGTTTAACCCATGAATGGGGTTCGGAAACTACAGAATGCAACTGCCAACTTGATTGTGACAACAGAGTTTATTTAGTGCAAAGCACTATGGGTAAATTATCAACCAAAGCAATATCAAGTAACAGACAATTCTAGTAAGAATCTTACTGCGAATCGAAGACGAAATTTTGATGGATTTTGTGTTTTAGCGGTGCAGTTACTAACATGAAACATTATAGCGTTATTAGTGTATTTTTTAGCGATTTAATTGGGACTAGGAATAAAAGAGACGTGTCATTTACATGGACATCCATTTTTGGTAATTTTTATAAAAGAAATTGCGATTTTTATTCATATTGATTGTTTCAGGTTTATTTGGAGGACTTTTAGGATTATGTTTAGGATTTTCATTTTTGGCAATTGTGGATGTAATATACACATTTACTATGCGTTTAGGTATAAATATAATGCGAAAAAAGAAGAAATTACCGAAGACAAAACAAGAAACACATAAACCTCAAGGATTTAATGTTATGCCAGTAGGAAAAACACTAGGAACAGGAAAAGAAAAAAATGATAAAAACGCATTTGGTGAGGTGTGGTTCATGAATTGAATATTTCAGTGAAAAAGAATTTTATTATATAATTCCTATAAAAAATTAATCACGCTTTATAATACAAGAAAAATCTAACACCTGAAAATTTATAATAACAAATCAGGTAACACAAATTTTATTCTAATGTTAAACATAATGAAAAATAAACAAAGTTTTGTGGAATATCTTTATTTTCACTTTAGTGCTATTTTAAACCTCTCTAATCGTTTCGCCTTTAGGTCAGCGGTTGTACCATTGGAAGCATTTCCAAATCTGGCTTTTCGCTTTTCTAATTTTTCTTCAATATCTGCTTTTATTAATTGGGAAGAAACTGTACCAAATCTTTCCGCTCTCTTTTTTAAAATATCCATATTCGGCTGAAATATTTATTTATAATGAATACATAATTGATTAGTGTAAAACTTACAGCTGCTGTATTGCTCCCGATAGTACCAAATGTAATGGTAGTTTTATTTGTAGATGTATTATCATTACCGGAAAATCGTTGTGCCCTGACTTCTTTTTTAGCGTCAGCTGATAGTGGGACACCGAATTTTTTGGCACGCATTTCTAACCTCTAAAATAAACAAAATGGTCACCCATCCAAATATTAACTTCAATTGAAGATGCTTGATTTACCTCTTTAGCGCTAAGTTCAGAAAGTTTGACAACTTTTTTTTCATCGCTACTACCATTAGTATCTTCCGTAATGGAGTTTTCTGATATTTCTCTGGATAATTTACGGTTTAATACAATTTTTTTGGCTGATTTTACTTCTGATGAACTGTTGCCTATTTTCCGTTTAAGAGGTTTTGCCGGTGTGTCGTTTTCAAACGACCTATCGCTTACCTCTAATTCGATGTTTTTCATATTGTCAACTTCTTCTTCGATTTCATCGTCCTAAAAGAATTCATTAAAATAGAATTGGTTTGAGGAAGTTTTAAGAAGTTTACGTTTAAAACATCATCTTCATCAATAAGTTCATCAACGGAATCTGCGCTTCCATCGTCATTTTTACCACTTTGGACAGCCTCTGTTAAACGTTGGGCTAAATCCATTTTGTTTCCTGATGAATTTAATCCACGTGCTTTTAATTCTCGTTTTAAATCTGATACCTGCAAGAAATATTCGAGGTTATGTTATGGTCAGCTGTTTACAAAACTTGTGACTACTTTCAACAAATTATTATTCAATATATACTCAACGATTAGATTGTTTATTTCTTAAAACATATAATATACAGATTATTTACTTATTTAAAGAGTTTAACAACAACAATGAAGATGCTGAATGGCACAACTTCTCTCATTGTCTATGACAATAAAATCTGCCGGTAGCAAGTAAAATTCAAAACAATTACCTTCAATTTCGATATATCCATACTGTCTAAACTTGTAAATTGTTCATCAGCCATATTCTCGGTGTTTTGAAACAGTGATAAAATTAGTGTACAGTTTTTCTGCAAGTTAAATCTTAAATATCCCCAACGAAACACATGGGCCTTCTCTATTCTAACGTCTTTGCTTGTGATACTAATCAAAATGGCCGACAAAGAGAAGCACGTTCCCGGCGATGGCATAAGATCGCTAAAAACTTCAAATGTGTTTCGAGTTGTCAACTTTGAATTGTACACAAAACCCGTAAGACATTGCAGAATAAAATAATGTAAAAGGAATAGGTTAAAACACAATTTTTATTTTAGAATGCTGTTATTATGGGTTTAGGTCTTTTAGCTATAACATTTAGTGCTTGTTATATTGGATATATGAGGTATAAATATGACCAAATGGGATATTATTCGGCGGTAAAAGAGGATGGAACAGAAACTTTCAAGAAACGAAAATCAAAATGGGATGATGATTAAAAAAAATAGGTATATAATTGTGAGCATTGTTTATTGAAAATGTATATATTATAATAAATGTAAATAAGCCTCATAAAATAGTTATCTTTACTACAAAATAGCTGAAATGCATTGTTATTGAGCCAAACTGGTAACGGTATCATGGATCGCCTTAGCCACATACTGAACATTACTAGGCGTCAATCCACACATACTAATCCGTCCACTTTTCAACATGTATATATGATGTTTTTGCACCATATATTCCGATTGTATAGCTATAAAAAGAAAAATTAATACTATACAGAATGTAACTGAAATAAGTGCATTAAATTTAACCAGTAATGTAACTCGAGCAACAATATTCCTAAATAACTTATTTTTCTGTCTTTTAGATTTTGAGTTAAAATTCTTTAAAGATTTGCTGCATATTTCGTTATCCGCCCAAGAAGAACAAATGGCTGCTGCTGTATTCAAGTGGGATACAAACAGCTCAAAAATTGTCGGTTATCGGTAACATTTCCAGTCACAGTAATTAGTAAACGGTTGCTAGGGTTTTGTATTAAACCAGGATTTTAATCACCTGTGAATAGAGAAACGAGGTAACGAAGAAGAGCAAAAGCATAGTTATTAGGTTATGAGATGATTATTTTTCGTGGACAAGTCATAATAACTACAAACTTTTGTCCATTTAAAGGAGTTGCATGAGTACCAATAATTAGTCGTCTACTTATTGTTCCCGTCCAAACATTTTTTAATAAAAATTCTACAGCATTTTCGTCTGTCGAGATGTGTATTGTGCATAATAAATATACGTTCACAAGTAAATTCAGTCTCATTAATGAACATTATGAGCCATTCCCAAAATTGAAGTGTGTTATGTACTGAAAACTTTGAACTTTTTGCATGGTATGGATACAACTATTACTTTTTTTTTAAATTGTCATATATGACACACAGTATTGTGATAAAGATGTATAAGATTAACAAATGTGCGAATATTAGGAACAATATGATTTGGAAACGCTTCGTCTAAATGCGTTGGCAACTCTATAACACTGTCTTTATATCAACCACAAATTAAAATGTAGAATGGACGTTTCCAATTTAACGGCTATCTCGTCAAAAATATTGCAGTCATTAAAATACCTGTATTCTCAGTGAAAATTTAGACATTTTAACTCCAATAAAAGCTTTTGTAACTTACTTCGAAAAGATTTTTTAAAGTTATCTGAGATATTCTCACATTTTACGTCTAATTTTTTTTAGAAACAAACGTCGTAGATCTCAGTTGTTCTTACTATGCGCAGATCCCCATGGCGCATATCTTCTATCTCTTTAAATTGAAAAGGTCCATTTTACCGATCCTCCTTGATTTTACCTTTTAAACAAGTTTATTACTAATGTCAAAATTTAATTGCAACAACTGACAGGACTCTCAATTGCTAAAACAAAAATTTTCAGAACTATTGCTACTGCATTCAATTATTAGAAAAATACTTGGAACGACTCATTAATTTACGGGGTTGTAAAAATGCTAAAAAAATTGCGATTTCGAGAAAAGTTATTAAGAAATATTGTTGCTCTCGACGAGTTATATTACTGGTTAAATTTAATGTACTTATTTCATTTACAGCCTGTATATTAAATATTGCAAAATTTATTTACCGTTCAATCCAGTATACGAAAACATTCCAATTTGTGTCGTAATGTGTTCCCAAGAACCAGGAGTGCTCAAATTTTTTAATTCCTGATATAAAGCTTGCCTCATTTTTATAATTCTTGAGGACATAGTTTTAATACAACCTTTCCTAAAAATAAAATATGTAAAATATACTATGCTTTTTGTGCGCTATTACCAACCATTCATCGTACAACTGTGGATTGTTGAGTACGAAAGAAACAATCCTTGCACCATGGTTTGGCGGATTAGAATACATTCCTCGAATTATAAGAGTTACTTGGGATTTTACAGCCGGTATCGTATCGGGACTTCGCATTACGAAAGCTAAATTTCCAATACGTTCATCTAAAAAATAATTAATGTAAAAAGGAAAACATTAAAGAGTGAATTACAAACTGTATAATCCAAAGTTTTTGGCGTAGGATTGAGAGCACATCAATTCAAAACCGCGTTCAACGAAATAACGAATAGACCAAGCATCTTTGTCTAAATCGCCAGAGGCAAAACCTTGATACGCGGAATCGAAAAATGGAAACAATTTTCGTTCCTAAATAAGAACAAATTACAAAGAATTAATGAAAACTGGAATAAAAATACCTCCATAACATCGGCAATTTGTTTCCATTGTTCTTGGGTTGGGTCGCATCCCGTTGGATTGTGAGCGCAAACATGGAGAATTATCACAGAATTTTCGGGGGCGTTTTTTAAATCTTCTAAGAATCCATCGAAGTCTAAACCGCGTTTACTTTGAGACCAATATCTGTATTGCTTGGATTCCTTAAAGCCGGCGTTAAGAAATACTAACTTATGGTTTCCTAATAAAAAATATACTTAACACATATTCACAATATGTATACACTGACTAGCACAGAAAACCGGAATTTTTACGTTCCGTCACCTTTAGGTAAGGAAGGTATTGTCTTTGGTCAAAAAATTCGATGAGTTTTTATTGAATAAGCACGTTTTAGGATCCCTAGAATACGATTTTACTATTTGTACGATGATATCTGTATGTATGTATGTATGTTAGGGTTCATTCCCGGGAATTCTCGGCTCGAGAAATCGTTGGGCTTTGTTCCCGGGAAATGAAGCTCGAGAAAAATCGAGAACTCGAGAAATCATATTTGAGTCTAAAAGATTGTAAAAGACTATTTTGCCTTTGCCGTTTGGTTTATAAACGCGCGGCGCGGGGTGCAGCGGCAATTTTGGTTTATGTGATAGAGATTTTGTTAATATTGTTTTTTAAGAGAAGCTAATTTTGATTCCTAATGTTTCTTTGAAAGAGATTTTATGTGTTTAAATTTTGTTTTTGAGAGAAGATAATTTTAGTTCCTAATGTTCCTAAGAGATTTTGTTATTTTTTGTTTAGATTTTGTTTTCAAGAGAAGATAATTTAGTTCCTATGAAAGTTTTATGATTATTTTGATACTTTTATTTGAGAGAGAAAACATTTTTCATTATTTGAACCAAAAAGATTTGCAAAAAATACGTAAATGTAAATTTCTCGACAACCCAAGAAGACCCGAGAAATTACCCTCGAGAATTCTCGAGACCCAAGAAATTGATAAGCTTGAGAAATCATGAATTCTAGTATGTATGTGTATGTGACGATTTTTTCGGGTCGCATAACTTCAATACCACCTTTCCAAAAATTATTTTTGCGTATTCCTTTTCTTTAAATCCATATGAAAGGCTGATTAGATTTTGGTTATAATTGGTCGACCGGAAGTACCCTAATTTGAAGATTTTAACAGTTTTTCTTCATATTCAATGGATATAGAGTTAAAAAATTATAAAGAACTTAAATTTCACAAAGCAGCCAGCTGTGCTATAAACATGGAGACATCTACTACATCAAGAAAATTCTGATTGACAAATGTCAGTGTCAAAGTGCAATTTACATAATATGTTTGAGTTATAATTTTACTGGAAATATATAGAATCTTATAAGAAACTTTCTGTATGGAATTTGTACAAAATACACAGAACTGACTGAAGGTAATGTAATCGAAATATGGAATCATTTGCAAAAAAATCTTTCTTTGTGGAATTTGTACAAAATACATAGAACTGGCGCAAGGTAATGTGCTGGCCACATCAAATTTTTTACTTATCATTTCGTACTTTTGCTTAGACGGAATTTTAAAATAGTTGATTTTGCGAAAATAATAGAAATTTCACGTGAAAATTTACATTTTGATTTTTTGTATTAAATGTAATTTGATGCCGAAACAGTTCATCGATCGATTTCATTTGGTTTTTGGGGATCTAGCATCATCCAATTAGACAGTTTATAATTGGTTTACTGAATTTTATGTCCATCCAATTCTGTTTGTCACTATAGTCGATGCTGTGCGCGAAACGGTTGAGCGAGATCGACACGAGACATAGCGTGAAATTCAGAGGTCCTTGGGTATTTACATAAAAGCTATACATACGATTTTGCAAAACCCAATGTTACTTAAATGGGAAAAATCAAGTGCATTAGGCACGGTCAAATATGATTATTAAGCAGAATCACTGCCAGCACGATTTTTATTTATTTGAACCACTTCAGAGGGCGGTCCGCTTAAAATTCGGCTTGGTCCCTTTTAAGGTCCACCCTAATAAGTATATATTTTATCAATTTCATAATTCCGTTACGATTAGGCAATAATATGAATTTTGGAATCATTTTTTAGATATTGTGAGACGTGATTTCCAATATTTTGTAGTAAATAAAAACTGGATATTCGTATTTTTTTAATGATCCGTTTTCCGTGCCAATCAGTGTATTATATTAATATTACCCCATGTAGGATCGGAGTTGTAAAATACTGAATATTTAAGAATCCTGGACAAGAATTCGGCTCCTACTCTTAGCCCACCAGTACCGGATAATACTTGAACACCAAACGCCTATAATATGTATTAGTAAAAATATTACAGAACAGATAAAATATTATCTAACCCGGTGTTCTAAGATGGCTGGACTATCGGCACCAAGTAACATAGTAGTAGCAAGTTTGGTAAATTCATCTATACCTAATACATTTAGGTATTCATGGTTTAAGTTTAAATCGTTTGCCAATTGAACTTCAGCTTGCCTTACGACCGGTAACACCCAAGGTTTGCCGTCATCCGTTCTGTAAGCTATTATATATAATTATAAAAACTATACTATGTATTCGTAAACTAAACATACCTCCAATACCCAAATTCACTTTATTTTCGTGATTATCCTCAGCATACCCTTTATTCAAATGAAAAACTTCAATAGGGGCAGCGGTTTCAACATCACCAAATCGGTCCGTCATTTTTAATAAGCAACTGAAAACTGTGAACCAGTACGAGTTAAATTCTGCGATAAAATGACCTTCTGGAGGTCATACTTAGCAAGGATGAGATAAATTTACTACGCTCGCAGATTAAGGAGAAAAAATGTAAAAAGATTAGACTTACGCGCGAAACTGGCATTTTATCAAAACATAAAAGACCTTGAGTATGTACCTTTTCAATTAGCAGCTTTCACGTGGATTTGAGATGTCAATATGCCTCCGGCAAAGAAAATGTCTGCGTTTACGTTTAATAGGTTGTCAAAATCTTATAATCGACATATTTGAATATTTTCCCAAAAATAATTTGTTTATTCCATTGATTAATTTATAAATTAATAATGATGTACAAATCACGTGATAATAATATAAAATATTAATATATATTGTAAATAACAGGGATATTTATTTGCAAACAAATCTGACGTCCATTATTATGACGTCCGTATATCAGTAATTGTATTTGAGTTAGTAACCAAAGAGATAAAAGGGAAAACATTACACGTATTGTGAGTTGTGAAATATTTGGATAAATTCTTCCGTAAATTCAGGTACATTAAATACCTTCTATATTATTATTTAACAAAATTAATGGTATATTGCTAACATATGTTTTGGGTCAATAACAGTATTACAGCCAAAAAGTAAACAATGGCATCCATTCCTTTAATCCTGGAAGAAGATTGTGAAAGAGGCGGAAAAAATATTGATGGAATCGAAGATGATTTCGCTTATAGGAATAATGTTCTACAAGCGACTAAGGCTGTCCGGATGGGGTTTATTAGAAAAGTTTACGGATTGTTAAGTCTGCAGTTATTACTTACAGTAATAATAGCATCAGTTTTTATGTTTACACCAAAAATAAAAGCATTCATCCACACAAAGTAATTAAAACTTAAATTTTAATATATATATTTTTTAAAATACACTGATTTTAGTGATTGGACCATGATCATTGCGTTCGTAGCGAGTATAGTCTTACTCATAGCGTTACACATAAAACGAATGGAATCTCCAACGAATTTAATTCTTCTTGCTGGATTTGTAAGACTTAAAACATAAAAAAAATTCATGAATTAATATAAAATATTTCAGACGGTTGTCCAAGCGTACACTATTGGAGTCCTAGTAACTTATTATTCGACTGAAATTGTCATCCAGGCCTTGGTGTTAACTTTTGCAGTTTTAGCAGGATTGACCATGTTTACTTTTCAAACTAAGAAGGACTTCTCAACAATGGGATCGGGGTAAATAAATTTTAGAGCTTAAACCATAAAACTTTGGTAATTTCTAAAAAAAAAAATTACAGATTATTTGCTGGGCTTTGCATTCTTCTTATTGGAGGTTTCATGCAAATTTTCATCCGATCGACAACATTCGAAATCGTCATTGGTTTCGGTGGAGCGTTTTTATTTTGTCTTTTTATCCTCTATGATACACACATGATGATGAAGAATTTATCTCCTGAAGAATATATACTAGCGACGATTAATTTATATTTGGATATTATTAATTTATTTATTTATATATTGCGTATTTTGCAAGCTACTAGTAGGCAATAGTTACATGATGTTGTAAGCCAATCCAAGTACTGCTGCCTATGTTACATCTTAAAATTTTTGCCGTACACTTTACAACAAAACTGGAAGGAGTATATTTCATTTGAGTTTTAAATGTGATTGTTAGTATTATAATGTTATGTATATACATATTTTAATGGGTCAATAAAAGTTTTTAAAATTCCAAAATGTATTGATACATAAGTACATAAATATAATTAAAAATAACATTTCAGTATTTTGTGTTACATTAGTGTTACATATTTACGTATGTATATATAATAAGCAAAATGACATGGGCAAACATGTGACTCGGGCGACCTTGAAGAACATGGAACCACCTGATTTGTGCGCACTTGATTATTATAATTATCTTTTGACATTTTTTGCAACCAATCCAACGTTCTATTTTGTGTCATGTGTCTGCGTTTTAACCAATACTGTCATTATTATACTGACAATATAACTCTAGAGATTATTCCCGGGAATAATTTGTGTAGCTTTTGTTTTTGTTGACATATGTCAGATAGTAATCAACACATAAGTAAATGAGCGAAAAAGACCAATTTTGAGCCATTTCTGACCATGAAATAAACCAAAATATTATAGAAATCACTTCAAGAAATACCTTAATTAATAATTATATCTTTTGATTATTTATTTTGCATTGTCAAAGTGTGTTCTAGTTGTCAAAACAGACTTACCAACTGAGCCATGTAAATGAATGAAGCTAGTTAATTACGACAATAGATGGCATCACAATGGGGCGTGAGCAGACAGATGACTCGAGCGACCTTGAAGTACTTCGAATCAGCTGATTTGTGTGCGCGTGTCAGTTTGACAATAACAATGTCACTTTGTGAAGGCCAATGTTTTCACTTATTCTGATTTTGAACTATTAAAATGTTACTATTTTACAATTTTCAGTCAGTAAAACACCTGAAATTTAAAATAATAACTTTTTAACAGTTCAAAATTTAAAGTCTAAACATTGGTCTTGTCAAAAAGTGACACGCGCACACAAATCAGCTGATTTTAAGCACTTCAAGGTCAGTCGAGTCACGTGACTGCTCGCGCCCTATAGCATGACAGTCTGATTCCATTGTTTGAAACTTGTGGATCAAAAAATAATCTAATTAAATATAATTCGAGAGTTCGATAAATTAGAAAATATTTTTCCAAATTTTTCTCAAACCTGTATTATTACTGACAGAGCTGGGCAATACTTGCAAGAAAAATACTTTATTAAATCCCAAAAGCAAGTATTTTCAGTACTTCAAGTACTGTACTTGAAGTACTTTCTGTTTATAGTACTTTGTACTTGACAAAGTAAGTCTATTTACATGTACTTGATACTTAATACTTGGAAAATACTTGAAGTACAATAAAAAGTACTTGAATAATTTTTAAATACTTGTACTTTAAATATATTTCTAGTACTTTAAATGTACTTGAAGTGCGATGAATAATTTAAAAGTTAACAATGTTATGAGATTTGTTTGTCTGTCAGTGTTTCTTTTGCAGTAGTGTGGTGTTATTTCTGTAACACATAATTATGTAAATTTCATTAATAAATATATTTTCATACATTTACAATTTTTTTGGCAATAATAAATTAATTCCAACCTGGATACTGCATATACCGTGTGTCTATCTTAAAGGTGTACATAGGAGATTAACATGGGAAATCAGTTTTTTGGAATTTCCTGCTCGCCTAATTATTTTAAGCAAAAACGCGTCAAATAAAAGTTTTAGGGCACAAAATTCTGCATTTATATCAATAAACAGAATTACCTTTACCTGCTTTGTAACGACAGAATTTAAATATGAAAATGTCGAAAATTACGTGGAAAATATCGACAGCCATGGAATTAGACAAAAAATAATTAAATGCATGACGTTTGATGTGTCACAACATTAGTTAACTTATTTGACGTTTATGACAATTTGATTTGGCTCGTTTTATTGTCTGAAATTATTAAAACATTTATTTATACTGATGAAGAGCATGTTTTCATAATTGCTAAATTCGTGACAAAATTTGAAAAGACTGCTAATGTATCTTCAAAAAATACACATTAGCCGCGTAATCAGAATACAGGACGAACAGGAAAACGTGCGTTACTGGAAGAAAGAATGCTAGGAATAAGTGTAGACCCCTTCTGTAGTACTAGATTTATTGGAAATGAGTTGGGAATATATCACAGCATCATACATACATAATTTTGTTACACAATATAGAATTTTTAATAAATTCATATTATTTAAAAACTGTATTTTTGAACTCTATTAATCCAGTATTTCTATTATTCTCATAATTAATGATGCTTTTTCAAATCAAATTGTCAAACAGGTTATTTACTTATGTTGTGACAGATAAAACGTCAAGCATTTATTTATTTTTTGTTCAATTCCATGGCTGTCGATATTTTCAACGTAATTTTCCACATTTTCATAATTAATTTCTGTCGGTACAAAGCATCTAAAGGTAATTCTGTTTATTGATTTAGATGTAGAATTTTATGCCCTAAAACTTTTATTTGACACGTTTTAGCTTAAAATAATTAGGCGAGCAGGAAATTCCAAAAAACTGATTTCCCATGTTAATCTCCTATGTACACCTTTAAAACAGACACACGGTACAAATAATGTTTATATTACCTAACTACTTGTATCGCTTGGTGATCATATGACGTCAATTTTACGTCATGCGATCGCTAGGTGATACGGTAGTCCCTTCGAGGAATTCTTGTTTTAAATAACACAATAAATATCGCGTATTGAAATTTTTGTCTATAATCACCTTTTAAGGTCCATATAATCAATCAATTATCTGTAAAAGTACTTGTACCCAAATTTACAAGTAATTTTTCAAGTACTTTAGAAACTAAACAAGTACTTGTACTTCAAGTACATTTAGAAACATTAAGATACTTGGTACTTGTACTTCAAGTACTACTATCCAGTACTTTGCCCAGCTCTGATTACTGAAATCTTTATTTAAATAGTTTTAACTGTTGTCATTATTTTCTCTGCAAAGTCACCAGACCAGACCATTTAAATTTGAAATATTTGAAATAAACGTGTTTTCTATATACCCAGCGTAGCTAACGCCTGTACTAGACTGATGCTTTAGTTATTGCTGTGTGTAAACGAAAAGGCTTCTCGTTTCTTTCGCCCAACGCAAGAAAAGTTACAATTCGTTTGTCTGTCTAACACATGGGCATGTACATATATATGCAGCATGTAAGGCAATGTGGTCACAACTAGCGCGCGCCGTTGCGCCATTCGTTATCTTGCATTCAACATAGTGTTGTCGTTTGCAAACAATACTAACATACGATGGACTGACTATTAAAAATTATTAAATTCAAAATATTTTATTATTTTTATTCTTTCGCTTTTTCCTTTCTGCTTTGACAAATTTGGGAGATCATTGACCAGATGACTTAATGGAGGAACCGCCATTGCTAAAGAGTTATTATTGTACAATTTCCAGGCAGTAAAACACATGAAATTAAAAAGTTTAGCAGCTCATAATCAAATTTTTATTTTGGCAAAGTGCCAAGCGCGCACAAATAAGTTAAATTCGAAGCATTTCACGGTCGCTGAAGCCATATGTCTGCTCGTGTCCTATATAACAATATACTATAATATTAAATAAGTAGAAGTCACAAACCTTTGGCACAAGAGGAACAAAACAATCGTCAACAAATTAAAAATTCGAATAAAACTTGTGCAAAATTAGGAAGCGTATTTAGGTAACTTAGGCAGTAACAGTGAAGGCACTGTGTATGAGATTACAAAATATCAGTGATTGCACAAAATATCACAAAAATAACCTAACATCCCCTTATACTTATACATATATAAAATCAGTCACATACTGACTAGACTAAAGACTAAACTGAGATAGGTGACTTGGGTGTCTTACCCTGGTCCTCACGTATTGCATCATCCGAAGGAAAGGTATTACTGTGTAACATTAAATCAAATTCAGAACCAGACAGTGACTTATTTACTAATCTGTCCCAGTGTTCCTGAGTTGTGGGACAATCTGTTAAGTCCGGCGCGGGACGTGCGGGGGGAATAGAATCGCCACGTTCGGCGTTTAATCCTAAAAAGATGGAATACATTACTGGTATATTGTTAATAATTAAGAATTGTAAAATATAATTCGTTTTTACCTTCCGTCAACTTTAGGTAAGGAAGGTATTGTCTGGTCAAAAAATTCGGTGGAGTTTTTGATGTGCACGTTTTAGAGTCTTTGGAATAAGATTTTACTATTTTTACGATGACGTATGTATGTATGTATGTATGTATGTATGTATGTATGTATGTATGTATGTATGTATGTATGTATGTATGTATGTATGTATGTATGTGTGTATGTGTGTGTGTGTGTGTGTGTGTGTGTGTGTGTGTGTGTGTGCGTGTGTGTGTGACGATTTTTTCGGATCCGATAACTCAAATACTACAATTTAAAAATTATAATTCTTTCGTATTCCTTTTCTTTACATATTTAATGTTAATATAAATATTAAAGAATATTTTATTCTCTATACGATTTGATAACATTTTATACTTCATATTCAATGGATATAGAGTTAAAAATTTATAAAGAAATTAAATTTCATAAAGCAGCTAGCTATGCTGTAACCATGGAAACCGATACTATATTAAGAAAATGCTGATAGATAGATGTCAGTGTCAAGTGCAATTGACATGTATGTGTTATATTTTACTGGAAATATAGAAGCTCTTAGATAAACTGTTATTCACGAAAGATGACTATTCAAGTTCATTTGTTCGAAGAAAGAATACACATAACTTTATAGCAGTATCTTAGCAACATTTTGTATTAGAAAGAGAAAGATTATTTGACCTATGTTTATTTTATTTATGTGGTGTGACAGATATACGTAAATAGTGGCATTACTTTCTAACATACTATAAATAATAATGACGTATGTCGTAGAGTTACAGATAACTAATAACGTACTACACTGCCCTCTGCGCGAATTTTACCCAGTGGCGCTGACGTTTAAATTAAATTATTATTCCTTGGTTTATAAAACAAGTTTATGTTTTTGTATTTTGCAAAACCATAAGTGAATAACATAAATCTTTCAGAAAGGCATTATTTAGAAAGAAATAAAATTTTCAAATAAACTACTCTTTTTTTTCAGTTAAAATGTGTCTATAAATATTTCATGTTGCACCCCTATGCATACGGAATGCAATGAAGTTATCTGCAAGTAATATTTTATCAGACGTCTCACAAATAACCTTGAATAGTCATTTTTAGTGAATAATAGTTTACATGAAACTTTCTATATGGAATTTGTACAAAATATATGGAACTGACGGAAGGTAATGTGCTGGGCACATCAGATTTTTTAAAAACAGTTGTGGATTTGTGTTTGATTTAGTCATTCGTAATACACGGTTAATAGAATAGATTTTGTATTTAATTGTATATTGTGAATTAATTGTAAAAAAGTGTTATTAGTAACAATGTTAATAATTTACCTGCCACATTCTTCTTACAGCAAAGACCTGTCAAAAATTAAAAGTTAGTATTTATTATTTTGTATTATGAACCTAGAAGAATGAAGCATTAAAAAAGCACAAAGAAAAAGAGCAAAATATATTAACTGATTTGTTTAAAACAAACCTGACTGAGCTCTCATAGTTTCTTGTTTAATTATAATTTCGCTTGTAACATATTGTTCTCTTCTTATTCGATCTCTCAGTTCGCCTGGTATGTCAGGGATGCACCATCGTACCATAATCATTACGAATGCCACTACGTTCTAAAAATAGAATTAAACAATAATTGCGTAGGCTTTCACAGTCTGAGTCATGAGAAATATTCGTTTTCCGGGAATGGACTGTGTCATATTTTGAGTCAGAACTCAACGTTTCGCCCGCAGTCGTATGGGGCATCTTCAGAAGCAAGGGGGATAGTACTGTCTTAAACAAGGTTACCCGACGTGTAAACCACGCTAGAGGCCAAATAAGCCAAGTGACGAAAGGAAGGCCGAGAAGACAGTTATATACTAATCTAAAGATTCTGAGATTTTTTTGTGGAGGTTTAAAAAAATACTCCCCGAAACTAAAGATAAACGCGAACCCTTGTCGTCACCCGGTGTTTATAGTATTCCTTGTTCTTGCGGCACAGTATACATAGGTGAAACAGGAAGGAGTGTTCACACTAGATTGTCAGAACACAAACGCTGTCTGCGTAATGGTATGGTATTAACATCTGCGGTCGCAGAACACCAACACAACACAGGACATAACATCTTATTTGAAAATTCCCGCATTTTAGCTCCTGTCCCTGAGTTTTACAGGCGTAAATACAGGGAAACTTTAGAAATATGGAAACATCCTAATAACATCAATCGGGATGATGGCTATTTCTTGAGCCACGTGTGAAAACCGGTGATTCTCGGAACACGACACGCCCAATCTACCATTACGAACTCGATTCCTATCGGTCCTCATTAGCTCATCTACCGTATCTTTAGATTAGTATATAACTGTCTTCTCGGCCTTCCTTTCGTCACTTGGTTTATTTGGCCTCTAGCGTGGTTTACACGTCGGGTAACCTTGTAAACTGAGTCTCCCTCTCTTGTTGCTTAAACTCGGCCTCTAGCGTGGTTGACACGTCGGGTAACCTTGTTTAAGACAGTACTATCCCCCTTGCTCCTGAAGATGCCCCAAAAGACTGCGGGCGTAACGTTGAGCTCTGACTCAAAATATGATACAGTCAATCGTTTATGGATTAATTTAAAGAAAATACTTCAAACAAAAGTTATTAAACGATTGACAGAGAAAAAAAACGATAGTCAGTACCTCAAAAACTACAACGAATGCTAGTCTTGCAGCAAGAACATGCCAGAACATGGAAGTCAACTGATATTTGTTAACAGAATCCGGTGGTTCTCTATAATCTGGATATCTAGAAAAAAATCATCAAAAAATCGTAACGATTTAACAATTTGTAAAATACCTGCAAATAGTGACATTTTTGTTTGAATGTTTGGGTACCGATTTAATAATAAAGTCTGAAGTATTAAATAATGCCAATGAATGGTTCAAATATCCATCTAAAGTATAGTCAGAGCTGACATGTATCATGTACACCAATCTTGGTATGTAATTCGATGTAAAAGCTATTATAAAACCCTGTAAAATATTACATTAACAATGGAAACATACGTTACAACCGGGACAAAGGGTCTTAACTTGATTTTTATTCTGTTATTGCGTTTAGACTAAATTTTAAAATATGGTCATCTCGACAGTGGTGTTGAAGAGTTGAGGCATACGGACAGTCGGTGATACTGAGGCTGTGTAAGTTAGATAGTTAGTTATATAAATAGACAGACAGTGAGGTGAAAGGTGTGAATTCTGTCCGAGCAGTTGAATACACAGACGCTGTTGTTAGTTGAGTATATAGACGGTGTGAAGGTCGGTAGGTCGGACAGTTGAATGTGAACTGACTTCAAAACATAAATGCATTATTATTAATTTGAAGTCTGAACGTACATAGTTTTGTCTGAGAACGAGGCTACATAGGTCTTAAAAGTTTATGAACTTGCCTAATAGTTCTAGTTGTACGTTTTCGGTACCCAATTTAATCCAAACACAATAAATGAAAAAAAAAATCAACTTATGACCAAACATGTAATATTACATTTGTAATGACAGACAATTTACTGATTGAATCCAAAATTCTATACCAGACACCAATATCTCTAACACGTTGAGTTACAGGTCTTCTGTAAAATGTTAATAATTTTTGTGCGTCAAATCTCATTTCCAAAATGTTATTCAACAAGGCGAAGAATGGCGCTAATGGAAAGGCGGCTACGAAAATTGTCACAAAACCATACTGCAAAACTTTAAAACAATATTATTAAGTTTAAAATGTAAAAATGTATGAGCCTAGGGTCATATTAGTTCGCTGGCTTACATTTTCAACTTATAAAACCTAAACAAAGGTAGAAATTTCTACAAAATTCTTTCAACTACTTTAAATGTACGAGGCCTGTCTAGAACGTTCAATTTTCCTGCGCAAATTTCAATTCATCATCGGGTGCATCATTCGTTGCTTGGTAGCTGCTGTGTGAGGTGTTTTTCCAACTGGCAACAGAAGGGGATTTTTGAAGGGGGCTAGGGCGGAATATTTTTTATAAGTTTAAAATTTATATTTTAAACTAGTCGAATTTGTAGAAATTTCTCACCATTTGCTTCAGTTTTATAATTTATTTGATGAAAATGTAAGCTGGTTGAACTATTATGAACGTGGG
This sequence comes from Harpalus rubripes, assembly GCA_963082715.1. Classification (NCBI taxonomy): domain Eukaryota; kingdom Metazoa; phylum Arthropoda; class Insecta; order Coleoptera; family Carabidae; genus Harpalus; species Harpalus rubripes. The sequence goes on from OY720460.1 coordinate 18,163,188, forward strand.
CTCATAAAATCTAGTCTTACCCATTTCTAAATATTCGGGAAATAGTCCTCTAGGACCCCATTCCAAAAGTTTGAAATCTTTGATCCATTGTGCACTTTTTTTAAGTGATCCTGTTTTTACCCCAAAAGCTGATTTTTTTACCCTCATAGAGTTCCACATTTTATATAAATAAGGCAGAAACATTTCTAATCCAGTATTCATAGCTTGCTTCCCAACCATTATAATAGCAAGCTGAATACAGAGTTCTAATAGGCAACCACCGGGGCCACACTAGAAAACCGTTTATTATTGAATTAAATAGTTATTTTTATACAAGTCGATAAAATTATATTTTATCGACGAGCGAAAAGTGTTAATTCACTGACTCGTGAATTATTTTTCGTGAGTCCATAATTAAATTTTATCGTCATGTATAAAATTCTATATTTTCTCTAGCAGATTTAAAATTAAATCATTATTTAAGCACAATTTTATAATTAAATATAAGTTGTCATTCTATTTCAAGAATAGATCTTTCTAGCAAATTTATTGCACATTTAGGAGCTCTTAGCAAAAACACCCTACTACATTTCTTTGTAGCTTCCTTATATATAGGAAATTGTAAAATACTGATTTCCCATGTTAATCTTTTATGTACACCTTTAAGACAGACACACGGTATATGTATATATATATATATATATATATATATATATATATATATATATATATATATATATATATATATATATATATATACATATATATATATATATATATATATATATATATATATATATATATATATATATATATATATATATATATATATAAAACCTTTGTAGCTTCCTTATTAAAGTGCTACTTGATTCACTATTTTGAGTAGACAAAGTTACTCTTTAAAATCTGCTATAGAAAAATTGAACGGTTTTAGTTTAAATAATTACTTCTTCTTGACGGAATCCCAAAAATCTGTTGTAGGAATCTGGGCGCCCAATGAATTTTCCTTTGAAAAAGGCTACGTAAAATATAGATGCATAGTAATTAACAAATTGTAAGAGGTAGATTTTAAGAGTTAAGGAATCATCAAATTCAGTCTGTGTGCGAAGTAGTTCGACTTCAGTTAAGTACTGCGCTACCCAAGTGTATATCTAAATCATATTTTCAAATAAATAATTGTTATTTAATGTTTAAATACAGTAGAACCATGATTTAACGAATGGACAAACATAATTGGTGGTAGAATCTAGTAAGAAATTCTGGCGTTGTATGAGGACTGCCACTACCAAACATATACCTATTAGACTAATATATTGCTAATGCTCGTATCTTTCCCATAAGAGTAAGTGAAGGGAACGCTGTGAAATGGAAATATCATTTCTACATAAGTCTATCTCAACTTGGAACTATGCGCACGCTCGTAAATCTTGTCTACTATTGGCTAACGCTGACAGCTGCAGCCGGCCGGCTGCAGCGAGCCACATGTCTGACGTTTGATTTCATATCTGTTTTGTACATGTACTTCGAAGTACTTGTGTTCTGGTAGAAGAGAAATCATATTAATAATTAAAATAAAAAATCGAAGGAGCCTCCTATATCCCTCAAAGGACGTGGCATTTATTTGTAAAAATGCCGAAAGGGTATAAATATAATATACGCAAATTATGGTCAGCCGATTTCTGTTCAGTATGAGTACTGAACAGAAATTTGTTAAGCTAAGAGCGGTGTCAGTGGCTATCTGATTCCGTTACTCAATTAATAAAACCACCAAACGACGCAAAAAGTTTGGACGAGTGACTGGATGTAGCGTAAAAGCTCCGACTGCAAAGTCGTGAAACTGGTGAAGATTTTTCCTGTGAACATTTGAAATGTTCTATTAACCCACGTTACAGAACCAATTCCAATAATTTGTCATTGAATTTTAAAAATATGGGAGTTCATGGACTTTCATAATTTCTACCTATAGTCTATTCCACGAGATCTTTCATTAAACCAGGACTTCGAACCAAATCGAAAACCGTAAACCGGCAAAAATAACGGAGAAATTCTATTAGGTCCCACATAAGTTGAAACTTGACCCATCTGTGGATATAATAATTTTCAGAAATGACCAATCTGAGTTCTAAAATAAGATTAATACACTTTGTCATTCCAAAACATTAGATGGGGTTTCAAACTTTAAAATTCGCGTAATGAAAAAACAAAATTTGTAACATTTATCTTTTTCCCCTGGCTCTTGGCAGTTTGATGTTGGAAAGACGATTTTTTTCTTTGTTGAGAATGGCGGTTTTTAAAATTAGCCCCGGGCGGCAAAATGTCTTAAGTCGGCACTGGGATCAGCATTATATTAATTAATAGACGTATGTAGCCCCTCTACACTACAGTGGTGTAAACTTTCCGAAATAAAATTTCCCCAGGCCACCAGCGCTTTTATATTTTTAATTTTTGGTTGGCCTTCGTATATGACCCTTTAGGGTTAAAGGGTTAAAAAGAGAGTGACTGCCGTGAAAATGATAAAACATGGTTCTACTATATGCCTGTTTTTTTTTTCATACCCAGTTGAAGATAAATATACAGCACAAATTCATACTAGCTGCTGTGATAGTGGTGAACAATATAGCATTACTTGTGATCACTATCATATTATATTCCTTGATGCTTAATGCTGCCAAAACAGATACCCTATATAAAACAACACCTAAAACAGCTGCGACAGCTAAAGCTACCAAAAGTAAAACCACTGAAAAGCTCAAAATAGTCGCCGGAAGCCTCATACGCCAAAAAGGAACCTGTGGTTCCATTGTATTCGTCACAACATTCATTTGAACTCGTTTCACGTGAGATAACCTAGCTAAGTATTGGGGTCTCGGATGTTCTTCTTGAACATCAAAACCAGTGAGATCCCAACGGTGCGTGATTTCCGCGGAATATCGTTTCCAAAGTTCGAGGAATAACGTCGCCCAAAATGACATGAAAAAGGCGAAAAAGACAGTGGTACCGTTGTCAAAGAGATATGTTATTCGAGAATGGAAACAAGTTTCTTTTAAATCCCAGTAATCGCACCAATGGTCGCATATTGGACACATTTGGATGCCCAGATTTTTGGTGCAAATGTCTTCACTAAAAATGCATCAATAATAATGTATTGTAAATTATTTTGTGAGGAATTTTGTGCACCAACATTTGTACGAGGATTTTACCTCAAAGAAATTTCAACAATTTTTTTTTACGGAATCCTCTTTCCGGATATCTGAGCATAGGAACTTCGCCAAGTGGGAAAATGGCGACATATTTAGATTTTTGGCTATGCAAAATTAAAGATCAACATGTTTCATACAAAAAAGGATTCTTATATATTTTTACCCGCGATGAACTGTTATAACAGTTATAAATTATAAGTTGCCAAATAAAATAAATTAAAAATTTTAAAGACGAATTTTTAACAATATTAAATAAATAAATATAACATTACGGCATATTACCCATTGCTGGGTGTGGCAATCTGCTTTGTACGCATATGATGACATATTTGTATGGTGCGGGCGTTTACCAGGCGTCACCTCACGGGCACTCATTGCTGACCACAGAGGTCAATATTAAGAGTAAATTAAAAAATAATCGTCGTAAAGACGTCAAATTAGACGTTTGAAAACTGTTTAAATAGATTTAATTATGACCATATAAAGTCGTCCTAGGTATTTCAGACAGACCAAAAATAAACGTCACAGTGGCGTCGCTTAGACGTCTAAATAGTAATATTTCAGACCAAAAATAATCGTCAGTGACGTCGTGTGGACGTCAAATTAGACGACCGAATATGATATAAATTCAACTTAAAATCGACGTCACTTTTTGGTCGACCGTCGGTCAATGTTACTTGGGTAAAGAGTTATGTTAAAATATATTTAACCAAAATAATAATTTATGAATTTAAATTACTTATGCCCGGTTGTACATTGCTGATGCTTAAATTTAAATGTTCCTTAAAATGACAAAATCGTATCGAAACAAAATGTCAAATTAGTAATTGAATATTACTGTTAAAATTTCGATTAGCATTTTTTTGTTTAAGTCAAGTTTAAAATATAAGTGTTAGCGATGCAACTGGATATTAGGGCCAGTTTTTCAATGTCTGGTTAAAATTTTAACTAACCGTCAAATAAAGAGTGAGACGAAATGAATTCTCAAATAATAAATTTATCATTGCTATCAACAAAACGATTAATTAAAATTTTAACCAGAGATTAAAAAACTGGCTCTTAAAAAATAAATAATATTACGTATTTAATACTTGGTCTAACAATTTTACTATTTGTAACAATTTAAATTCATCGTGACATCGAAAGAAGTAAATTACCGATGATTAAATAATTTTTGTCAACGCTTTCCTTCAAATTTTTATTTTTTTGTCCATCACTCTGATGCTGTTAAAATGGGATAAGGCGGTTTGAAATTTTGAATTGAGCATGAAATTCTCAGTAATAATATAACAAGAGAGTGAGAATAAATTGAAAATAATTTGACAGAATCTGGAAAATTATTTTTTAATTCATCGAACTCTCGAATTATCTTTAATTAGACTATTTTTTGATCCACAAGTTTCAAACAACGGAATCAGGCTGTCATGCTATTGCAACGTTATGTATGTAATTAACTAGCTTCAGTTGGTAAGTCTGTTTTGACAACTAGAACACACTTTGACAATGCAAAATAAATAATTAAAAGATATAATTACTAATAATGGTATTTCTAGAAATGGTTTCGATAATTTTTTGGTTTATTTCATGATCAGAAATGGCACAAAATTGGTCTTTTTCGCTCATTTTATTTATGTGTTGATTAATATCTGACATATGTCAACAAAAACGAAATTAACAGAGATATTACCCGGGAATAATCTCTAGAGCTTTATTCTCAGTATAATAATGACAGGATTGGTTAAAACGCAGACACGTGACACAAAATGCAACATTTCATTGGTTGTAAGAAATGTCCAAAAATCTTTCACATTATGTATTATACGATTTTTACCGATAAGCGGTTCGCGAGTTACTAACAACTTTAGCTTACATGAAATTGTGATTACAAAAGTTTACGGCACAAATTTTGTGCGTCAGATAACACTATGTTTACAAAACAAAAACGAGTATAACATTTCGAGTTTTGTGCGTTTTGTCGTATAAGTTTTCGTCGTACAAATGTTGTACAAAATTCCTACAAACATAAATAATATTGTACCTGGGAATATTTTGATATAAAGTAGCACAAGAATAAATAAAACAAGCTAAACCAACAATGGACGCAAACAATAACATATGAGTATAAAATCCTAACCAGGCAAAATACAGTGCGATTTTAACACCGAAATATTCTTTAATATAATCTAATGGTTGGTAACGATGACATTTTTTGAGCGAAGCCCATTCAGTATATAAAAGATTTCGCATGGAACCTGGTTGTTTTAAATCGCCCTAAAAACGAGTATGTACAAATATTGTTACAACAAAATGTAAAATATTACATCGTGTAATGGATAAGCAGCAGAATAGACCTGTTCTTGTAACAATCGTTCAATACCAAACGCAAAATCATCTCCATCGTTCTCGCTAAAACGTTTTCTATCTAAAATGAATTGAATTATTCGACCATGTATTGCTGGTGTGAAGAAACATGGATGATCAACATCAAACCTAGTTGAAAAATTGTGTTACGCATACACACTATTAAAAATTGGTCGGAAACTTACAAATATTCTCTGTCCCGACTGTATACGGCTGTAAATCTGTGTCCTCGTTCAGGGAATCGATCTGTATTGATTAATATGTACGATTTTAATTTTTGCCATTGAGAATTTATACTATCAAGAAAATAATTCGTTCCATGATGGACAGATCTTAATGCTGGAATCTGAAAATGTTCATATTGTGATAGTATTATGAAATTAGGCGTGATTCAAGAGCAGATTCCATATGATAACAGCGTATGTATACTAGAATCATGTACAAAATTATCATAGAGAAATACACAACGGAGCAATGCGTCATCGTTATAGTAATTAAGGTATTAAGGGTGATATAAAGACAATAATGTCTGAGGGCAACCATGGAGTCTTTGAGGGCCTTTGGCATTATTGTCCGTCGTGGTGCCTTCAATGTTTAAAGATCGGCTATAATTTTTTAATATGCTACGGATTACGGATCATAATTTTTTAATAAAACTAACGAAGTAGGTAGACAATGAATGCTTTTGCTTGTTTTTTAGGCTTTATCCTGCAGTATCAAAATCAATTTCTTGACAACATTACATAGCAACAACTCATAACTCCCTTGGGTATTATTTGTTATATAACAACCCTGAAAGCAGGGTTGTTATAATAATAATAATATACTAGTCGGACATTAAATTAATACAGCCTATTATGAAAATGGACGTACAACTGTGCTCTATAGGAAATTTTTTGTTTACAAAATCAACTTTCTGTGTGCATAATTTGGAAAATCATTCCTTACATCTACGTTGCAGAATATATATATATATATATATATATATATATATATATATATATATATATATATATATATATATATATATATATATCGTGTGTCTGTCTTAAAGGTGTGCACTGGCTTGCAGAAAAATCGCGTACACCTATATTTTGCTGTATTGAGTCGATCTTGATTTTTAATTTGTTAATGCCACTGGTGTCAATTAAGAAGTCAAAATTAACTGAAATTCAAACATATACTTGGTTGTTCTTTCATTTTTCTAGAATATATTTGAAATTTAACAGTAGGTAAATTAAATACAATGAAGAACTAGCTCCATAATAGATCAAATAGTGATGACAGTGACAACATTATCAGTTTTTACATTATTTACAGAGCTAAAAATTACAAAAACTCGATTACGTGATTTTTAAGGTGTACGCGATGTTTTTGCAAGCCAGTCTACATAGGAGATTAACATGGGAAATCAGTTTTTTACAATTTCCTGCTCGTCTATTTATTTTAAGCAAAAACGCGTCAAATAAAAGTTTTAGGGCACAAAATTCTACATGTAAATCAATAAAGAGAATTATCTTTACATGCTTTGTAACGACAGAAATTAAATAAGAAAATGTCGAAAATTACCTAGATAATATCGACAGCCATGTAATTGAACAAAAGATAAATAAATGCTTGACATTTTATCAGTCACAAGGGCCTATTCTGTAACTCAGTGGTTAATTTTTAACCACTGGTTAATTTTTTTAACCAATCAAGTATGTTGACATACAACAAAAAATGGATTTTTAGTTGTGAAATAAATATCTATTGGATTCTAATTTTAACCGGTGGTTAGAAATTAACGACCAAGTTACAGAATAGGGCCCACAATAAGTTAACTTACGCTGTGACCGATAAAAACATCAAGCATTTATTTATTTATTGTTCAATTCCATGGCTGTCGATATTTTCAACGTAATTTTCGACCTTTTCTTTATTAATTATTGTCGTTACAAAACATGTACGGGTAATTCTGTTTATTGAATTAGATGCAAATTTTTATGCCCTAAAACTTGTATTTGATGCGTAAAATAATTAGGCGAGCAGGAAATTGCAAAAAACTGATTTCCCATGTTAATCTCCTATGTACACCTTTAAGACAGGCACACGGCATATATATCGTGATTACATGACCTCTCAAAGTCGTTTATAATGTCATTCATATGATTTAGGACTTATGTGTTTGAGATTGAATATTTTTTATTTTTTGCCTTTAAATCGCAATTTCTTTTTTTTTAAAGCGTGAATTTCTGGTGAACTATTAAATTTTGAATAGTATTTAGGTAACTGTCATTACACTACCAATGCTTTAATTTCATAGCGTTACTTTTTTAAAATAATTAGTTTAGTCTGTGCAGAAAATTTCGAATTTCTCAAAACCAGCAATTTAAGAGAAATACATTTTTTTTGCAATGAAGAATACTGTATGGCGTTATTTTTAATATCATATGGAAGCTGAAATTGAATCATTCTTTATTTAATTTGAAGTGAAACGCATAAAAATTGTGAACACACACACACAAAAACGGACAAAACAGTTAGTGACCCCTATACCTTGCAACTACCAAATATGTTTAAGGGGGTACCTTTTGAGATATATAGTGAGCAGCATTCTTTAATCGACTATTTTGACGAAAATCAGAGGGGAGACAAATATACACCTATATTAAAACAAAAACAACATAAAATAAAACATCGAAATAATTATAACAAAGCTTACTTCTCGCATCGGCATGCGAAGTTTTAAGATTTCACTGTAACATCTTAAAACTTCTTTGGGAGCATGTATCTATAAAAAAAATATTTACTCTTAAGGATCAAATAAAATTTATTAAAATACTTTAATAAAATTTAAACCGTTGTCTTCCACAGGCTCATATTCTAAATCAAGGCCTTCTCGGACGAGATTTCTTTCAAAGATCTTACGCCTTTCGTAGGCTTCATCAGTGGTGGAATCTTTATTCAACATATCCCAAACTAAAACAAAATCTACCGAGCGTTCTCCGTCCCTAAAATAAATTGTGGGTCGTGCACATTCTCCAATACAGTTGATATTATTTTCATGGCATCTTAAATTGTGAATAAGATTTTCACTAGCCTCAGCACTTTCAATATTTGTATTTCCCGCTGTTGCAACTTCAGACGAGTTAACAAAATCTCTGAAACAGGATTATCTACAATCTGTCAATGGATTAATTTAGGATTTACTTTTCAGTGTCCATATCTGTTTCTAAAGTATCTTGGTCTTTAAGACTTAAAACTGACATTGCCATTAGTTCAGAGTTCGTCGTATTATATTTAACAGTGCATGGTTGACCGTATTTAAAACATTTATTTTTATCTTTATTTCCATCTTCATTGCTCAATAAATGAGTATTTAAGCTTGTGTCTCCATGACTAATAGAATAAATATTTTTTGTGGAAGTAGAAGGGCTAGTATTTTCTGTGTCATCATCAGTTTTGGTAATTCCATTATTATCTTCCATGGAAATGTAACACAAAGGCTAACAGAAAAATATTGTACAGGTTATAACATTAATATTTTATAAATAAATGTACATTAACAATGAATTAAAATACGTACGCACTAGCCGATTTTATGAGATTCTTGTAAATAACACATCACAATTTCGTGTATTTCTATATTTATTTCACAACGCGAATGCGTTGGATGATGTCAAAGAACTGCCAAAGCAGTTTCACGTTTTTGCCACTCACTACTGACAGAAATTTGAACCGTACCCACTAGATCGGAAAAACCAAATAAAATTTTGAATGAAAATTAAGTTTTTAATGAGATCATCGCATTTTTAAATTATCGCGTGTTTAAATACTTTAGGGACACATAATCAACACACAAGTTTTAATTAATTTAATGTAACAATTAACAATGACTAGCATTTTCTAAACGAGACGCGCCTTCAGAATAATTGAAAAAAACTAAAAAAATTTTGTCAGGCAATTGTTAATTGTTATATCAATAATGTTATGTAACAATGTTTGAATTGTTGTAAACCGGGAAATCGATTTAAAATGAAAGCGATGAGAATGCGTGCGAGATATGAGGTTGCTGCTGCCATCTACTAATAAATTGGAGAACTAAACTAAAGAGTAAAGGTAAAAGCGTAATGTTGGTTGCCTAACACAATATTGGTATAGTTTGTTCGCTAAAGATGACAACCATTCAAGGTCATTTATAAGCACTCGTATAGTACCGTAGTATCGTGAGTATTTTTTAACGTGAAACATACGATTTGCAATTTCCATAGTAGCTAAATAACAGCAATGTATAAGAGCGTAAGGTTTAATTTTTTTTGAATGATAGTATTATATATAATTAATTATTCGAATAAATCTATTTGAGTTAGAGTAAAGGATCCACACACACACACACACACACACACACACACATACACACACATACACACACATACACACACATATACACACACATACACACACACATACACACACATACACACACACATACACACACATACACACACACATACACACACATACACACACACGCACGCATACACGCACGCACACACGCACACACACACACACACACACACACACACACACACACACACATACACACACACACAGACATTATCGTGAAAATGTTAAAATCGGATTCTAGGGAACTTAAAACGTGGTCATTTATCAAAATCTCGATATGAGATTTTTAGCACGATCCCTATATACCTCTTTTACCAAGGGTAGCGGAACCCATTTCTTATTTGTAGTATTTTTCTTCACAATAATCGATACAGGATTGATAGAGAAAAGACAAACAGTTGTTCATTTATTGTGTTGTCAATGTGACTAATTTGAAAATTATGCTTCTTTTTAATAATGTTTTTTCAAAGTTTTATCTTCTTCACCTATGTTTAAGCACAAAACAAACTGGACAAATGTTAACCCAGAGGGCAGTGTAGTAGATAATTACATATCTATAACTCTACGACATACGTCACGACTACTACTACTACTTTTAGTGTGTTAGAGAGGAATGTCACGACTTACGTATATCTGTTTCTGTTAATCAATATAAATGAAATAGACATATGTCAAATAACCTTTCTCTTTCTAATACGAAATGTTGCAAAGTTACTGCTTTGTAAAGTGATCTGTATTCTTTTTTGAATAGTCCTGTTTTGTGTATCAAACGATATACCACATCTTGGCATCTTGAAATTTAAAAAATGCATTCACGAATAATTTTTTGAGATGCTTGATTTTATGCTTGTGTAATTTTTCCTTGTATAATTTGGAATAAATTAACCAAAATGCTTTCCGCACACTTTGCAAAACCTGATTATAATTATTTATAAATATTTTATAATATTTAATTGATGTTTATTACATGTCGACATATTTAATAAAATTTGTCAACTTTCTTTTTTACCGGAAGCGGCAACAAATATTCTGAGGTCAAAGTTGACTTGTTTATAATTTGCTCGTCACCTTTAACATCGTAAAGCTATTCCTAACGACAACAAAAAACAAGTGAAAAATATGTTTTTAAAAATCGCATCAACAAGAATAATTATTACACAAACATGTCAATTGCACTTTGCACTGACATCTGTCAATCAGCATTTTCTTAATATATAGCAGCGGTTTCCATGGTTATAGCATAGCTAGCTGCTTTATGAAATTTAATTTCTTTATAATTATTTAACTCTATGTCCATTGAATATGAAGTATAAACTGTAATCAGAATAAAATATTCTTCAATATTTATAATAACATTAATTATGAAAAAATGATATTTAACAGTGTTTTTTTCAAGAAAAACTGTTAAAATCTTAAAATTAGGGTACTTCCGGTTGACCAATAGGGTATTCTCTGAAGACTACTAATATTAAAAATTTATTTAAAATATTAGTGTCGATAGGTAAACAATAGGGAAAAAACAAAAAAAATCATAATATAAATTGATTGTAACAAAAGATATAAAGCATTTAAATTTGCTGATGTATTAGATAACCTTCCAATAGGAGACCAGTTGAAATCCCTACTCCATGTTCAATGCGATAAGACGTCGCATGAACCACTGATAGCACACCGTTGGTACTGTACAAGTAGTACGTCACTATCACGTGACACAACAAAATAAAATTTTAAAAATTAATATACGTACATACGTACGTACGTACATACGTACGTACGTACATACGTACATACGTACATACGTACATACGTACATACGTACATACGTACATACGTACATACGTACATACGTACATACGTACATACGTACATACGTACATACGTACATACGTACATACGTACATACGTACATACGTACATACGTACATACGTACATACGTACATACGTACATACGTACATACGTACATACGTACATACGTACATACGTACATACGTACATACGTACATACGTACATACGTACATACGTACATACGTACATACGTACATACATACATACATACATACATACATACATACATACATACATACATACATACATACATACATACATACATACGTACCTACATACATACATACATACCTACATCATCGTAAAAATAGTAAAATATAATTCCAAAGACTCTAAAACGTGCTTATCAATAAATAACCACCAAATTTTTTGACCAAAGACAATACCTTCCTTACCTAAAGGTGACGAAATGTAAAAAATATACTGCAACTACTACTTTACAATTTAAGTTTCATAACATCACAAATATTCGGTATTATTTCTTTCTTGAAACGGACAATAGTCTAGTCTGTTACAGGACTCATATTTAGGGGCCTAGAAATCCTGGTCCTACTAAGGTTGTTGAAGCAATAATGACGATAATAAATCTCATACATTTTTTAACGCTGTGCACATAAAAAATCAACAGGCTATATTTTTTGTAGATGGCCGCGAAAAACGGACAGTAGATAGAAGAAAACAAAAACGCGCTAACAGCTTCGTTGAGCTTGGTTTCATATCGTTCAACAATGTTGTCACATTTTAATTTATCATTTACTTTTTAACAAGAAACTAACTTTGTCATATATCTCTTATTATTTTTAAATGCATTTAGATTTTGTTGTAAGCCGAAATGCAATTTACAAAAGTGTCTAGCGGTGGCGACTAGCTTCCTTTCTTAAATAATGGAATATTTAATCCACGATTGTTTTGCCTGCCTAATGATGTTGACATTAATTTTGACATAAAATTAAATTGGCGTGTTTTGCTAAGCGATATGACATCTGGAATATGGGCTCGTATTTCACCCTCATTTAGTTAGTTTTAAGCCATGATTTTATACATGTGGATGATGATATTGTTACTTCGGAGTTTCCCACAGATAAAGATATTGTTGAGCTCTACAAATCTGAATCCGAATCTATAAAGCTCGACAATATAGATGACAGCGAAAGTGATATGATGGAGGATGATTTGCAGCAACCACCTTCAAACGAGTTGATTGAAAATTCGTTGAGCGTTTTGTGTTCGTATTTAAAAACCAATGAACATACAACCGATTCCCTGTATAATCAAAATAAAAAATTCTATCGTCAATCACAAATAACTGACTTTTTTACACTAAAATAATGTTTATAACTTTGATCTGTATACATCATATAACAATCTGTATATATCATAAGGTAAGTGATTTTTACTCAAATAAATACATACATACATACATAAATAATATTTATACATATGTATTTGCAATCGTATAACTATAATAAAGAGACGATACACTAAATTCTGGTCACCGAATTATTTCAATACGGACATAATGTTTATTCATTTACGGTCACCAGAAAATGTGATGTTAGTAAATAATTTAATTTACCTCTAAAATATGCAATTTATCATCAAACTGTGATCTTTAAACTATTTCAATACGAACATCTATTAACACATTCTGTCATCAGTAATACGAACTAAACATCAAAAAATTATTTTTTGTAACTAAAAGTATCTACACTTTTTCATTAAATATATGCCACTATTTAAGTAAGATTAAGTCATAAAAACCGCTACACTGGTAACCCGCCGGCAACCAATCACTCAGCTTCTCCCCCTTTTGGCTCCCATCGTTGACTCCACTCCTTGTACGGTGCATTTTTCATTGAATTTATGAATCAAAGCTATAAAGTTACAAATACTTTTTATTGCGAGACTCTCGCGAGAATCTCGCGAGATTTCTCGCTTCTCGCAGTTGTTATATCGATCTCGCCTCGAATTTTAAACTGCAATCTCGCTCTCGTTCTCGTCTCGCATAATGCAACGAGACGAGATGCGAGAGTACTCTCACCTCGTCGTGCATCACTAAGTAAAAATGAATTGCTAGAAGTGGCACAAACAAAAGTTGTTAAAAAAGTATACATATGTGATAGTATGTCAGAAAAAATTGGACATGCAGTATTAAGACTGCCTCCTTATTATTGTGAACTAAACCCAATTGAACTAATTTGGGGACAATTAAAAACCAGCATTCGAAGACAAAATGTTTCACCGACTATCAGCGAAAATGTTGTGAAATTAATTAAAAATGAAATAAACAATATTATATTTAAAATGCATTAGAGATATCAGTCTGCCATATATTTAGTTTTGTTCATTTTGTTAAGTTCATATGAGATAATTCTAATGGCTTTGCTTCAACAAGAAAGTGTAAAGACATATCCGTTTTACTTTCTTCAAAGGTTAAGGTCGTTGAAATAACAGAGATTCCTAAATCCGGTTTTAAAGATAAACGAGTAATTAGTAACTAACGAGGCGAAGAAAAAAGTAACAAAAGTTTTCAACACATGATACATAACCTAAAATATGTGTGAGTAATCGGTCAACGATATATCAAAAAATATATCATGACACATTAGAAGTGTGGAAATTCTTTTGATATACAAATTTGCCACATGATATATTTGGTATCAGAAACGTTATCAATCAATATTTTGACAAAATCCTCATTTGATGGATTATTTGTAACATCAGTTATTGCCAATTCATTGTATAGGACTCCCACTATTTCCAAAGACATAAACAGTGGCGGTTTATGCAATATTAATGCAAGCAGCAGTGGCGTAACTAAGAGTTCGGAGGCCCGCCCGCAAAAAGTTTTTGGGGCCCGTTATTAATTGTAGCGTTTATCATGAAGTACATACCACAAGAACGTGTGGAAATTGTGACTAGGCTCACTTTCATCTGAGTTTATAAGTTAAGAAGCAAAATAACCAATATTGGAGGCCTGAAAATCCAAGATTAGGCACTTTTACATCCCACCAAAGTCATTGTATGTTGTGGTATTTACTATGAAAATGTGATTGGCCCGTTTTTTTTGTTTTTGTTTTTTTTTTTTGAAAATGAATTTAGTGGCACAGTCCACTGGTGAAAGTTACAGGGAATTGATTCTTACATTTTTGGTATCCCAAATGAAAGAACTTGGATGCGATAAAATATGAATTAGCAAGATAGTATACAGTCTAAATAATAGCAACTTTGCGAAAATCATTCTCTATCGTTATTTAATCCCACGGTTTGGTAATACACATTGGCCGCCAGGTGTCTAGATTTGACGGCCCTAAACTTATTTTTATGGGGTTATTTTAAAGGAAAACTATGGATCAGTTGCAGGAATATATTTGCTAAGAAATCGAAATTCTACCGGCCGAAATGTGATGGAAAATAAAGAGGTTGATTTTACATAGCGGATAAGGGGCTCCTTAGCAAATATTATTTTTGGAAATTGACATTTAAAAAAATAAAGGACTAAATAAATTTGTAAAGTGCTACAAAAAAAATATTAAATTCAAAATTTCGCAGTAGTAACAAAATTATAAATCATGTAAATTGGGGCCTCTCTAGAGCCGGGGGCCCGCCCGCAATGCGGGTCCTGTGGGCTAGGGTACCTTTATAACCAGGGTATGGCCATGGTGTGGCTCACGTTTCGTCCGCCATTACCGGCCCGTCTGTTATATGTGTTGTTCTTGCGCAAATTATGTATTTTCCTGGTTATTTTGATGAAAAACGCATTTACATATCATTTTAATATGTATTTAAAGTGTAAGTAATATTTTTATTTTATTTACTTGTGTAGTTTGTTAAGATCTCATCACGATTACTGACATATTGAAAACAAATAAAAATTACTAATATTAAGCACAATCATTTAATTTTTTAAAAGTTAAGCTTAGAATATATAGTTATTATGTAAATAAGAACTAGTGATATTGAATTAGATGTGATAATAACAACACATATCATATATTCTACATAACCTCTAAATGTATGTCATAATAATTGTGTATCTCTTAAATAAATTAATTTTTATTACCTTTGTAAATTCACAGTGTGATTATTTAATATTATTTTTAATATCACATTTATTACAAATAAATAGGGAAATGAATTACCGACAATGGCGGCGATCTTGGCCCATGGCCATACCCTGTATATAAAGGTACCCTACTGCGGGCCCGTTAGTTACGCCACTGGTAAGCAGAAAAGACGGAATCTGTGACATTAAAGTTCGATCGTGCTTTTCTCCATAAATATAGAACAAAAGAGTACGTCATGCTCAAGAACTAAATACATACAATTAGTAGATCATTTATAAAATAAATATAAAAAACATTTTACAAAATACGAGTCAAGATGAAAGATAAGATTAACCATTATAATTTTGTAGGTATTCATTAATATCCACTCTCAGCTAATTCTAGTGTAGAGTGTAGTAGAAACACCAAAGTACTATTAATCATTAAATTAACACGCACAACAATACATAACTTACAAACTGTATTAAAGGATTTGTTCCCAGAAATAACAAGCATTACGTCAATGAGTTTTTTGCTTAATCCGTTAGCCTTATAAGTTTGCAACTTGAAGGGTTTTGGGGACAAATTTAAAAAAATCTGATGTGGCCAGCACATTACCTTTTGTTCTATGTATTTTGTACAAATTTCGTACAGAAAGTTCCTTGCAAAAGATTTTATGTCTTGTACCTTACTTGCCGGCAGTTGTATGTGTTTTATACAAATTCCATACAGAAAGTTTCTAACAAAAGATCCTATATTTCCAGTAAAATTATAACACAAATATACTGTCAATTGCACTTGACACTGACATCTTTCAATCAGAATTTTCATAATATAGTATCTGTTTCCATAGTTATAGCATAGCTGGCTAATTTATGAAATTAATGGGTTGATTCTGTTCACATCTGTAAGTCTTACTGATCTGTAAATCTTTAAAACCCTAATAAAAACGCATCTATTTTTGTTGATTAATATAAAATTATACATAAGAGTGCAGGTTTCATTTGATTTTGCGTATTATTTACAAATTTACAGATCTGTAAGATTTACAGATGTGAACAGAATCGACCTATCCATTGCTTTATAATTTTTAACTCTATATCCATTTAAGAAGTATAAAATACAGTCAAATCGTATAGAGAATAAAATATTCTTTAATAGTTATGACATTAAATAAAAAATGTTATTTATCATTGTTTTTTTTAAAAAAAGAGTTAAATCTTCAAAATATATCTGCAAGGCCTATGAAAATAACATAAATGTAAGAGGGCCAATCAAATATAAATCATTTTAGAACTTTTTATTCTTTTAAAATATTTCTAATTCATGCTGCAGCATTTCCTAGGGACGACAAATTAAGAAGGGCGTGAAAAAATGAAAACTAATATATATTATTATTTATGCGTTTAGTCATTTTCATTATTGTATTCAACTATTCTTTATTGTAATTAAAAGTTTATTGTTGGAATCAAATTTTTCTTTGTATGAACTGATGATCTAGAAGATATAACTTCTGCATTAACATTTTAAAGAATATAAAAATATTGAACTGCATTAATTAATTTATTTACTTATTTATTTAGCAGAAGGTAGTAAATAAATACGAATTGTTTCCAAATTGCGGGGTCCTTTGAAGCACAAGGCCCGGCTGCACTGTTCGCACTTGCCTCAAGCCGGCCCTGTATATCTGTTACATTAATATATCGAAATATAAAGAATTGTGAAGAAGGTATTCAATGTCTTAATCTTCCCAAAAGTAGACGGCCTTGTGTTTTGACTGCTGCATATGTTCTTAGAATGTCAGAGTCTTAAAAAAATACGAATGGAACATGTAAAAAATTAGGTCGTAAATTCCATGTATAACACAAGACTGAATGTGAATAGTATACTTGCTAAAAAAAAAAAACAGCTGCGCAACTAGAAAGAATATCAAGGGATTACAGTGCTTTTAGGCACATTTCTTATGCTTATGTACCTATATAAGGGTCGCGTAACAAAAAACGTAAAATTGAAATCAGCTCAAATTTAGTGTAATTAACTTCTTTAAGTTTTGTGTACCAAGTGCAATGTTGGTACAACTGAAACAAGGACAGCTGTGAAGTTGCAAATATTGTCATTCTTAATATTACCGTTTTAGAGTTCTCTTTCACATATTTGCGGGGCACGAGTGATTTTATGTTCAAATTTACAAAGTCCTTTGCTCCCACATTGTTGACGCTCTTTTGGTGCGTGTTCGTGGTTTGGACAACAAGTTCTCAGATCTCTTGCGTAGGACGGGTCCTGTTTCGCCGTCGAAATCTGAGAAGGTTACCGACCTTGTTCCAGGAAGTTGGAAGATTTGGTGATAAATAAAATCGTGAAGAGAACGAGTCTGTTTATTTTTCGAGAAATAAAATAATTAGTCACGTTTTAAAAGCGGGTTCGTAAATTTGTTTTAATTGGTAAGCACGTTGATATATTGGAATTGTATCGATATAAATTACGAGAAAGAAATAGTGGGAATTAAAAATCGAAGTTATAGTTTCATTTTTTTGTGTTTCAATGGTTGACAACACGTTCTTAGCATATAAATGATCTCAGGGCCGTTCCTAGGGGTACTGCCGCCTGCGTGCAAATATATAATTCGCCGCCCCTAAGTGATAACTAC
The DNA here is from genome assembly GCA_963082715.1 of Harpalus rubripes. Taxonomy (NCBI): domain Eukaryota; kingdom Metazoa; phylum Arthropoda; class Insecta; order Coleoptera; family Carabidae; genus Harpalus; species Harpalus rubripes. The sequence continues at coordinate 18,181,658 of OY720460.1, forward strand.
ACAACAAAATACAATTTTTTTCTATATATAATACTTTATTCATACATATAAGGTGCTACCCAAAATATCCGAGAATTATTTTCTGGCGATTGGTACGCGCTACTTCCGACTTCTCTCAATAAGTGCCTTCACTAGACACCCTGTCAGATCTACTGGCGACTAAAATTACCGTGAATCCCTCAAGCGGACGATATTTGAAACTCTGGAAAATGGTATTCTGTTATTCAACTTTACTGTAAATATATATAGTGCATTGGATTCCTTGCCAGTTTCTTTTTTGTCTTTTTGTTTTAAAGTACATATAAATTTCTTTGCAATATGAGCAAAGAACGAAAAAATATTAACAACGTCAATTGCTGCGTTTATGGCTGTCATTCTCGGGGTAGTAAGAAATTATCTGTCCCAAAAATTGGTGAGAGGAAGAGTGACATCCAAAATAAATTTGGTAAAATGGAATCTATTGACAAAAGAGAGGGCTGGATTAGGAAAATACGAACTGGAAAACAAGTGACGAATCATAAGATGATAACAAAAATGAAAAGTATTGTATTATTTCCTGACCAAAGTAAAATAATACACTTTTCACTTTATGTGTAGTATTCAATATATTTCTTACACTTGTAATTAAAACAATTTGAAAGATATTTGACATTATTAGTTCCATTTTAATTTTCTTAACTAAGTAAAGTGAATACATATTTATTTAACATCCATGAATAATATATGGTACTATTTTACTATCTGGTACAAAATATTAAGACAGCTGTAATGTGTTTGCAAAAAAAGCCACATAAAAATAACAACCCACGATTCAACAATTATTATCTTCTATAAAACTTCGAGAAGAATTTGTTGCCTCCAAATAAGTAAATATTTCCTTAGAAATAAGTCTAAGATAACTTTCTTCGAATGTCATTATAATTTACACAAATTTATTTCTAACACTATTTATAAAAAGTTTAATGAATTTGTTAGTATACTTCAAAACGAATGTTGGTTATACAATGTTTCTATATGCGATCTTATAGCACAATACCATTTTCAGAGCACGTGTATGCTACAACACTAGCGCCGCCATCGGTAGTTTTAGTCGCCAATTACCTAAGTGTCATCGTTAGGGAAACATCGACAGAAAAGGTGATGACTACGAACTTTTGGGATTGTGAGGGCATTCTTCTTACAGACTTCAAAAAACGTAACACGACAGTCAATGGGGCATTTTATGTAGCACTTCTGTATAAATTGCGACAAAATGTTCGGGAAATAAGGTGGTAAACTAACCAGAGGCGTGCGTTTGCTGCATGATAATGCAGCCGTGTACACTGCTGCAATTGCGCAAGCTACGATTCGTGAAAAAATTGAACAAATTGATCATCCTCCTTATAGTCCAGATATGGACCCCAGTGACTATTATCTGTTTGGAAATTTGAAAAAGGACCTTCAAGGGAGCCATTTCATGGACGATGAAGCAGTGAAGGCTGCAGTTTGAGCACAATTTGAAGACAAACCAAAGGAATATTTTTTAGGGGTATTGAAATGTTACTGAAACTTTGTGCCTGAGTGTCTGGTCGCGAATCTGGGGAACCGGGTTCGATCCTGATCGAAGCCAAATATTTCAAATTTTAAATGGCACAAAATAGAACCCTGTGGTGCACTCTTCACGCCAGCAATGAGTGCCCGTGAGGTGACGCCTGGTAAACGCCCGCACGGTACAAATATGTCATCATCATTACCGAATTCTGTGTAGAAAGCAGATTGGCACACCCAGCAATGGGTAATATGCCGTGATGATATATTTATTTATTTGTAACAAGTACATTCATGTCAGGGAGGATTAAAAAGTCTACAGCGTTTCTTTCATAGTCATACAGATAGACAATATCGTGAAAATAGTACAATTTTATGCCAGGGATCCTAAAACGTGCTTATTCATCAAAAACTCACTACCGAATTTTTTCACCAAAGACAATGTCTTCCCTATCCCTATCAAGGTAATGGAATCGTATGAAAAAAATCGACGTGCAGAAAATGCAGCCTTGTTAATAAAATAAAGCAATCAAAATTGTATAACACCGTAATTTATAACTAAACACTTTCATAAAGATTCACTTTCTCATAATCATTTCTGGATCATCACGACGAGCAAAAATGTTAAACGCTTTCTGTCTGGTGGACGCAATGAAAATAATTAATACTCTACTTCGAAACCAGAACACAATTGATAAATGTGTTTGCGAATTCCAGCGACCGGTTTCAGGCCAGCCCTTTGAAGTTTTTACTTTCTCGCAATTTATTCATATTTGTCTCGCGATTTATTATTGCAACCGTGAAATTACGGCTAATGATATAGGTGCAAGGTGCAACGCTTTGACAATTTTAAATGGTTATGAAAACCGTGAATTCTTGCAATTCCATAAGGTTGACAAATTTTAATATAAGTACGTTGTAAATTACTCTGAAGGTAGCACACATACGAATCATTTAAGAAAAAAAACCCTTAAATCCACTTTAATAAAATTTTCAGAATCGCAGAAATACTGTAACTAATTTCTAGCAGCAGCTATTTAATGAGTTTTAAGTTTAAGTTTTAAGTGTCGCGAGTGACCAAATATGCTTTTCGTACGTATATCGTACAATATTTTACTACGGGAGAATTTAATAGCCCAATAAATATGACAAATACTTATACTCAGAACTTTACCTGATAAGCGAGGGAAGCGAGCTTGTTATCCGTGCGAACACATAAATATCGGGTAACGGTTGAGCAGTGCCGGCTTACCGGGGCGGTTTTTGGGGTCTATAGCCCCCGGCGGTGGATACGTAAAGGGCGGTACACCGAGCAGAGCACGTTCTTAAACTTTTTTAAATAAAAAATTAATTAAAGCAAATTTAAGAGCCAGGGGAAAAAGGATGAATGTCCGTTTTCTAGTAAAATGAGATGATTGGTACTTATAGATTACTTTTAAATAGTATGTGTAAAGGAGGCAAAATGGTAACAATCCCAAGATATAGGCCTCAGAAATTGTAAGACAAGATCTAAAGAGGACGACGGTCCAAGCGCCAGGGTATAAAAAGATGAATGTTCGACAGCGATATGTGCAAATTATAACTTGGTCAGTCGATTTCTGTTCAGTACTCGCACTGAACAAAAATTTGTTAAGCTAAGAGCGGTGTCAGTGATGAGATTCCGTAACTCAGTAGTTTTAGCAACTGGTTAAAAATTTAACCAATTAACTACCTATGTTGACATTATATAACAAACAATTGGATACAATTTTTAACCAGTTGCTAAAAATCAACCACCGAATTACACAATTAATAAAACCATCAAACGACGCAAATAGTTTGGTCGAGTGACTGATGTAGCGAAAAAGCCCTGACTGCAAAATCGTGAAACTGGCGAAGATTTTTCCTGTGAACATTTGAAATGTTCTATTAATCAATATTTCAGAACCAATTCGAGAATAACTTGTCATTGAATTTCATAAATATGGGAGTTCATGGACTTTCTTAATTTATACCTATGGTTTATTTCACGAGACCTTTCATTAAACCAGGACTTCGAACCGAAACTAAATCGAAAACCGTAAACCGGCAAAATAACGGAGAAATTCTGTTGTTTCCCACATAAGTTAAAACTTGACCCATCTGTGGGTATAATAATTTTAAGAAATGGCCATCTGAGTTTCGAATTAAGATTAATACACTTTGTCATATTGTTATTCCAAAAACATTAGGTGGGGTTTCAAACTTTAAAATTCGCGTAAAAAAAAATCTTAAGTCGGCGCTGCGGTTAAACATTCTATGATGTTTGAAAAAAAAATTATTGGAATGTACAGCACAATACATTCAACTATCTGATCGAAATAGTCTTTGAAAACATATGGCGAAATAATGAATAAATAAATTTATAAAGGTGTTACAAAGTAATGTAGAATGAAGTATACAATAGTGGCCAAAACAAAAATCAGAACAGCAGAACTGCAACTTCAACTGTGATTTCATTTGTTTTTATATCTTTATTACAACTTGTAAACATGTTTGTGTAATTCGTTTCCTTACAAATTGTTGTAACTGTAACTGAAAAAGATATTGAAATAGAAAAACGAACATACGAGTATCTGTAGAATGTCACTATGAAAACTTTTGTTCTTTTTCTTGTTTATACTCGTATATCGTAAACTATTTAAAATTCTTGCATTTATTCATGGATCCACCATCCTTGGACGTCTGAGATTATGCAACGAATCTCATATGCATCCATACATCAATGTCAATTCGGAATATTATTCCTCCTCGCGTAGGAAATGCAGTTGACATTTTGACAGGAAATAGCTACCGGTTTTTCTCAGGTTATAGCATGAATATTATGACTCAAAATCAATCGACAAAATCTCAGATATTGCACAGTTTACAAGAGGTTTGTTATATTGTAATGGTAAAGAAGTTAACGGATTTTTTTACAACTTCAAACATTTCTTTCATCTGGAAACAATCATAACTAATAGGCAATTGATATTTTCTTCCTTAAGTTTCATCTTAACTATAACAACTTAAACACACCACAAATGCTTTATATATTACGTACAAAGATGTGTACGTTCTGTCAGGGGCGCGCCGTACCATTGTGTCGCCCGTGTGCAAATGCTTATCTTGACTATTTCATATTTGGAAAGTATGTATTCACAAAAAACTGCAAAATTTACATTTTTGCCTATATCTAATGACCTATGGATTTTTTCTCAAATAACGACACCACTAAAATTTCTAATGGGGCAACAATTATGTGAACACGTTAACTTGAACAGCCTGTGTTCATTTTCATAGTTACTATATGTGTTAAATAATCCACAATAATTGTTTTTTTCCTATAAAATTAATAATTCTTGCATTTTCTGCTTGAAACATAGATACATCGTTGAAAAGCGAAAGTAAACTCTCTTTCAATGGTATAATTTTGCGACTATGGATATTATAAATTGGACCCCATTACTTGGAATCTAGTAGTGATAACAAATCTGAGCATAGTCGTTTGAAGGAAAATAAAAAAGGGTCCTTAAAGACGCGCAAACCAAAATTCCATATAATTTCATATTTCGAAGTTATTTGTGAATATAAAAGGAAGTGTCTAGAATACAGAACGCGGGACCGTGTTCAAAAAATTAATGTCTCAAATTAACATGGTTTTCGCAATTTCTCTAAATATACCCCAACATTACCCAACCTAACGCCCAAACTCAGGCTTGGAAAATGCGGGCCAAATATTATGCGTTAGGTGAGGTGATTGTTGTTCTTTTTAGAGTAATATAAAAGCAACCTTAGTAAGCTATTCAACAACGATCCCGCGTTCGTGTCGGGATTTGAATTTTTAACAACGGTCGCGAATGTTAGATTAAGACACGTCTCTTCGACATTTCTAGTACTAAACGAGGTATTAAATCACGCCATTTGGAGTTTTGTACAGTAACAATTTGTATATGCATTTTTCGGGAAAAACAAAAAAATCTTTAAAATAGTCTACTAATGGGGCAAATTTGCCCTAATTTAATCGACTTCGTATCTCTTATAGTTAACGAGATCCCAATCTGAGCCTCGAAAAACGGGCATATTAAATTAAAAAAACTTAAGTCTTATTACAATTTTGCTCGCCGTGTCGCCCCTGACCAAGTGTCGCCCGTGTGCGACGCACACATCGCACCCTTTGACGGCGCGCTCCTGTCTACAGTACATAATATTCTTTTCAAAAATGATGAAAAAGATTATACTCCGTGTCCCTTCAATGACAAATAGTAGCAGACATCAGTACTATTGAGAATATTATTAGCATAATTTGCATAATTTAGTGCAATGTTAGGCTTCTGAATTATGCACTATTGTTCTTGTTCCTTTGCAAACAAACAGCTTACATATCATATCTTCTCTAATTTAAATAAATGTTGCTTCAGATTTTCAAAGATATAATGTCGTAGCCAGATTCGTTATTAATAAATGCATGAGTGTGTGGTCGCGACCGACGCCAAAATATTTCAAATATTAATTGACATAAAAGTGATCTCTGTGGTGCACTCTCTACGTCAACAATGAATGCCTGGATGGTAATGCCCGCACGGTACGAATATATCATCATTACGTATAAGGCAGATTGGCACACCCAGCAATGGGTAATATGGCGGGATGATTTACAAGTATTTATTTATATATTTATTTATACCTAATCGCTTTCCGGATTAAACAACCACATATTCTTTTCTTTGGAGGTATGTAAAAGAAAAAGTTTAAGTCGCAACCCGTAACCATCAGAAAACTAAAAAATCTGATGTGGCCAACACATAACCGCCCGCCGAGTAATTTTAGGATTTAGATCACCTCAACTATCTATACTTTGTTCCATCTAACCAATTAAGTAGATGACGCAGGCGTTCTCATTAGCGTTATGACGGTATTCAACTGTTGTCATCTGACATTTTATTAAAATATTGAAAAGATATCATAATGTCATCGAAACTTTATATATTATAGTCTGTAGGTATAAAATATAAAGTATTAGTCAAATTGTTCTAAAAATGGCATTTCAATGTGATGTCATTTAGTTAATTTATATCAGCCAGTAAAGACAGACATCATCGTGAAAATGTTAAAATTGGATTCTAGGGGCCTTAAAATGTAGCCATTTACCAAAATCTCTATATGCGATCTTTAGCACGATTCCTATCGCTATACCTCCCTTACCAAGGGTAGCGGGAAGTAAAAATTCAAGAACCAAATCAGATAGACGCCCACTCATTTTGTCTCTTTAGAATCAAACAAAAAGTAAATTAGAAACAAATTTAGACAAGCCTCTTGAAAATATTGCATTGCTACTTTGCAACATAATTTGCAACTTTTTTAATTAATTTTCCGTCAGTAGACAATAAACCTAATCTAATTAAATTACCTCCAAGTGAAATGTCTTTCACATAATTTGTAATAAATTTTTTGATGCGCGTAACAATTTAGCTCTGTCGTGTGTGTTACACGTTCCACCTGTCTTGTTAAAGTGTTTTACGTTTCAGCTCAAGTCAAAAAGTATTTTCATTTTCCACGTTAAAGCAATAACGATGCAAATTCTGCGAAGAGCGTACATGACGTTATGGTCACGTATATTTTACATACGAACTTATATCTGTCTCCTGTCTCTTTCTTAAATGTATGAAAGTGAATAGAACTTTGTTACACAAAAATGTACGTTTTAGTTACACTTTAAATCTTACAGACAGAACTGTGCACTAAATCTTTTTGTATGTATGTTTTCATTTATTAAAGTCTTTTGATTTTAGCGATATAATCTACGTTTCACTTTCGGAAGGAGCGACCCATATTCCGTAAATAAATGAGGGGAGATATAATCTGCTTAAGGATTTTTTTTATTCAGAAAAACAATTCCTATACCAAGATCATCCAGGAATCAAGAAATTTCCCGCATTTATTAATAATGATTATGTTAATATTTTGAAAGATTTTGATCACTTTTATGTCAATTAATATTTGAAATATTTTGGCGTCTGTCGGGATCGAATTTGGGTTCCCAGGTTCCCACATTCAGGCACATGGCCACGAAACCCCATTATCATTTTATAGGGTCTATCTTTCTTATTTTTCTCCATCACTCTTGATTCTTGTGTCCCAGATAAAATTAGTTGGTTATAGTTGCATTTCCAAAGGCTTTGTATTTTTATTCATATTTAAAATCTCTCTATAAAAGTGTAATGAAATACTTCTTATAACTATCTTATCGTCACTATGTGTGAAAGTTTCTACATAGATTATCCTAGTATGAATTTCATGAATTCGACCTCTCCTCAGTTCTAACAATAACAATCCTAGTTCCGTTGTTAATGTTGTTATGGTTACGCGTCCCAAATATTTATAATAAGTTATTGATGCGTTAAGTTGTTTGTTATTTGTTGACACCTACGCCTTGAAATCAGATACGAATTGTGAGCAGAGATGAAAGTTGTTATTTGAATGACAATCATTCCGATTTCAATCATCGTATTGCCAAACAGATTATCAGACTGGAAAATAATATCTTTCTCTGTTACGTTTTCACTCGGAAAATTCGTTTTGTTATTAATCTTTGAGTTTAAATGAATCATATATCGGGTGTTTTTTTTTTCAAGGTGTACATAGCTATAGGTATAGGTTCAGACAATATATCTTTGAAAATGATCCTAATTATTTTACCCGTAATCAAGAACTATATCACACACATAGTGAATACTTGTATTCTTGAATGTGAGGTGCCTGATGTGTGGAAAGCCGCAATTGTAAAACCGTTAGTAAAACAAAAAGATTGTTCTACTTTTGACGACATGCGCCCTATAAGTATTCTTCCTACGTTGTGTAAAGTTCTCGAGAAACTGTGCTATAATCAAATTTTAGAATACTGTAAGGAGAATAACATTTTGTCAGAAAATCAGTCTGGTTTTAGAACTGGACATAGCACAAATACATGCCTCTTAAATGTAGTTGAAAAACTACGATGATTCTAAAATCTCCCTTTTAATACAAATAGATTTCTCAAAAACGTTTTATATGATGAATCATACTACACTACTCTCTAAACTGAAAAACTATAACTTCTCCGATGACGCAGTGAGATGGTGTCATAATTATCTTTGTAACAGAAAATTTCAAGTATGCATGTCTTCAAATTTAGATATAATTAGTTCGATATTGTTTCCTCTACAGTATGGCGTACCACAAGGGTCTATTTTAGGGCCATTATTTTTCTTAATATATGTAGCCGACATGCCATCTACTTTAAATTTTTGCAAAGTTCATTCCTACGCTGATGACACTCAACTCATAGCAGCCATTGATCTATTTAAGTCAAATGAACAAATTAATATATTTAACGACGAACTGGAAAAGTTTGTGATATGGATGGACAAAAACAGTTTAAGAATAAACGCTAGCAAATCATCCCTTCTTGTTATAGGTAATTACAACCATATAAAACAGAATATACTGTTAGATGGCGTGCCTCTTAAAAGAAGTTCTTGTGTAAAAATATTAGGCCTGACTGTGGACGAGAATCTGAAATTTGTGCAGCATTTAAACTTAAAACTTACTGCTGCTAGACTTAAAATGCGACATTTGTATAAGTTCAGACATGATTTAAGCATCGAGGTTAAATTACATCTGGTTAATACATTAATCTTGCCGATTTTAGATTACTGCTCCTGCGTCTACATTCCTATTCTATCACAGACGGAAAAAAATATAATTACCTTTTTTCAGAATTCATGCTTACGCTTTGTTTACGGTGAATGTAAGTACGATCATATATCTCAGTACGGAATACGTGCTAAAATGAATACCATAGACGATCGCGTGAAATCCTCTTATCTCTGTCTCGTACACAAAGTAAAATTAACTGGTACTCCACATTATTTAACGAATAAATTAGTTCCTAAGCAATATAATTATACGCTACGAATAAAAGATTTGTTCATAGTACCATCCTACAGAAAATCTAAATTCAAGGCAGCTTTTTCATATCTAGCACCATCTTTACATAATGCTTTACTTGAAAATTTAAAATCTCTTGTTTATGGTTCTTTCAAATATCATGTAAAAATTTGTATAATTCATATGTTTAGTTTATAATGGCTTTCCGATTTCATAACACCTATACGACCTATGCCTTTTTCCTTTTTCTTTTTTCTTTTTCTCTGCGTTTTATTTTTTGTTAATCTTTGTTTAAATTTAATTTTTTGTAAACAAAATACTTTGTTGACTTATAAATATCTGTTATAATCACTGTACGGATTAGGTGGAAGAACAGCCCTTGGCTGAACCTCGCCTATGACGTACGGTCAATAAAGATTTTATTATTATTTTATTAAATTACACTGTAAAGTTTTAGGGTAGAAACAGGGAAGATGAATCTCCAATTGTGTTGCTGTATCTTCCTGTGAGTTGATTTAGGGTAAGAAGGTCGAAAGATGGTAAGAAAAAGGTAGGCATCGAATAGCGTAGGCTTGTATCTCTACCCATTTTTGGGTTAATGCTCAAAAATAAAAGTTTTGGAGTCCAACTTTGAACGCATAACTTTAAAATAAGTGGAGATATATAGACTAGCGAACATTAACACTTTATTTTATAGAAGGAGGGTTTCAGTGGTAATTTGGCAAACAATAAAAGGATCAAAAGGCTTCGGTATTTGAACTTTGAAGCCACGGTCATTGTCCATCAAACTAATTACTCTTTTTTCCAATTTCATCAATATTGTATAAATTAAATTCTACCCTTTGACCTCTTGATTCTTGGTCAATGTCCCTTCGCACTTTTTTCCCGCGCCGCTTAATAAAACAATTACTAAATTACTTGTCATTTGGCATTTGGTCACAAACAGACGGGAAAATTAATCAATGTTGGCTTATTTGGCAATCAAACAAATACGACGGAAACCCACGCCAACTACGTAAAAATTTAACGCGAAATTAAAGCAGAGGCGGATACTTGCACATAGTGTTCAAAGAAGATAATCAATCTTAAGGATTCTATCAGAACTGTAACAAAAAAAGAAGAAAAATGAAGACGAATGATGGTAATAATACCCACTAATTTTTCATTTTAAACAAAATAAAATTTCATTTGTCAGAAGTAATTAATGAATGTAATTCGCAACTAATAAAAGAGAAAATTAAAGGTCTTGTTACTTAATTTTTAATGCACTATTTTAAATTTTTGTTACACAAACGTGCGTGCATTAATAAAGTTTTTAATGTACTCATATTAATTATAATTGCATTTATTATTTTATTATTAATTAGTGGGGAGCATTAAACGCTAGTCACTTTTTTCGACCTATAAAATCTATTGTAACACAGCCCAATCTAAGTTTTTTGGGGGCTGTCTCAGAATTCTCAAGCAGCCAGTTCTGCTCCAGAAGTCAATTTCCCGATCTCATTTACCGTGAGCTACTTCTTACTTAGATGGTCAAGCCTACTTGTGGTCACATCTGGACATTCACAAATAATGCGTTCAGAAGTTCTTTCGTCTTCTTCGTTGAGTCGACAGATACTGTTTTTATCTATACCTATCATATATATATATATATATATATATATATATATATATATATATATATATATATATATATATATATATATATATATATATATACATATGGGAAGACGCCCCCACTTTAACTTTTTTATTATAAGTAATAGAAAAAATTTTTACATATACTGTTGATGGTAGATGTAGATATTTTTTATAGAATCAGGTTTACAAGATACGACTATCAACTTTTATTTTTCAAATGGCAACCTATAATAATTTTAATAAAATAGAAACCGCCATTTTTTTCTGTTTTCAACGATGTATTATTTTTTATTAATGTATTTGAAAAATTTCGAGAAAAATGAGATAATTTAGAAATATTAGAAATAATTTTTAAACAAATATTATAGGTGGCTATGTGAAAATAAACAAAACGTAACAATGTAAAACAATTAAATTAATGTCAAAAAAGTATACATTTGTTTGTTACTTAATTTAACTTATTTTGTAAACAAAAAAAAAAACATTTTGAAATGTTTACGAAGAACGAATTAATTGATATGATTCTAATAATTGGTGAATCGACTGGAATCATAAGAAAAGCAAAAAGAATTTACCGGGAGCGGTTTCCTAGACGTCGGCAACCAAGAGAACACCGAAAAGGATTTTAGTTTGCTAAGTTGTATAGCACTGTTCGGCGCCCCGATGCAACGCATCGTCTTCTTACCGCCTAGAGTCGGCACTGATGTTATTTGCCTTTTAATAATAATTCTTCATTCTTCTAAAGTAATGAAATAAATATATTTTTCCACACTTCCATTCTGGAATCGTCGTTATTTTATTTATATTGTTTACACTTTCTCAAATTTATGATATTTTTCATGGTTATTAATCATTCGTACACCTATCTGTCGAAATGACACAGTATATTTAATCTGCCGTATCAGAAAACTTGTTAATAATTTTTTACAACTTTTTCGACATAAAAGTCGTGTTGCAACATTTTATCGACATCAAAATTAATAAATTATTAACTTAATCAGTTTTCCAAATACGGAGAGTGAAGAAATACTTAACCAAGTAAAAAATAAAAAAAAACCTATGTTATCGAGAAGAATGTGTTAGCAGTAAAAAGTGAGGTTAATTTAATTTTCTTTTTGTCGTTTTCCGTGATTTTCTTGACCTGTTTTTTTCTTATTTTTTCACGCAATTCTGAAGGGTCAATTCTCATTTACTACATTCGATTTTTGTTACCACTCGATTTAATTTTCTGGCTTTACAATTTTCTGGCAAACAATAAATGCTACAATTTACTTTTATTGCCATCTTGACAAGTATTCGTAAATAAACTTCCTTTAAAGTTTTAAGTTAAATTGTAAATTATTTCCGAATACTTTGTACCGTGAATTATTTTCTTTGCCCTTTTGTGAAACAAATAATAAGTCATTGAAATGTTCAAAACTTTGAGAAATGCAAATTGTAACAAAGTTGTAATTTATGTTACTAAGACAGTGATTTAATTTGCATTTCCCGGAAATAATATCATTAAGTTCATCAGGATAATTATGGAGTCACAAAATAAAGCAAGTTGCATTTTAATTATTGGTTTTTTGTCTAATACGATTATCATTGGATTTTAATCTTGATTTATTACTTCAATGTAACCCATATTACCAATGAATTATAAAATATAGATCAAATAATAGACCTTTTCAATTTAAAGAGATAGAAGATATGCGCAATGGGGATCGGCGGATAATAAGAACAACTGAGATCTATGGCGTTTGTTTCTAAAATATTTAGACGTAAAATGTGAGAGTATCTCAGATAACTTTAAAAAATCTTATCAGAAGCTTTTATTGACGTTAAAATGTCTAACGATGCAAATTTTCACAGAGAATACAGGTATTTTAATGACTGCAATTAGCGATGCACGGCGAGGCGAGAGTACTTTCGCATCTCGTCTCTTCTCGTTGCATTATGCGAGACGAGAACGAGAGCAAGATTGCAGTTTAAAATTCGAGGCGAGATCGATATAACAAATGCGAGAAGCGAGAAGTCTCAGATTCTCGCGAGAGTCTCGCAATAAAAAGTATTTGTAACTTTATAGCTTTGATTCATAAATTCAATGAAAAATGCACCGTGCAAGGAGTGGAGTCAACGCTAATTCGTACATAAAACACGTGAGTGTAAAAATTATATAAAATCACTATATTTTTGAATCTATCTAGAGTCAATTGGTATCGGTCCCAGAGCGAGGAAATGCAAAATAAAGACAAAATCGGTTTTGCATCCAAAAGAACTAGTTTTCTCCAATATTTCAGCCCCTAATTCATCCCAGTTAAAACCACGGTTAATAAAATTCTTGCCGCCCCTGAAAAGTAAAGGATATTATATTACGTGTCGACGGGAGGCAACACGGAGCGAATTTGATGACTAAATTTTACTTAAATAGTGGCATATATTTAATGATAAAGTGTAGGTACTTTTAGTTACAAAAAAGATTTTTTTAATGCTTAATTAGTTTTACTTTTGACAGAATGTATTAACAGATGTTCGTATTGAAATAATTCAGAGCTCACAATTTGGTGATAAATGAGATATTTTAGAGGTAAATTAAATTATTTACTATTATCACATTTTCTGGTGACCGTAAATGAATAAACATTATGTTCGTATTGAATTAATTAGGTGACCAGAATTTAGTGTTTCATCTCTTTATTATAGTTAGATACTTATTCGACTGCAAATACACGGAAGTCGATACGATGGATGCAAACTTGTCTATTGTAGTTAAACTGTTACGTAAATACTTAGTGCGCAAGCGCTTATTTTTATAGCGAGTCTGTCGCGAGACTCTCGTGCGAGAATGAGACGAGACCCAAAAAAAATGTACGAGAACGAGAGCGAAATCGAGATTACAGATCCGAAAAGAAGGCGAGATCGATATTTTGTATTTCGCGTCTCGTCTCGCCTCGCGTGCATCACTAACTGCAATATTTTTGACGTTTCGTTTGACAGCCCAACTGGCAATTGTTCGCGCCAGTTTCTTACTATTTGCAGCGATAGAAAGAGATAGCCGTTAAATAAAATAATAATAATAATAATAATAATAATAATAATAATAAAAGGTCTATCATAAACTTTTCATGACAGTTTTCGAAAAAAAAAGTTTATGATTTCTTATTTTTTGTTTTGATATATGATGAAGTCAGCAACGTATTATTATCAAAGTATAAAGTATAGCTTCCTGACAATCTATAATGAAAATTTATTTCGTTCATGTAAATTCAATGTCATCTTAGATCTATGCGAAGGCTACAGTATCCGCAAACTGTTAAAATTCAAATAATAAATCATCAGCAAATCTTGTAAAACGCACATAATCTTGTGAACACTGATTACAACAAACGAAATAATCATATTTACGTTGATTACAATTGTAATACATTGTAACGAATCGCCAAGGTTGCCAACAAACAAAGAGATAATTTCTGGGGAAAGTAAAACAACAGTGTTGATTTAGTAGTGAGTTTAAAGCCTGTAAGTTGGTAATTGTAGATGATGCTGTAAGTTTATGGCAGTTGAACAATACAGGCTCCCGAAATAAGATTGCAAATATTTGGATTTAAGTGTGTATTGTTTTCTTCACGTCTTTATTTTCGAATGAGAAATTGTATTTCAATGTGAAATACAGAAACACTTTAAAGATATTTGTACATGTCTACATTATATAGGCAAGTTTTGGTAATTTGCGCTGTTTGAGGCTGTGAGGATATGTGTTATCGTAAAGCACACACACGCGTTGGGTTTTGAATCGCGTTTCGACGTTTCTTTAGGATTTTACAGAGTATTCATACAGTGTCAGCTTAACGGCGAAGGGGGGGGGGTTCTCTTGGGGTCTAGAGCCCCCGGTGGTAGATACGTAAAAGGCGGTACACCGAGTAGAGCACGTTCTTAAATTATTTTAAATAAAATTTGTAATTAAAGAAAATTTAAGAGCCAGGGGAAAAGGATGAATGTCCATTTTTAAGCAAAATGAGATGATTGGTACTTATAGATTGAAGGTGGGCGTTTTTAAATAGTATGCGTAGAGGCAAAACGGTAACAATCCTAAGATACAGGCCTCAGAAATTGCAAGACATGATCTAAAAATCTGATGTGGCCAACACCAAACCTCCCGCTATTTAATTTTTATTAATTTAAATATACATACTTACATATTTATAGTATATTCCGTAACTTAACCGCGGTGACCAAGGTTCTGGTTATGCGTTCCGTAATGTAACCAAAACATAATTTCAGGATCACGGTTTAATTTCTTGATGTGGTTCTTGAAAGTTTTGGTTACTTTTTCCTGACCACGACGACCACAATTTTTTTTGGATTTTGTGGTCATATTCTTATTTCTTATAATATAATAAATAATATTGTATAAACAAATAATTACTATATACTATTTACTAATATGTATAATATTAACGTTAGTATAAGGATAGACAAAAGTTATGTTGTCACTTATTTCAAGATGTTCCGAATCACAACCACTTTTTAGTGACCAAAACCCGACCACTTGAACCATAACCACGGTCGTGGTAAAGTTACGGAATATACTATTAGTCATGCTGTAAACGGTATTAAGATCCATTCCATAAATATGTTTCTATTTACTATTTTTTTTAAAACGTTACTATTATTAATTTGAAATGATTAATTCTTTGACAGTGACATTTAACTGTCATACAATTCAATCATCAATATGTGTATCTGCAATAATAACCGAGAGAAAGGGTGTATTCACTTTTTTGTAAAAAATATCGAATATCTCGAAAAAGAAAAGAGATATCGACCTGTGGTTTTAAAATCTTAAATCTACACCCTTCAAACTAATTAAATACAAATTTTCAGAATTTTTGATTTTTTAAAAATTTCCACCCTTTTTTAAACCACTCCACCCTCATACCTAAAAATGGGTGTGCGGTACACCTTCAACGACCTCACCAGTAGATTCCTCGTACCAAAAACTATAAGTATACCAATTTTCATCAAAATATTCCCACGGATACATTTATTATTAAACATTCCATAAAATTGTCAAAAATTGAAAAAATCCCAAGGGGTATACCTTAGATTTTTTGCGATTTTTGGCCATTTTCAGACTTTTCCTCCTGGAGATTGTAATAGTTGTTCAAAAATAATGAAAATTGGTATGCTTGTGTATTTTTTCTCGTAGAATCTAATGGTGATATCGCCAGCGGCGTATAATTGACCATTTTTGGGATATGACCCAAAAATGGGCATTTTTAAACAAAGTTTTGAGGACGAATATCTCGCACACGAAAAGAGATATCGACCTGCGGTTTTAAAATCTTAAATCTATACCCTTCAAACTAATTAAATACAAATTTTAAGAATTTTTAATTTTTTAAAAATTTAGACCCTTTTTCAAACCACACCACCCTCATACCCAAAAATGGGTGTGCGGTACACCTTCAACGAACTCACCAGTAAATTCTTCGTACCAAAAACTATAAGTATACCAATTTTCATCAAAATATTCCAACGCATACATTAATTATTAAACATTCCTTAAAAATGTCAAAAACTGAAAAAATCCCAAGGGGTATACCTTAGATTTTTTGCGATTTTTGGCCATTTTCAGACTTTTCCTCCTGGAGATTGTAATAGTTGTTCAAAAATTATGAAAATTGGTATGCTTGTGTAATTTTTCTCGTAGAATCTAATGGTGATATCGCCAGTAGCGTATAATTGACCATTTTTGGGATATGACCCAAAAATGGGCATTTTTAAACAAAGTTTTGAGGACGAATATCTCGGACACGAAAAGAGATACCGACCTGCGGTTTTAAAATCTTAAATCTACACCCTTCAAACTAATTAAATACAAATTTTCAGAATTTTTAATTTTTTAAAAATTTAGACCCTCTTTTAAACCACACCACCCTCATACCCAAAAATGGGTGTGCGGTACACCTTCAACGACCTCACCAGTAAATTCCTCGTACTAAAAACCATAAGTAATTTTATCTTTACGAATAGCATTTTATAAAAATTGATTGTTATTTACTTTACCATCTTGATACGGCGCCCCTCAAAGTCAGGCGCCTTTGTGCCCACCCACACGGCGCGGCCCTGTTTTCTTTCACTATTTTGTGGTTACTTTGCAAATAACTTCATCTTATTTTCCTCTAAAATCAATGGTTAAATTCCTGGCAAAAAGACCTAGTAACATCAAAGGAATTGCTGTCACGTAATACAGTTTGTTTGTTGTGTATAGAAAAGACGCGGTATGCATAGGATACAGTAAATAGAGATTGTACTTGGATAACTGTTTGGGTAGATTGTTACACGTAGCGACCTTGTGGTGTTAAAGAAAACTAAAAAGAATGAAGGAGTGTGTGCCAATGAAACGCGGGAATATAAAATAACAAAAAATGGTTAATTATTTTATACGTAAATTCATACAAAAACTTTGGAAAGTTAATATTGTAAAAAAACTATTTTTTATATTATGAATCCTTTTACCTTATACTCTTGATTAAAAAGTATTGTATGCCTAGACAAATCAATAAATCATAACAGAAAAAATCACCTACACAATTCAATAAACAGCAGTTTAAAGAAAGTTTAATTAACCGTTACAAATTTACACAACCATTGTGCAAACTAAATCTACATGATTCCAAGGATGACAAGGAAAATTAAGTTATTGTCAAAGATAATCTATATTTGAATAAATAATGTTACAATGATTAATGATTTGTAGTCAAAATATGGTTAATTGTTTAATTTCTATAATTAAATGTAATAAATTGATGATTAAATTTATTTGACAATCGGGATCAGACATAATAAAATTATGAATTAATCTTCTATACCAAATATTATTATCAACTGAATTTCTTTGATCATCAATCAAATTGAAAATAAACAAATACGCTTTTTAACCAAGCAGACAATCGTTTTTATGTAATCAAAAGATATCTTCTGACTTAAAAATCTAAAATCTGTTGAACTTTTTATTAAATCTTTACAAATTGCTTCTAAATTGGAAGAGCAACACAAAAACTTTCCATGCTGTTTTTGTATTTCTTACCGTATCGTTAACTCTAAGATATAACAAAAATGTGATACAAAATGTGAACTTATGTAGGGATTGCGTGGATTTCGTTCACGTCAAGTGTAGATTTGTCATAAATTTCTAGGGCGATATATTGCTTTTATCGATTTCGATTCGCTTCTGATATCTGCATATGTCTTGTAAAATTCGTAGGGAACACCTGGATCTGTCAATAAACATATATTTCACACAAGGAATATTTTCAATATTGAAAAAGGGGCCGAAAATAGAAAGAGGAATTTAATAATACAATCTATCTGTGTTTTTTAGATTACAACAAATAAAGGCGTTGATGACAACAATAAAAATTTGATGACATTGCTTCGCTGATCAGAAAAATTTATATAAATCCAATGCTATTAAAAAGACGAACGTTATAAGACTGTATAGAAAGTATAACCGCTATATGAACGCTATAATAAACGCCATAAAGAAGGATAAACGTTATCATAATTTTTGAGCTGTTATCTACATATAACAGTATTCTCCATGTAACAAAGGCATTTCCCAATAAAATACAGGGAGTCAATTTTAAAAGAGCTAACCCAAATCCGAACCTATATTTCTTAACAAATATAATAATAATAATAATAATAATAATAATAATAATAATAATAATAATAATAATAATAATAATAATAATAATAATAATAATAATAATAATAATAATAATAATAATAATAATAATAAATTCTTTATTAATGGGTAGAAAAAAAATACACCATTAAGGGCGAGGTTCAGCTAAAAGCTGTTCTACCACCTAACCTAATTTACAAGAAAAAACATAACATGAAAATAATATTAAGAATATAAAGACAGTATGAAGAAGAAGTAACAATAACAACTACAACTATGTGAAGACTTAAATACATTTTGAAAACTTTAATTTCTGTTTGAAAGTATTACAGATAAAAACTTCAAATCTGAAGGTAAGTTATTATATAGACTGGGAGCTAAATACGAAAATGAACCATGGAATTTATTTTTCTTAAATGAGGGAACTTTAAACAAAGAAGAACAACGTAGGGAATATTTAAAATCTTTTTTTGTTAGCTTGGACGATAAATAAGAAGGTGTACCAGTTTTTACTAATTTGTGTATTAAACATACATATAGAGTGTTAATACGATCTTCAATGAAAGGGAGTTTAGCTTTATGCCTATAGTTAGAAATATGTTCATACTTACGTACACCAAATACATACCGAAGACAGGCATTTTGAAAAAGTGTTATACGTTGCCTATCCTTTTTAAATAAATTTGGAACGTAAACACAACCGCAATAATCAAATAGCGGGAAGATTAAGGACTTGACCATATGTATTTTTACCTTCCGCTACCCTTAGTAAGGGAGGTACAGGGATCGTACTAAAAATCGCATATCGAGATTTTGGTAAATGATCACGTTTTAAGGTCCCTAGAATCCAATTTTAACATTTTCATGATGATGTCTGTGTGTATGTATGTGTGTATGTGTGTATGTGTGTATATGCGTATGTGTGTATGTATGTATGTGTGTATCTCTGTATGTGTATGGATCCTCAACTCAAATACTATCATTCAAAAAAAAATTAAACCTTGTATTTCTACCTTATTCTAATATGGGAAGAGATCATTAGATTTTGGTGTATATCAGATAACAGGAAATGGTACTTTACTAGAAGCTCAAAATAGTTTTTCTTCGAAAAATTCCTTCAATTGTTATTTTTTCAAGATTTGATTTTCTACAGATTTGCATAAATACTTTTTCTATATATTTTATGGATAAATTTAATCATTTCAAATTAATAATAGTAACGTTTTAAAAAGAAAATAGTAAATACAGCCATAGTGGTCTCGTGGCCGCATGCCTGAGTGTCAGGTCGCGAATCTGGGTCCGACCGACGCCAAATATTTAGAATTTTAAATGGCACAAAATTTATCCCTGTGGTGCACTCTTCACGTCATCAATGAGTGCCCGTGAGGTGACGCCTGGTAAACGCCCGCACGGTACAAATATGTCACATCCAGCAATGGGTAATATGCCGCGATGATATATTTATTTATTTATTTAGAACGATAGTTATATGGAATGGATCTTAATACAGTTTACAGCATAACTAAATTTCTATGTATATTTAAATTAATAAAAATTAAATAGCGGGAGGTTTGGTGTTGGCCACATCAGATTTTTTTATTTATTTTGTTAAAAACTTCAATAATCCAGCTAAGTATTTCCTTCTTGATTTAGAACTCCCGAACATTTGAATGACATCTTAACTCCTTAATCTTTGTTAAGACGACAAACTTCGACCTCACATTGTGCTAATTTGGTTTGAATCCTGTTAAACATTTCTCGAAATTCAGCACAGGAAAGGACTTAGTACTCAGGCCTTAGAATCCACTTAAAGTTCGAAAGAGAAACTCAAGATTCAGTCACCATGAGTCCGTGCAAATCCGATGAAAAGATTCACGCACTTTTAACGGTGATTTCGTTTCCAGCTTCCATATAGAAAAACTAAAAAAAATGTGACGTTTTTCGTTCTGGGTTTCAGGAGCAGGATTTACTTTCGCTTTTGAACTTGACCTATTCCGCTATATTCACATTGATTTAATGCGCAGGGCTGCTTCAACACTATGAAGTCAGGCACGCACAAATTGTTATTGGACATTGTAACCCTACTTGGGATAGGATGTCTTATTAAATTTGTAACCGGTGATAAGCAGTTAGTTAATAGAATTAGTGATTTACTGTATACATATTAATGACTGACTGCGGTAGTATAATTTGGGGGCTGCTACTCAAGAGAAGTGAGCTGGTTCATTGTCGTGTTCGTTATAAATAATAACAAAACAAAAGGAACAATAAGTAACCAAAGTAACTTAACAACATATTTAATATAGGCAACCATGCTCGACTAAGTTTTAAAGGTGCATTTACAAATGAAAATTATGTTTATGGTTTTTATTTAGGTTTAAGTAAGTCATTCATAAATATAAGTTTAAATTACGTGAAAATTACAGACATCTGTATATATGCTTCAAAAACAAGATTAATATGTCGGTAGAGCAGTACTCAACAAGACACCTGTGCGCCGTGAAACTGTCATTCGCTTGGCCTTATTGGTTATATTTCAGCAATTAAGTTATGACAGTCTCCATGTTCTTCTCGCATTTGTTTAAAAAGCCGAATCCACCAAGAGGATACTAAATAAAGATGGGTATACATATCTATAGCATTTGAAACTCGTTCTCATTGGTGAAGTTTGTGACGTCAAACTAAATCATAAACCTAAAGTTTGAACCTTGCAATGTTTAGCTTTATGATTTGGATTTAGAAACCCTAATTTCTGAAGTGTGAATTGAGTCATTACATAATATGCGACCAAAGTCTTTAAATGTAAAGTATAAACCATATATCTAAACCTAATTTTCATTTGTGAATGCACCTTAAACCGTCACAAAGATTGAGATTATTAATCTTTGTTTTAATAATCTCTATTTTTCTGTTGTGCATCATGGATTTACCAGATTCAATATACCTGCGGAAAAGTTTACATTAGCTTGACTGGTAGAACTATTTCTCCAAGATCGAATAAACACCAACGATCGATCAGATTGAACCAACCAACCTGGAAAATCGTCAGTCGCAAAACATGTCCTGGAAGGACTTCACCTAATCAAATTCGAAGAGACAAAATTCTTGCAAGACCTACACACCTCAACAACAGGTTAATTAGAGAAGCAATAGAGATTTTTAAAACCATGAATAACAATTTCAATCATTGTGACGGTTCAGAACGTAGTTTAGAACTTAGTCGAGCATGGCTTCTTAAAAATATTAAATATGTTGTAATATGTTACCTTGGTTACTTGTTGCTATTGTTTCGTTATTATTATTTATGCAATTTTATCAGTGTATGCTGCCGAAACGTTCGGTTGTTATAATATACAGAATATAAACCAAAAGGTGTATTATTATAGTTATTCACTTGCTTAGTGTTCCACTATTTCAAAGTCATTAACATTTGCACATCAAATTTAACAGCAACAAAAGGGTAGCAATATCTGACAGGAAACATTTCGCTAGTCTATATAATAATTAAGTAATAATAAAGATATTAGCATGGCCACGGCTTATTGCCTATTTCTTGGTGTGCCAATCTGCTTTTATTCTTAAATATGTTTTCAAACGATCTGATGACGGTGAATATGATGCACCAGTAGTGACAGCAACAGAATTCTATCAAATGAGGCATTTGTTTTCGCTTTTCGCCACGAAGCGAAAATTTGGTAGCATGCCTGTATCAAAATATTCGCTTGCAAGCGTACGACTCCAGACGAAAGTATTAAACTAACGTCATTATTTTGTCACAATTAAATTCAAAGCCAATTTATATATTTATCGTATACAACTGTCATCATATTTCCTATTTTAATGGTATAAAACCTTAAAATTCCCAAAATAAAAAGCGAATATAGAATTCTAAAGTGCATGCTACCAAGATTCATAAACGTAAAATCGCATTCGTCTGTTTTCTATGATAGAATTCTAAAGTGCGTGAAGTCACTACTGTAGTAATTTTACCCTTCTTCGCCTTGTTTGGCATACACTACCCACTGGCAATATATTGTTTGGACTGTTTCTTGGTCTCAGTTGTGTAGTCGCGTATCAATGACGTTTTAAGTCCTGTAGATTCCGCTAAAATAGCTATAAATTGCCATTGGAACAGCTTACTCGTTTTGGATTTTTTCGATTCAAATGATCACCAAACACAGAGATATAGACAAATTTGGCACTTGGAGTGTATTATTTTGCTTTGTATCTTAGTGACAAATTCTTTACGCAAGATATAGTTTAGTACGTATAATTTTGTCAATTTACGCTGTAATATCTGTGCGATATTTTCATTTTATCCAGACCTAAATCTCTGAAAACAGTACCAAGTACTTTTATATTTTAAATAAATCAAAGGGTGCCTGTCTTTGATCGCGCCATTTTTCTATCCCGCTTTAATCTTTGATTTATGATTTCGTTTAAGAGAATTATAATGCAAGCTCCTTTGAACAGAAATCCATAAACTAACCAAAGTTTTGGCTGTAAATTTACTGTCAAAGTTCGAAATCCAATCCAATCATATGTCTATGAACAAACAGTATTACCATCTGCCCTTTGTCAGTATATGAATTACTACATCACTAGGAATTCATATGAATTGATATTAATTACAGATTTGATGTTGCTAATTACATGTATGTATATCGATACAGTGGAGCAAAATAATTAGTAATATAATGGATATAATATGTATGTTCGACCGGCTTACATTTTCAAACCTACACAAATGGAGAAAAATTTCTACAAAATTTTTATAATTTGTTTTGTTTTGTTAAAAATGTAAACTAGCCAAACTTTTTTGAGGCTGGATTCGAATGTTAACAGTTATATAAATATATAATTTTCGTTTTACAAATATATTAAAATTGATTCAATCAAATGCTTTTAAGATATCATGTTACTCACATCAGCAACGTTGAAAGAAACTTATTTTAATCTTCTTAACATCATTCTTATTCATATGCTTGAAGCAATTTTAACAGGTTGTTAACAATGTAAATTTTTATCTCATTTCATTAACCAACTTTCTCTAATGTATAATTTATGATCAACATCTCGTTTCTTAAAAGATAATGTAATAATGAAAAGTATTATTATGTTATTTGATGTAACAGAAGTGACATAAGACTCATAAAATATTTGGAGAAAACAAGATACTTTATTTGCAATTTGTTTATTTTGAATTAAAAAATTAATTGAATTTTTATTAAATATACCCAAAATTTGTAAATGTCAAATTCGTCATAAGATAAAAATTTACTTGTAATACGTAAAATATTTGATATTTTGTATGTAATGTCAAGTTCAAAGTATAAATGATGTAATATAAAGTTTTTTGTAAAAAATCGGCTGTACAAGATTTATATCGACATCTGCTAATAACAAATTAATTTAAATTACTTGAATTAACTGCAATTTTTTTAACACTAATTAACAATAATTTTATTGAGTGTGTTTTCTTGTTGGACGTCACTATTTCACCTGACAAATATGTTGCAACACATTTAACTTAAACTTGATAAAAAGTAGTTTTTCCAGTTTAAAATCTGTTTAAGAATCTACAAGAGAATCCTCTACTGTCGCGTTATATTGTATTCATTTTTACTTGTTTCGTTTACAATTTGTTTTCTCTTATTTTTTATATCCTTGTACTTATATATTTACTGTTACTTTTAAGAGTTTATAATATTCTCATACTTATAAGAAGATATAAACTCACATATTCTTGTTTACGTGAATATTAGCTTGAAGATAATGTAACTTATAACATAGCACGTAAGTACGCTAATAAGGGTGGAAGATTACAGCTTCTGTATCTAATTAATTGGACATTATTGTTTGTTACATTTATATAACTTAAAATTACTTTGTTAAAATTAAGTATATTGATACTACTATTGTTAACCAATAAGTAACTATATTCATGGCAGTGATATATCATTAATTATATAACCATTTGTTACAATAGTATATTACTAGCGAAAAATCGGCGAGGCCAAGTTTTCCCTAAGGCTCCGCCGATAGTGTTTTACCATAGTCTATACGTATATCCAATCCGTCTATGCACAATTTAAAACCAAAGTGCTAACGCTAACAGTCTTGTCAGATACCCAAATTCTCTCAAACGAATTAACTTTATGCATAAAGCAAAAGCCAATTAACGTGTCAGAATTTTGTCATATGTATCTAACAGTCCTTAATTAAACCTCTCATTTGATACCAAACACGACATATTTCTAACATCTTCACGCACAAAACAAAAGCCGACTGAGATATCTAATTGTTAAAACTTCTATATTATAGCTATACAGAAAAAATTTCACTTGATCCCAATCACGACATGGTTCTGATAAATTTATGCAAAAAACAAGAGCCGGTCGACTTGATGCCTAAATTTTGAAAATTCTATAGTTTAGCCATGCATAAAACTTTTCACTTAATATCGAACAGGATATATTTCTGACAAATTTATCCGAAAAATAAGAATTTTTTTGTAAAGGGATGTCGTGGAGAAATGTCAAAATACGACAGCTCGCTCGGATACTGTTTTCTTGCAAAAAATGACAGTAGTATTTCAGAAGTATAATCAAAAAATGCATTAAATATAAATTTTCGACATACCTATATACCGGGTGGCGCTCCAAATCCGTTACATAGGTATTTAACATGGGAAAATAGTTTAAATACTTCGAAAATAAGGGGGTTTTGTTTTACCAGCTCGTCACTCATATGAATTCCATATATATTGTTTTGATTGGCGACTCAAAGACCACCTATAAATATATAACGAATACCGAGTTAGGAGGTGGAGTCTATTATCAATGGAAGTAGACAAATTCAAATAGCGGACACGTGGCTACCAGTCCAGTATTGCAATTCTCAAACAGTTTTTATTTTAATATAAATTTCTTGCATTAAACTTAATAACTTTGTTACACTTGCAATTATAAAGCATGTAGACTTGTACAGTGTTATAATATTTATTTGTTTTTTATAAATATAATTTAAAAATAGCATACATTCAAGAACATTTTAGATCCACGAAGAAAACCATAACTTGCTTATTCACTGGAATTTCACCAATAGTCTTAGTTTTACTTATACTATCTGATGAATTTATAAAAAAAAAATGGTGGAATCCCTTATTCCTTAACGTTCGATGTACAGAATTAAAAAAATATGTGATTTGAAAATTATTTTGAGACAGGTAAAATTTTTAGTTGTCATTTTTAAAGTAAGCATTGATCTTTGTTTATTATTTACTTAACGTCTCGCCTCCTTAACGGTAAGTGTTTCGCAGCACTTTCCGATGTGATTCACATCACTTACCGATCAATAATTTGCAAATAAAATTTACTGCTTTGGAAAAACTATTGGTAAACATTAAAAAAACATGCAAAAAATTATAACAGAAACAGACAGTTGTATATACAGGTGTTCATTTTATTATCTCGAGAACTATAAGAGCTACAAAGACGGTTAAATGGGCAAACAATTTCTATTTAAAAAACGACTAGTAATTCTCAAAATACAGGACCTATCTTTTAATTTTAAATGAAAACATATATTTTTTATTCGTTCATTCGTTAGAGAATTTAATTCTGAATTCAGTAATATAATATTTTTATTCTCTAACATCACGATTTTTTTGAGATAAATGTATGCAAAATTTTATATTAATTTGATTAAAATATGGCTACAATAAGAGTGCCTTGAATGGAAAAAACGAATACGTATTAATTCTTTTTACATAAAATTAGAATGCTATGAAAGAAATACGTGAATATTTTATTTGCGTTGGCATTTATGATCAACTACAAAAAAAAAAAAGATTGATTTCTTTCGGTCAGGGTACTCGAGATAGAAATGGTGGCCCATTTAAAATGAACACCCTGTATAACAGCTTTTGTCTTATATATAAAAGAAGTCCTAAAACTTCCACACTGTGCATGTTTGCAAACAGTGTATCACTTTTAGCTTGTGCAAATTATACTCATTTTTATTACAGATAATCCATGCTGATTATAAATTATAGTTCGAGTCTGCAGCTTTCTGGAAATTTCCTAACCTTCGTTCTAGTTTATGATCCTGCTTTAAAAAGCTGGTTACAGGTCCGGTACTTTTATAAACTAGTGATGTTGTAGTACAGTGTGTGAATAAAAACCCAAAGATATATGAAGCTGCTTTCTGGGAAGCTGTCTCGACCAAGGTGTGGCGTTTAAATAATTGCGAAGCGACTGCAGTAGCAACTATCTTCATTTAAAATTCTTGCTCATGCTGTGTTATTTCCTAACTGGCTTAAATCATGTAAATCACGAATATGTTTTAAAATAATAAATATTTGTAGATTCATACATTGTATATCATTAATTTCTTTACAAATTGTTTAAGAAACATTTTAAATAAAACTTTTAATTTTGTCCGATGAAAGACAGACTATTGCAAAATACAAAAATCTGATGTGGCCAGCACATAACCTTCCGCCAGTTCAAGAATTTTGACTAAATATCATGCAGAAAGCTCCTCGCAAAAGATTTTATTTCTTGTACATTACCTTCCGGCAGTTGTATGTATTTTAAACAAATTCCATGCAGAAAGTTTGTAGCAAAAGATCCTATGTTTCGAGTAAAATTATACACTGCCATCTTTTAAACATAATTTTCTTAATATAGTAGCTTTTTCCATAGCTGACTGAAATGATGTCAAATCGTATAGAAAATAAAATATTCTTTAATATTTATGACATTAAATTTGAAAAAATTATATTTAACATAGTTTTTCAAAAAAAAAACTGTTAAAATCTTCAAATGAGGGTACTTCCGGTTGACCTATTGTAGCCAAAATCTAATCAGCTCGTCATATGGATGTAAGGAAGAATAATACGAACGAATTATAATTTTTGAAATTGTAGTATTAGAGTTATCGCAGACGAAAGTTTTGTTACACACACACACACACACACACACACACACATACACTCACACACACACACACATACACACACACTCACTTACACACATACATACATACATACATACATACATACATACATACACACACTCACTTACACACACACACACACACACGCACACACACACACACACACACACACACGCGCACACGTACACGCACGCACGCACACACACGCACACGCATACGCACACATACACACACATACACACACACACACACGCACACACACACACACACACATACATACATACATACATACATACATACATACATACATACATACATACATACATACATACATACATACATACATACATACAGACATCATCGTAAAAATAGTAAAATCGTATTCAAGGACCCTAAAACATGCTTATTGATTAAAAATTCATCATCGAATCTTTGGACCAAAGACAATACCTTCCTTACCTAAAGGTGACGCAAGGTAAAAAATAACAGATGGTACTTAGCGGTTTATATAATGTATCAAACATGAAAATGTAAGGTTTTTTTTAGCTTGATCACAGACTTTTATATATTTAACCGACTTCGTAGCTCTTATAGTTGTTGATATAATTACTAAAAATTTAAAAAATCTGATGTGGACACCACACGACTTCCTCGTACACAACTTACACAAGACCAATATGAAGTATAGACCCAAATATATAATTGCACATATTTGACGTAATTTGACATTAGCATCTATTTTTTATTTTTTTGTTATTTTTTGTCCTAATCCACAGCAAGCTTCATTACAAAAACCAAAAATTATATAAGTTTTAAATATACATATCTCGCTTATACAAAGGACTAATTTAATAGTACTTGATGTGCTAGACACAGAATTTAATTCTCTAAAAATTTTATTTGAAGCATTTATTTCTAAAATCAAAATGAAACCATTTTATTGAAGAAAAACTGTTAACACCTTCAGGTAATATGCCACTTCCGGTTAGCCTGTTTTAACCAAAATCTGCTATGTTATTCCAATTGACATAAAAGTCTTATATACCAAATTTGAAAAGTGTTAGATTATATTTTAAGATAGTTTTTTATTAAAATCTATTATAGGCTTCAAATAAAGTACTATTTCTAGAAATTATGTAATGACCAAAAAGGGAGGTGCACAACTAGATGTTATAGCAGTCCTAAATACAAAATTTCAACTTTCTACGGCTTACCGTTTTTGAGTTATGCGAGATACATACGCACGTACGTACGTACGTACGTACAGACGTCACGACGAAATTAGTCAGAATGGATTCAGAGATGGTCAAAATGGATATTTCCGTTGAAATCTCAAAACCGAAATTTTTCGCGATTACAATACTTCCTTTACTTCGTACAAGGAAGTAAAAATGGTCCGTTTTCTTTGCATCCATGGTTTTTATTAGTTATATCCTCTTTCAAGGTCGATTATTTCAATCCAAGGTCGTGTAAACTGACCACCACTTTCAGTTTTAATTCCATGTATTTAATTAGTGTGAATTATCTCGTGGAAAGTAAATTTAATGCACGACCAGTTTGATTGCTTTTTTGTGGATTCTCCGATGAGTTTGTAATTAATTTTGTGATGAGAAAACGACTCTATTTTTTGGAATAATTACACGCAAACACGAAAGGACAACAAGTAGAAGACTTTATTATAATTTTGGTGAAAAAATATCAGAAATATGGATCTCACATTGATAAGTTTATATAAATTAGATATGCAAATACTTTCGAATTGAAAAAGTTATCCGAGATATGGAAATTTGTAAGAATAGTATTGGATTTTTGTGAAGGATGCGGCAAATATACCAACCAGAAATTAGATATAACTTTAGAAGGGTATTCATAGAATGCCGTCCGCTTTATACCGGAAACTAAACTTCTCTAACAATACAAAGATCTAATAAACGTTTTGATAATGTGTTTTGAAGATATAAATACGCGTAGATAGAAGTTTTCAGAAAGATCTGTTTATGTATTTAAAATTATATGCAAATAAAAGTTATTTATATCGTAAAGTTTTTATTTATTTGGGTGAAGTGTAAATATTAGACAATTATTATTAATTAAAATAAAGGTCCGCCTATTGACCTCCCCAGCGTCTATATACTCAACTGACTCAACAGCGTCTGTATATTCAACTGCTCGGACAGAAGTCACACGTTTCACCTTACTGTCTGTCTATTTATGTAACTTTCTCTTTCCACAGCCTCAGTATCACCAACTATCCGTATGCCACAATTCTTCAACACCAATGCCGAGTATCCACTCCAACTCGCTGTTACTGTCCTTGCATACCTACACTTCTACTGTCCTCGTACACTATAGCTTCTCAATACTCGTCAACACTACCGAGTGTTCACATCCCAGTCTACTAGTAACTTCCAGAGTACCTACTCCACTCGACACTTTACTGCATACGCTCACTACGATACTGCTGTGCTTCACTAATACTCTATGTAAATGTCTCTATATGTCTCTCCATGAAACTAACTATGTAACTATGATGTAACTAGCTAACTATGTATGTAACTAACTCTCGAGCATAGCTGCGTCCCTTTTATACAGCTGCCATTAACTTCCAGAGAGCTATAGAAAGTTCAAGCGCATAATAACAATGAACTCAAAAGGTTCAGGCGACCGGAATTAATTAAACACGTCGCGGCTTGTTTGTTTACTTAGCCCGGTTGCTAGCGTGATTGCGTCATCGCTATACTTAGACGCTTGTTCAGCGTAGCAGCAAAATTTAAATTTATTTCAATGTAACATGAATTCAGCTGATCTTAAAAAATAATTGTGGACTGAAACGTTCGATTGCTCTATCGAATTTAGTCTTTTAGACTATCCCTTGGCAAACAATTATTGACCCGCCACTGGAATATATCTTTGACGAACTGATTTATAAGTCAAGGACTTTGAAAAGAATATCGATAGATATATTTATTTATTTTTTATATCATTTTGAAACGAAGTATAGTTTTCGTTTAAATTTACCTCTACATTTTTAAGAACAAAAATGTTCTAGGAAGTGTAATGGCAACTTCACAGAACCCAAATAAATCCTAACTTAAAAAGTCACTCAGCATAGATCTCCAATTGAAAAGCTAAACAGTTTTCGTTTTTTTTGTGATTGTTGACGGCTCTAGTCCGCACTGTGACAAGTTGTAAGGCCAGCTATTAGTCTAAGACTTTTATCCGTTATACTATCTCAGGGTGGACCTGACATATCCAGAATTTATTTCACATTGCGAACAGATCTTTTAAGAGAAATCTGACTCTGAATAAGATGCAAATCGTAAAATGTAACCAGTGAAGTATAAACAGTAATGTAATAAATGTTTCCTTATTTTTTAGGTTGTCAATCTGAAATATCAGATTTTGATATAATCTGTTTTTGACAATCAAATAATGGCTTTAATCGAATTATTCAAGATCAGTCTGTCGTGTACTTTTAGAACCATATAACTTGAGATATCTGATAATATCAGTAGTAACTTTCCTTTCATATACGCGATCAAGTTATAGAATTGAACTTGTCAGTTGTAAGCTGTATTAGAATAATGTATGCAACAAAAGGTTTGAGAAATGTTAGACCTCTTCATTAAGTATTTTTACCTCCCACTACTTTTGGTAAGGGAGGTATAGGGATTGTGCTAAAAATCGCATATCGAGATTTTGGTAAGTGACCACGTTTTAAGGTACCTAAAATCCAATTTTAACATTTTCAAGAAGATTTCTTTGTGTATGTGTGTATGTGTGTATGTGTGTATGTGTGTATGTGTGTATGTATGTATGTATGTATGTATGTATGTATGTATGTATGTATGTATGTATGTATGTATATATATATATATATATATATATATATATATATATATATATATATATATATGTGTGTGTGTGTGTGTGTGTGTGTGTGTATGTGTGTATGTGTGTTTGTGTGTGTGTATGTATGTATATGTGGATCCTCCACTCTAACTCAAATACTATCATTAAGAAAAATTTGATACCTTGTATTTTTTCTGTAATGGAAAGAGCCCATTAGATTTTTTGAAAATCGTATAACCGGAAATGGCACTTTACTAGGAAGCTCAAAAGAGTTTTTCTTCGAAAAATACCTTTAAATGTTACTTTTATAATAAAAATTAAAGACTAGATATTAAATTTTCTATAGATTTGCATTAATACTTTTTCTATATATTTTATGGATAAATTTATAAAAAATATTAATAATTTACATTCCAGAGCCTACGCAGTTAGTCAAATGTATGTAACTGACAGATAATTGCCACTATCAAAGAACTAATCATTTCAAAATAATATTAGCAACGTTTTAAAAAGTATATAGAACAATAGAAAAGGATTTCAATACAGTTACAAGCATAAGTAAATAATGTAGGTATGTATTTAGATTAAAAAAAATTAACGATACACAAAAATGTTTATACTAATCCTCATTTTTGGAGTAGTGAATTCTATTTATCCCGGTATTTAAAATTTAATCTTCATTTTATTATAGCTCCTGTGACCCAATTGTTAGAGCAACGCCTCTTGTCATGAGTGCCGTCGAGGCTCTGTGTTCGAATCCCACTAAGGCATGGATGTGTGTGAATGTGAACCCACTTTGTAATTGGGATTTAATCCTATTGAGGAGTTTTAAAAAAAAGGTAGTTACTTTGATTAGATTAGACTATATTTTAAGAAATAAACTGTCAAAATTAGAATAAAATTCGCTAATCCAAAAGTACGGATTAACTTAATAATTTTTGTGACACGGGCTGTAAATGGCGATAGGTATTGTGTTGGCCACACCGTATTTTTTTTTATTGAAACGTTGACATAATTTTACAACACTGATACGGGACTATGTATTTATTGTGTTCAATGACAATTAGATTAGACTATTTATTAATAAAATTTGGTGCGTAAAATTTTCTCCAAACTTCTTTACATATGTTATTAGAGGCCGCTTTACATTAGCCGCGCAATCTCACTAACAAGCAGATACTATAAACTGTGCATTTGATGAAAAGATATAAGCATCATTTCCTGAAGACAACACAAAAAATGAAAGAAAGGAAGAAAAATGAGCTTGCCTAAATGGAGCAAAGAGTCTCCAGCAGTAAATAGGAATCTAATAGTAGATGAAAATGCTGTTTTGCTTCATTTCTTCGGTCCTTTGAAAGAGATAAAAAACAAGAACTACTACAGATAGTTACTGAAAACATCTAAGTTTTCAAATTAGGAAGGCTTGAAATGTATTTCGAGTGGAGATAACAGCAATGTGGCAAGTCGTTGACTATTATTGAATTTTTCAAGTAGATTCGAATGCAATAAAAGAAAAGTTTCTTGTTTTAAAGTGTACGTAGATAAGTTTAGTTGAACACGTTTTACGATACATAATACATTTTTCTAATTTCGCATTCACAAATTGAATTTTGTACAAATGTTTTCAGGGAGGTATAGGGATCGTGCTTAAAATCGCATATTGAGATTTTGGCAAATGACCACGTTTTAAGGTCCCTAGAATCTAATAACATTTTTACGATGATGTCTGTGTATATATGTATATGTGTATACGTGTGTGTGTGTGTGTGTGTGTGTGTGTGTGTGTGTGTGTGTGTGTGTGTGTGTGTGTGTGTGTGTGTGTGTGTGTGTGTGTGTGTGTGTGTGTGTGTGTGTGTGTGTGTGTGTGTGTGTGTATGTGTGTGTGTGTATGTGTGTGTGTGTGTGTGTGTGTGTGTATGTGTGTGTGGTTTCTGTTTACCTTCAAATACTATCATTCAGAAAATTTTGAAACTTTGTATTTATATCTTATTCTAATGTGGAAAGAAGCCATTAGATTTTGGTGTAAATCAGATAACCGGAAATGGCACTTTACTTGAAGCTCAAAATAGTTCTCCGAAAAATAGCTTTAAATGTTATTTATTCGAGATTTGTTATTATAAAAATTAAAGATTATTAAATTTTCTATTGGTTTGCATTAATACTTTTTCTATATATTTTGTGGACAAATTTATAAAATTATCTATAATTTAAATCACAGAGCCTACGCTTTAAACACAACTCCTTGATTAGACAGTTCATATGTCAAATGCAGGCAAATGTATGTAACTGACAGATAAATGTCACTATCAAAGAACTAATTATTTCAAATTAATAATAACGTTTTGAAAAGAAAATAGTAAATAGAACCACAATTATATGGATTGGGACTTAATACAGTTTTCAGCATAAGTAAATATGTATGTATATTTGAATTAGTAAAAGTTAAATGGCGGGAGGTATTGTGTTGGTCACATTAGATTTTTTTAGTCTACAGTTCATATCTCAAATGTATGTAACTGACAGATTAATGTCAAAGAACAAATCATTTCAAATTAATAATAGGAACGTTTTAAAAAGAAAATAGTAAATAGAACTATAGTTATATGGAATAGATTTTAATGCAGTTTCTAGCATAACTAAATATGTATGTATATTTAAATGAATGAAAATTAAATAGCGGGAGGTGTTGTGTTGGCCACATTTTTTAAATTGTGAAGTTAGTAACTTTTATTACTTGTTCATGGACATTTACTGAAAATAGACTTTTTATAGTAAAATATTTTCATCAAACAGTAAAGCACTCTTTTCAATTAAAATTCAAAGTATTTAATTGTAGGTTCATAACATAATAACTACTAATTTTAACTCAAATGTCAAAATAAATTAAATTAGAAAAGTTTATTGAAACTGTCAATG
Source organism: Harpalus rubripes (assembly GCA_963082715.1). NCBI lineage: Eukaryota > Metazoa > Arthropoda > Insecta > Coleoptera > Carabidae > Harpalus > Harpalus rubripes. The sequence continues at coordinate 18,216,156 of OY720460.1, forward strand.
TTTCCAACCTTGATATTTTAATATTTTTTTAATAATAATTTTGAAATAAAAGTAAATTAATGCAAAATAGGAAAAAAGGTTGAAAAACACGTATTGCAATGTCCATTTGTAATACTCATACTTTGCGTAACTCGCCTTCAGCTCGATTACGTATTCTGTACTCGTCTTACAATAAGGATCATTGTAATACTTTCAGTGTACTATTGTAATATCGGTGCGGATTTAACACATAAAAATGAAACACTTCATAAATAGGTAGAGGCAGAGACTTGTGGTTATCGCATTTTATTTTACAGATGAAATGTCCTGGTTCTAGTGGTAACCTGACAAACAAGAAATAAAAATTGGAATTGTTTATTGTCATTGTAAAACAAACAGTGAACGATAATTTCGCTAATCCTATATTACTTGTGACAGGGGTAGGATTGCTGTATCATTTAGCATAAAGTGTTGTATCATGTATTAATTAATTTACTAATTCAACTGAGAGACACAATTGTGAATTAATTATTTGATCCATAGAAGATAGGATTATAATCTATTGACATTTGAACCCACGAGATTTACTTTATTACTCGAACATTAATATTCAAGAGCTTAGGGACTTTGGGTTTATTTTTGTGGTAACGAAACAGGCGAGAGTAAAAAACAATAAAACCGAGTTAAATATCCGGTAACGCAAATATTTTTTGTGAGCTTAAAACCTACTTATAAATTACGTAATAAATTTATACGACGCATAAAAAATAAATTAAATATTATTAAGACATTAATTGTTTTGTGAAATGTCATAGTTGAATAAAATCTCTAATCAAACGAATTAATTAACGTAATAATTATAGTCGAATTTCAAGCTATTTATCTTTGCTGTGCACTTTCCTTTGACATAAACCTACGCACCTTGATGTTCAGATGTTCTGCGGATCACAATATTCAACTGTTTCGACATGGAGAAAATATTATCTGCGCCAGCTAAGATGACATATTTATCCAACATTTGAAAGTTCAAGTAAATGTCTTCGGAGATGGATAAAACGAAACAAAAATTACAATGTCTTTAAAGTTTTAATTTATACATGACATCACTCAATTTTAATTATAATGTAATTAGACTGTGGTTCATCACGTTTTAAAATGTCGAGCACAGTTAATTTCATAATTGTCGAAGCCTTCGAAAAATTAGAAATGTTTTATTCCGGAAATTAGGTATTATTCGCTGTTTTACGAGTAATTCACTTGTTTAGTGTTCCATTGTTTCATAGTTATTAACAATTGCTCATCAACTTTTACATGAATCAAGGGCAATAATTTCTGACAATAATTATGGAACATTTCGCTAGTCCATATACAATCACGTACACTAGCAAATCGTGCAACATGCTGAAGAAATATGAAGGAAAAATAATCGCAACGCAAATAAAATACTTTAGAAAGATTGTAGGAAAAACAAAAAAGTTCCAGGGATAGAAATGAAAACATAAGGAAGATGATAAATCAACAACTACATAGTAACCAAGATAAAGCAGAAGCAAGTGGGCTATTTCGGACACATAATGAGGATGTATCAGAACAGCGAGACAGCCTAGTAAGAAAAGTAGTAGAAAAATATGAACAAAAAGGGAAAGAGGAGACAGAGATAAGCATGGGAAGGAAGAATTGTTAAATTCTGGATTAAAAAATCTCATATGCCCAAAACCAGTGGGATGGGTAGGCATTTTATTTTTGTTAATTTAAATACGTACATACATACATATTTACTAATGTTGGAAACTATATTAAGTTCCTTCCCATAAAACTACACATGGTTCTATTTACTATATTCCTTTTAAAACTTTAAGATATACTGAATCGTTAACTTCTTATTACAGAGCTCTAGTGGTAAAGAAAGTATTTATTAATTCACCATTTGTTTTCCAAGATAATTATATTATTATATTTTTTTTCAAATTATTTATGATTCAGTATATCATGAAACATTGTACAATGCTCAACCGTTACTTGATATTTATGTGCTCGCACGGATAACAAGCTCACTTCCCTCGATCCTTATGTACCGTGCACACCCGCGTAAAGGTCTGAGTAACGGTCTTAGTTAGTTAGTATTTTGACAGTAACTTAAATATGTATTCCTCGACTGGATCAAAGTAATACTGGGAAAACTTGGAGAAAAACAGTCTGATGAACACGTTTGAAAATTGTTTTATTATATAGCCGACGTTTCGGCACCAAATATGCCTTCTTCAGGGAAATGTAAACTTACTAAGTTGATTTTTTTTTAAATGTTCAATTACAAAAGTATCTTGTCATACATAATATAACAAGTGATATGATTATCATCGATGATATTCTCGAGTGAAACCGAGTTACAGATTTGAAATGTACTGTTTTTCTCCAAGTTTTCCCAGTATTATTTTAACAGTAACATTTATCTGTCAGTTATATACATTTGAGGTCTATGACGGAAGTACTACTATTTGAAAAGTATTGTGGAAGAATACTTCCATCACTGAACTGTGTAACCTAGGAGCAAGAAGTTTGTTTACAGCATAGGCTCGGGGATTTATATTGTAAATCATTTTAAGTAAAGTGCCATTTCCGGTTATTCGATTTACACCAAAATCAAATGGCTTCATATCAGCAGTGGGATCGCGCCGTTTGGAGCTATAGAATTGAAGCGATAGATAGAATACGCGAATTTGGTATCACGCCGTATATCGTTTTGTAGAATAGAAGTGTAATTCGGCTACTTTCGGTTTTTGTATGTTCTGTTTTGTAAAAATTGAGTAATATTTTGGTATTTTGTACTTGTAGGTAATTCTTGTGATCAAAATAAATTTTTCTATAAAGAAAAATTTACGTTTCATTTCTATCTATTTTGACGTAAGGATGCGAAAAAAATGAAGTTTTTTTTCTGGGCGCGACTTGTAGTGTATTTTTTATAAATACCGTTTCCCTAGCCACAAGTCGCCACTTTTCTACATTTCTATATGCCGCGATTCCACTACAGAGTACGTAATATAGAAATATATGGTTTAAAATTTTTCTGAATGATACACACAAACAAACACACATAGAAACACACATATCATCACCATCGTAAAAATGTTAAAAGAGTATTCTAGGGACCTTAAAACGTAATCATTTCAAAATCTTAACATGCAATTTTTAGCACGATCTGTACACCTTTCTTACCAAGTGTAGCGAAAGGTAAAAATATAAAATTAGAAGAAATTAAAAACATGGTACAGAAGTACTAGAAGTAGAAGGAATGAATTAAAAATTAACCTAATTTTCAAGTTGTTTAGGTCAGATTCGATCCAGGGATGATGAAAGATAACTGGTAACTTAATTCAATTACTCTGAGCCTAGACTACTAAAAAATAATAATTTTGAGACATCCCCATATTAATTTACAAATCCTCATCTGCGTAATTGTACCTAAATCTCGCTTCATAACTCTATTATTGGTCTCTAAATATAGTAATTAGTCCCGAAACTGGATCATATCCTGGAGAACCGTAACTCATAACATCAATTACATTTCGACTCAAGAGAAATGAACACGAGCAGACCGTTAGAAACAACTGGCACGAAGCTAACCAATAGCCTACAGGGAGTAGACAGATAGTGTGCCTTGGAAAATTGTTTTCAGTTGATTGAAATAATTGTAAATGTATTCTAGCACGAGTGCGTAGTGGAGAGTGGGCGAACGAATAAATACTTGAATTGCCTTTTGTAACGTGTGTTTTATGGTATTTTCTCTGTTGAGGCTTTCATTTACATTATTTTTTTTATAAAAATATTTGACATTTGACAATTTCCACCAAGAAAATTTTTTGGTAGAATTATTAGGTTGACAGTTGGTGACATGCCAATCTCAAATAACAAAATATCACCAAAAATCGTTTAAAAATGAAGCTCCTTTTAACATCAATATGCGTGCTAGAATGGAACATTCTGAATCCGAAACAAAGGAACAATATTATTGAAATTAAAGTATGTTTTTATTATTTTACTCCTGTTTTGTTGTGTTTTAATATTTGTTGAGTTGGTACTAGCACCAAGTAGATGAACTAGTGCATACAAACATGTGCAGATAGACGTACATTGAAACATTTCTAAGGAAAAATCTGATGTGGCTAGCATATGCTACCTTCCGTCAGTTCTATATGTATTTTGTACAAATTTCCTACAGAAAGTTCCTTGAAAAATTCTATTCCTTGTACATTGCCTTCTGACAGTTGTATATATTTTACACAAATTCCATACAAAAAGTTTTTAGAAAAAGATCCTATATTTTCAGTAAAATTATAACAAACATATTATGTTAATTGCACTTGACACTGACATCTTTCAATGAGAATGAATTTTCTTAATATAGCAGCTGTTTCCAAAATTATAGCATAGCTGGCTAATTTATGAAATTTAATTTCTTTGTAATTTTTTAATTCTATAACCATTTAATATAAAGTATAAAATGCAGTCAAATCATATAGACAATAAAATATTCTTTAACATTTATATTAACTTCAAATGTGAAAAAATGATACTTAACATCGTTTTTTCAAGAAAAACTGTTAAACCTTCAAATTAGGGTACTTCCGGTTGATCAATTATAACCAAAATCTAATCAGCTCTTCATGTGAATGTAATGAAGAATACGAAAGAATTATATTTTTTGGAATTGTAGTATTAGAGTTAACGCAGGCAAAAATATTGTCACACACAGACACACCCACGCACACACACACACACACACACACACACACACACACACACACATATACACACACTCATATATACAGACATCGTCGTAAAAATAGTAAAATCGTATTGGGGACTCTAAAACGTGCTTATTGATTAAAAACTCATCACCACAGATAATACCTTCCTTACCTAAACGTGACGAAAGGTAAAAATTGTAAATACCTAAAGAAGAAAATCAAATTAGAAAAATAGTCATAATTTAAGATCTTAATCTATTTAATCTGCATTTAGAAGATTTGTACAACATAAATAACTTTACAAAAGAAGTGAATAATCTCTGGGGAATTTTAATGATATCAAATTAGTTTTTTATTAGTAAAATTTGTTGACAATATACTATTTTTATGACTAGTTAAAGGCGATTAGCAGTGTTCTTTAAATTATAATGTTATTATATATCGTAACTCGCATATTGTTAATACCTCGTTAAACATAATATTAGATAGATCGTATTGTGTATGTGTAATATAATATGCATTATATTTGGCACTGTATATCGTACGTGAAGTGAAAACATATTAGCCACACATATACCTAATATATTAAAGTGACGTTACAATACGCATGACTGTATATATACAAATTTGATAAAACGTCAAGCATTTATTTATTTTTTGTTCAATTCCATGGCTGTCGATATATATATATATATATATATATATATATATATATATATATATATATATATATATATATATATACATAAGTGTAAGTTTAAAATCTATATTTTAAACTAGTCGAAAGAAATATGTAAAAATTTCTCAGCATTTGCGTAGGTGTTTATAATTTGTTGAAAATGTAAACCAGATAAACTATTATGAGATGGAAAAATGAAATCCTGAACTTTTAGAAACAGTAGTTAGTTCATTCGTCCATCTTCATCAATATCTTTGACAACTTAATGATTTTTCCCGACAAATTAATGTCTAATTTTCCAATCGTTTAAGCAATTCCTTAAAGCAATCTTCTCCAAAACCCTTCTTTGCAGTATTTAACAGTAATTATCCCTTTTATTTTCAAGAAACAAATATCCCAACTTTTGCTTTTATTTTTAATGCATGTATGTTCTATATCTTATAATGTAAGAGTTTACAGGATTTTAAAAGTTTTTAAAAATTATCCAATTTCATATTTTGTAGTTTAAATTGGGCGAAAACAGTTAAAATTGTTCCACTTTGTGAACTTTAGAGAACGCATTTCAGCTGAACAAAGTAATTCTAATTCTTTGAAACAAATCAATCTTATTTCTCTCTTTTTGTGTTTTGTTATTGGATGCTTCTTTTACGCAATGGAATCGTTCTTCTTAAATTGGTTCTGAAGGGGCATCTCTTTTACTTGGTAATTGCGGAACGAATTATTTCAATCACAAAGAAAAGCAATCGAAAAAGATTCATTTGATGGATTACCAATTAAAAAAGAAACAAATGTTTCCTCAAAAAATTAGATTCAAATATGCTACGTGTTGGGTTTGTTTGGTAACGGAAACGTGTTTACAATATATATTATATATACAGAGAATTTAATTTAAAATGCAACATATGGTTTATCACTTCCATGGTTACACACTACTGTCAAAAAATGACAGCAATGTAATATTTGTCCATTTTAAAATGCAACATTATAAATAGTATTGCAGCACAGGAGATACCTCCAGAACACATCACAAATAGTATCAGTTCTTTCTACAAGAGACTAGGATATTGCCTCATTGTGAATGGAGGTATTTTTGAACATTTATTACATTAAAATTATGGATTTTTGTAAGCCAAAGTTTGTTAAGATGTGCTACATTAAAGTTTTGATATTTTGTTAATAGTATGTAGGTAATGTATTGGAAATTGGTATTGAAAATACATAACTACAAATTTTTGTATGTTGCATTTTAAAATGGATAAATATTACATTGCTGTTATTTTTGACAGTAGTGTGTAGTAACCATGGAAGTGATTGACCATATGTTGCACGTTAAAATAAATTCCCTGTATATATATATATATATATATATATATATATATATATATATATATATATATATATATATATATATATAGAATTTGTGATATCCATAGTAACCAAATGACAGCATTGTATATGAGCATTCCATTTAAAATAGAACATAGCAAATGAAATACGATATTTTAACTTAATCATTTTAGAAATGAAAAAATTGCAAGAAATATAAACATTTATTAAATATTCACTGTCACCCACAACCAATTCTTGATGTTTTGAAATTGGTACATTTTAAAATGTTCTTTCCTTACGAAATAAATCAGATACCTGTCTAAGGCTAACGTCAGCATTTTACCATTGAATTATTTGCACTTATTCTTAAACTGTATAGATTATTTTTTACTTAGAACTAAAAATACAACCCTAATTGACAGATAATATTCACTTGACAATGACAGCTTATGTTCTATTTTAAATGGAACGCTCTTATACATTGCTGTTATTTAGTTACTATGGAAATTGCAAATCTTGTTTCACGTTATAAATACTCACGGTATATATACATATATATATATATATATATATATATATATATATATATATATATATATATATACAGAGAATTTATTTTAAAATGCAACATATGGTTTATCACTTCCATGGTGACACACTACTGTCAAAAAATGACAGGAATGTAGTATTTGTCCATTTTAAAATGCAACATTATAAATAGTATTGAAGCACAGGAGATACCTCCAGAGCACATCACAAATGGTGTCAATTCTTTCTACGAGCGACTAGGATATTGCCTCAGTGTTAATGGAGGTATTTTTAAACATTACATTAAAATTATGAATTTTTGTAAGCCAAAATTTGTTAAGATGTGCTGTATTAAAGTTTTGATTTTTTGTTAATAGTATGTAGGCTACTATTGGAAATTAGTATTGAAAATACATAACTATAAATTTTTGTATGTTGCATTTTAAAATGGACAAAAATATTACATTGCTGTCATTTTTTGACAGTAGTGTAGTAACCATGGAAGTGATTGACCATATGTTGCACGTTAAAATAAATATATATATATATATATATATATATATATATATATATATATATATATATATATATGTATATATATGCCTGAGTTTCTGGTCACGAATTTGGGGAACTGGATTCGATCCCGACCGAAGCTAAAAATTTCGAATTTTAAATGGCACAAAAATGACCTCTGTGATGCACTCTCCCCGCCAGAAATGAGTGTCCGTGAGGTGCCGTCTGGTAAACACCCGCACGGTACAAATATGCCACCATTTCCGATATCTGCGTACAAAGCAGATTGGCACACCCAGCGATGGGTAATATGTGGTGATGATATATTTATTATATTAAAATTGTTGAAATTTTCGTCAAACGATATTTTATATATATATATATATATATATATATATATATATATATATATATATATATATATATATATATATATATATATATATATATATTATAAGAGGTGGTCTCCTGTGGATCCTTGTACTGCGACCTGTAGATCTATTGTACCCTCCAGATTTACTCCTATTCTAGGAGTCCTGTTGGTTTAATAAACTCCAGGGTTTTCTTCAGATCTAAATCTTTTAGCATATCGTGTTGGATCTTTTCTGCCCCCAGGATATTATATCTGCTACTCGTAAAGGCTTCACAGTAGCATATAAGGTGCTGAGGGGTTTCAAACGATATTACAATATAATGCATATATTTTGTTGTTCTTAAATGTTATTAAGGGACATTATAATAAATTATTCACAAATTACTTTATTCTCAAGACGGATATCGTGGTAAATTAGCTGTGAATAACACCACGCAATATTTACTTACTTTTTAACAACGCGCAAGGACGGTGGTAAATACCAATGCAGCTGATATTTGGCTTTTAATTTACAGTAAATGTGAGTCTAATCACGGTAATTAGCAAATGGATTTTGAAATTTGTCAGGTGTTGAGATATTTTATAAAAATAAAATAAGTAAACAACTTTGACAAAAAGCAAATGGAATTTAATTAATGTAAAAGGTATTGACAAAAAAAAACACTCGCTTAGCTTCACAAATTTTAGCAATGCCTTTATTACTCGGCTGTTAGGTTTCAGAACACTGAACATTACAGAAATTTTTGTATGTATACTATTTATAGATTAGTCGGGGGATTATTCTATAATATCAGAGATCAAAGCTACAAGATGCGGCGTCTCTAATAAGTCTAGTTGTTCATAAGGTTTTCCTTTCGTTCATGAATTTCTTAATTTCATAAGCTTCTAGGAGGATTAATCTCTGGCATTCCTTTCCGACGCCAAATAATTCGATTTTTAAATGGCACAAATTGACTCCTGTGGTGCACTCTCCACGTCAGAAATTAGTGCCCGTGAGGTCTGATAAACGCCCGAACGGTAGAAATATGTTATCATCATTACCGATATCTGTGAATAAAGCAGATTGGCACACCCAGCAACGTCTAATATGCCGTGATGATAAATTTATTTATATTATTTTTCTTTCCTTTCAAAATGTTACATTGGAATATTTTTTTAGTAAATATGTACAATCGGCAGAATATTTTAATGACATTTTATTTTGTAACAAAAAACTGAATAAATATTTTATTCTTACAAAAAATAAAATTATTAATGAAAAATATACAATTTCAACAAAAATAAAATTGTTTCGATAAAAATTAAACTAAACTAAGTTAACGTTAATTTTTGGTTATATCGGCTTTAATTCTATTAGGCATTATATCAACTAACTTTGCACACTTATCAGGTTCAATAATATCACAGATTTTTTGCAAATATATACATTTAATTCGTTTACTCTGCGTGCCGGATTCTTACGCAGTTCCCTTTTCATTCTATGTCAAGGGGACTCAATTGGCGACAAATTCGGACTACCTGAAACCCACTTTAGAGTATATTATGATTTTCAAGCCAGGTTTTAACGATTTTTTGCAGTATGACACGGGGCACTCTCCTGCTGAAAAACGCAGCTTCCTTCAACCGACTGGCATAAAGGAATTGATGGTAAAAACATCTTTAAGTACATCTTTATATTTATCAGCGTCGACAGTGTCATTTATAAAATGTAGCTCGCCCACTGCCCTTCCAGACATATAACCCCAAACCATGACACTTACAGGAAATTTTACTTTTTTAACCAAATAGTCTCTCTGGTATGCCTCATACGCGTTTTCTATAATCTCCCAGGCAAACATAAAATTTGGACTTATCATTCCAAATGACGCCATGGCATTGTTCTTAAGACCTCCACAGCGTCTATATACTCAACTGATTCAACAGCGTCTGTACATTCAACTGCTCGGACAGAAGTCACACTTTCACCTCATTATCTGTCTATTTATGTAACTAACTTTCTCCTTCCACAGCCTCAGTATCATCAACTATCCGTATGCCACAATTCTTCAACACCAATGCCGAGTATCCACTTCAACTCGTTGTTACTGTCCTTGTATACCTAGCTTCACAATACTCGGCAACACTACCGAGTATTCACTTCCAGAGCTATCCCAATATACCAGTAACTTCCAGACTCGCCGTTACTGTCCTCGTACACTATAGCTTCCCAATACTCGTCAATACTACCGAGTATTCACATCTACAGCTATCCCAGTATACCAGTAACTTCCAGAGTACCTACTCCACTCGACACTTTACTGCATACGCTCACTAACGATACTGCTGTGCTTTTCTAACTCACTAACACTTTACTCTCTAACACTTCATGTGAATGTCCCTATATGACTCTCCCTATGTAACTAACTAACTCCCGAGCATAGCTGCGTCCCTTTTATACAGCTGCCATTAACTTCCAAAGAGCTCTAGAATGTTCGACCGTATAATAACAATGACCACAAAAGGTTCAGGCGACCGGAAGTAATTAAACACGTCGCGGCTTGTTTGTTTATTTAGCCCGACTGCGGTGAAAGCGGCGGCGACAGCGGCGGCGACGGCAGGCGATCCACGTTACAGTATATATAGATAAAAATATTTGTTTACTTTTATAATTATTATATTTTCGCAAATGTATCCACATGAAATATTTTGCTATTTGTTTTTATATATGTAAACTATTTTAAAATTCCATCAGCGATTTTACATTTTCCACATATTTTGCATATTATTCAAAACACGTTTTAAAAATTACTAATAAATTTCATCTACCGTTACGGGTTTTTACCTCTTGTTTTTTAGTTTCTTTGCGATCAAATTTCATAGTAAAAATTCCGAAATGTGAGATTCAGAGTGACAAACAAAAAGCTACAAAGAAGCTTTTAAATTCTAAACTAAAAATAAAATTCAATATCTCGCCCAGGTGGCAATAGTTTTTGTCGTTTCTTGTTCGGCATTTCTTTTTATAATGAATTGAAAGTTATTTTTAATTTCAATACCATCCATCAATATTTACTTTCAAGAAATAATATTAAATATAAGAACAATAAACGTACGTGACATTTATGCCGTAATTTATGATTTACATTAACAATACAAGATCAATTTAATTACCATGGTAACCTATAGTATTATTTGTGTCATGAAAAGAATAAAATCATTGTTATTTAAAGGACATTTGTAAGTGTAAATGTGCTGTGAAACTATGTATCTATTGACAGATGATTCATTAAAGAAAATCGTATTTAAAATTGAAATTTTTTATTGTTTCTTCGAAATTTTAAACCATAATAACGACTAAAGATATGAACTTGTTATTACCTATCTCATACAAAATATATTGGCACGTCAAAAAGTCATCACCACTTATGACGAAGACATTTAAAATAATTAAGGAAGCAGAAAATTACGAAAGTCTGATTTTGCATTTTTAATCCATATGACCAATATACAACTGCACTACTACGTTTTAACACACAATCTGAAAAGTTGTAGAGCCCTGAAGAAGACCATAATATGGTCGAAACGTCGGCAAGATTAATTTTTATTATTGACTGCTAGTCCGAATCATTGTTACTTCTTGTTCCATCTCCCTCCCAAACACAGTCGAACATCGTTTTCTTTGGAAACTGAAAAATAATACCCAATACGTTTTTATATGTTTTTGTACTGTAACTTCTTTGCAAAATAAATCGCTTTCCTCCAATAAGACCAAAATCTAAACGTACAAACTTAATGTTTTTCTTCGATTCCTTGCCAAAATTCATAAGAAATATATCATGCGTTTTATTTTGTCGTTTTCTACTACTCTACTACTTTACTTTACTGGCCTTTAGCTCATCTCTAGGTTGTGCAACGAACGCTTTCAATAAATTCTACTTCGTAGTAGACACGTCATACTTGAATACGTACTCGAGCAATTCCCAATGTATCAGCGTGATGATATTAATGAAGAATTTAGTCCTTTCCCAAAGTAAAGTAACAGATTATTTGTGTTGTGTAATAGACCTTCAAGAAGTGGATATCTGGACACCTACGAATACACTTTACGAAAGGAATTATTGTTAGTATCAAAATTAATATTAAGTAACAAATAAGTGTAAATATATTCGTATCATTGTGGATTTTCCATTAGTTTTATTTTAAATGTTGATATTTGTCATTATTACGTATTGATTTTATGAATATTTATATCACTAGTTTAGAAACTTCATTTTTGCGAATTTAAATAACACCAATCGCAAACTAGTGTACAAGATTTTTTAAAACTAATTTTGCCATAAATTTATTAAATAAATTTTTTATTAGACATTAAATGTTCAGGAACAATTGTTGGTAAAAATATTAGTTAATATATCACATGATGTCTGCGCTACAATAACAAAATACTTTCACCACAGTTTTAGGTAAAGGAAGACAAGTTTTCCTTTTTACCTCCTGCTACCTTTGGTAAGGGAGGTATAGGGATCGTGCTAAAAATTGCATTTTGATAAATGACCACGTTTTAAGGTGTATTCAAAAATGAAAATTAGGTTTAGATTTATGGTTTATACTTTAGATTTAAAGACTTTGACCGTATATTTTATAATGACTCCATTCACACTTTAGAATTTAGGGTCTCTAAATCCAAATCATAGAACTAAACATTGCAAGGTCCAAACTTTAGGTTTATGATTTAGTTTGACGTCACAAACTTTACCAATGAGAACGAGTCTGAAATGATATAGATATATACACCCATCTTTATTTACTATCCACTGCAAGAAGAACATGGAGACTGTCATAACTTAATTGCTGATATACAACCAATAATGCCAAGCGAATGACAGTTTCACGGCGCACAGGTGTCTCATTGAGTACTGCTCTACCGATATTTTAATCTTATTTTTGAAGCATTTACACAGATGTTTGTACATATCAAAACTAATTTTTAGGTAATTTAAACTTACATTTATGAATGACTTACTTAAACCTAAACAAAAACCATAAACCTAATTTTCATTTGTGAATGCACGATGATGTCTGTGTGTATGTGTATGTGTGTGCATTTTGAAACCTTGTATTTCTACCTTATTCTAATATCGGAAAAAACCATTAGTTTTTGGTATATATCAGATAACCGGAAAGGGTACAGATTTGCATATATACTTTTTCTATATATTTTATGGATAAATTTATTAAAATATCTATAACTATAATCTCGGAGCCTACGCTTTAAACAAGTACAACTTCTTGGTTATACAGTTTAAATCACAAATGTATGTAACTGACAGATAAATGTCGCTGTCAAAGAAACAATCATTTTAAATTAATAATAGTAACGTTTTAAAAAGAAAATAATAAAGCGAACCATAGTTATATGGAATGGATCTTAATACAGTTTCCGCAATATCTTAATATATAAGTATGTATGTATTTAATTAATAAAAATTAAATAGCGGGAGATTTGTGTTGGCCACATCAGATTTTTTAGATTTGTAAATTGAAGACGACAGTGGCTTTAAATTTTTTATAAGAATGTCACCATAAATTTTTTTATATATAACAAATTTAATGGAATCTGAACTTTCTCGTCAGGAAACTAATTTCCAGAAAAAGTATTTCTGTACTGTCCGCGTTGTTTACAAATGCAAAATGCAAATTTGAGAATAGTGCGTAAAGGTGTGATGCGAATGCCCAATTTCTGCGAACGACTTAACTTTGGTAAAATTACCGCCATTTTCATAAAACGTTTTCATGGTTACCACCGCGCCAGATGTGCTCTTTAAAATTGCCAAACCACTATTCACGGAAACGCTTGCTTACTTCCAAAATGGTGGATTATTCAAATCAGTTGGTTATATATTACCCCCTTTGTACTTGCACCCTCAATATTTTTTTTATGATTACACTCGCCTAGGATATATAAAGCCGACCGCTAAACCCAATATACATATTTACCAGAACGCGCTTTCACAGCCATAATGCGGGATCAAAGAGAAAATTGCAAGAGATGTAGTTCATTTTTTTAAACTCGCGGATACACATAAAACAAATAAAAATCTTTGGATTTTGCTCCTTGATCCTTTATTCTTGGTATGCAAATAACCATTGTTCATTTCGATTGTTCACTTGTGTTTTGTGAAATTAAATACGACAAAAGTAATTAATTTTTAAAATCATCTAGGAAGTTTTGGGCCATCTGTATATAAATAAATGAACATATCCCTCTGAAAGTTTCTATCTACCAGTGGCGGTGCGTGAACTTAGAGTGAGGTAAGGCCGAATATTAAAAAAAAAATCTTTTTCGGTTCAAGTACAAACATTTTTGAATGCTACTTGAATAAACAACACCCAATTACCTATACCTATTATAAATGTACAAAAATAAAAATATAGTATTCATTTGTACATTAAATCAATCTGGCGCTCTTTTATATTAGCAAATCTGTTGTAGAGAGTAGAGCGAAAGACTATTAGGCTGACGGCTAACAAAACACGAATAGCAGGCTAGACGCTATACAATCCAGCGTGCAATCTAACCATACTGTGTTTTCCCCACCACTCAACCCAGGCCGAGAAATTCTCATCCACATGTATATTATTTATTACATTATAATTATTCCGATGCTTTTATTTTGCTATTTTACGCTTGTAAGATTACATTTTTATATTCATATAATTCAAAAGAACTATTAATGAAAATATTAGTTGCAAAAGTAATTATTGTAATAATTTATTTATTTAATTTTTTACTTAAAATATATCAGTTCAATTAAATTATTCTCATTGTTGCAAATAGTTCGTATTGTTAAATTTAACTCTTCTTCGTTGTTGGTATTTGTAGAATTCTACAATTCATGATATATTAACAGCTATACATTGTTTATATTTATAAGGATTGATTTACATTAGCGGTACTATGATGGTACGAAGACGGTACGGATACTTCTTTCTCCAATGTATTGTAATGAACCCATTTACATCTACATTCACGGTTCAATGACGGTACGATGACGACCCATTGATATTTACTGATTTAGATTCTGTCATCGTACCATTATTGTACCGCTAATGTAATTCAAGCCTAAATGTTTAGTTTAAAAAACTGTGACAAATAACGATACAATTAAAATAGAAATAAATAATAGATTTAAATTTATGAAAACATTAAAAATAACATCAGTAACAATAAACAAAAACTAATTGAAAATAATATAAATATACTTGTTAGAAGCAAGTATTTTCTGCTGTAGCGCTTGCCGTGCGATCTACTCGGAACGGGAGAGGCTAAGTCACCGCTTGGTTTACCGGCAGTAGCGCAGGGCGTAGAGAGGGAAATTGGAACATCGTTCCATCTCACTCACACTTACATATTCCCCATGAGGACAGCATAATTTGGCCTCTTGTGTAAATTCACGAGAAAACAACGCTATTTTAATGCTTATTTGGCATATTATAGTAACAATATATATATATTCGTATTATCTACGCCTAGATAACTTTTCAAAAGGGATTATCGAAACATTTATTGAGGTCTTTAAGTAAGTTTTGTTTCAAATATAAAGCGGGCGGCATTTTATGAACATCCTACTAAAGTTATATTTAATTTTCTGGTGGGTTTATTTGCCGCAGCCTTGATAAATACCCAATACTATTTTTGCAAATTTTGATTTATTATTCCATCTCATATCCGAACTGTGATTACCCACCAGAAAACTGTTACCATAGCCACATTGCCACACAGCTAGCGCTGTACATTAAAACACTAATTAAAACAGTTTGTATACATTTTGTGTGCATTGCCACAGTATTCTCTCCGGTACGATGTCTGTAAAATTACGTCTATGCATCACCCACCCCAGGGCGTATTATAAGTGCCTACTAACTGAGACATGGTGCATTTATTATCCATCTCGTAAACTTGAAACTTTCTCCTGTTATATAACTCAGCGCATCACATCACATTGGAACACTGCCCTACTTATCGCCGGCCGGTCGATATCACTTTCCGATGGACATGGACCACAGCCGGAATTGGATTCGGAGACTCTTGTCCGCAAATAAAAGTGATAGTCAATGGTGTTTTACGATGTATTGTATAGCTTTCGTTGATAACAAAAAAAGGAGAAAGAAAACAAGTGCTACGTTGCTAAGTGTCATGAGTGGATTCGTATTTTGACAGCCAGATATATATATATATATATATATATATATATATATATATATATATATATATATATATATATATATATATATATATATATATATAATGAAAATGTTTACGGGTACGGCAGTCAGGATGATGGGATAGATGTTAAATGATACTCTTTTAAGTTACATGTCAAGCTTTCGGAATTTCTTTATTCCTTCTTCAGGACAGCTATAAATTTAACAACCATGTTACAATTTTGAAAAATGTTAAATGTACGCACTAAGTACTTACTACTTTGTGAGGTTAAATTATAAACCAAACAGTCATTAGAACTGTAATGACGTCTTGCAGAGAAATTAAGTTCATTAAAAATTTATATTTTGAAATGAATTAACAAAAACGAGTAATTTAGTTAAGCTGAACACTTGTAACATGGTTGTTAAATTTATAGCTGTCCTGAAGAAGGAATAAAGAAATTCCGAAAGCTTGACATGTAACTTAAAAGAGTATCATCTACTTAACTGATCAGTCGTGATCACACCGTACCTTACTATATATATATATATATATATATATATATATATATATATATATATATATATATATATATATATATATATACAGGGTGGTGACTTGGATGACGCAGCATAGGGGTTTCAATTGTAAAATCTTAATGTGCAGTTATTTGCTCTCCTAATTATTTTAGAGCAAAATAGTATTAAGTTTTTCTTACAGATAAAAATATTGCATCTAATCTGCTATTGTTTATAATTTTTCAATTTTCGGAACCGTAAAAATAGTCGAAAACAATAATAACATTTTTACAAAAATCATTGATGCCATGGAACAAAAATTTAAATACAAGCTCAAACATCTGTTGCTACTTAAAGAAATCATAAATTTGGTTCTCGTCAAACTACATTGTTGTAATCAACAACTATTACATCGTTGTCATCAATTACAATAAAGATGTTCTCATTTCCCTCGTTTTAAACAAAAGTGCAAACATCTGTCAAAGATTCTATACGTTTAAAATTATTTTCAAGACAAGGATAAAGAAAACACCTTTATTGTAGTGTTGATGACAACAATATAATAGTTGATTACAACAGTGTAATTTGACGAGAACGAAATTTAAGATTTCTTTAAGTAGTGACAGATGTTTACGCTTTTTTCCATGACATCAATGATTTTTGCAAAAATGTTATTATTGTTTTCGACTACTTTTCCGGTTCCGGAAATTGAAAAATTATAAACATTAGCATATTCGGATGTATTTTTTGAAAGTGCACAAGGACATTAACTATTTGACATTTGTCTATGAAAATATTTTTTTTAACTCAGAATGTATAAAACAAAGAAAGAAAAATTCCACGTCATGCTTTCTGTCTTCGCATAATATGAAGCTGACGGCGCATTCCAGTAGTATATGTTGACTTCAGTGATATATTTTTAAGCACAACTGCATTAAAATTGTTTACATCTTAGTTACACTCGGGCAGTAAAGTAGCACATGCGGGCGGTAAAGTGGAGCAAACGCCCGGCGACTGGTAAACAAAACATCAAAAAATACAATTGAAAATATACTTAATAATTTTATTCTTAAAAAATGATACCAGTTCCACTAGCTTTATTAGAATTTCTTGAGGAATTTCTTCAAAAATTTCTTTTAAAACTCCAAGATTAAAAAAAATCATATAATCAAATAGTCAGCAATGCAACCCATCGCCCCATTGTTTTATGGCATGGCCACCTGGCCACATAATATTTTCACATTGCAACAAGTTTTAAATGTATTTAAAAACAATTTAAAAACATTTTATTTAATGTTCGTAAAACGTTGTACGCTAAGCTTTAATTTTCGTCCGCAAGTGTGAAACTTTTCTTTGGACTCTATAACGTATATAATTACCCCCCCCCCCCTTCCAAGATCGTGAGTAGGCTATTAGGAAGTTTTTTTATACGGGCGTATGTTTACAAAGTATTGGTTTCTATTGATTACGAGGCGTAAGTAATTACTTTGCATCCCTTACGTATTTTGCAAAATACTAACAATTAAATATTCAACTCGTGTGAAATATTTGCTCATTCTTATAATTTTGAATTTAACTTCTCTCAAATTATCCTCATTTCATGAATATATCCATGTAAACAATTAATTTCTTTTTCAAATTTCTATGGAATATTAAGATCAGTTAAACAATAAAAGTTAAAAAAACCATTGAAATTTAATAGTGTGATTCGTTTTTATTTTCTGGAAAACCATTTAAAAATATCCAAAACATTAAATTTAAAAGCATTGTTCCCAATTAAACTCAATTTAAATCCCCATTAAATTTAACTACTATTACTTTTGGTCTTCTTTAAAATGTTCCTTGTGAAATACTGAATCCTCTTCATGAAATTATTGCAGTCTTTGTAAAATTCACAACGTATATGCACTAAAACAATAAAAATAAAACTTGGTATCTTGAAATCAGTTCGCGAATCAATTCAAAGAAAACAAAATTGTTTATGCTGAAACTGTATCCATGGTAAAAACAAAATAACAGTAACCGTGATGAAGAAATGAAATTCAAACTGCATTGGGTTTGACCTCAAGTTCAAACGTGATAGGAAAAGACAGAAACAATTAAAATTTTGCACACATAAATAAAGTTATTTATCTTTATCAATGAATACATTAATCAGAAAATAATGTGTGAAATTATGAACAACAGTAAATCATGCAATTTACAAATAAAGATAACAATGTTCCGAAAATTTATTACGCTATATATTTTGCAATTTTATTTGTTTATCGATTCAGTTTTTTTTGTACAACGTGCCAACTTCTTTTTAATTTGAAAAAAGAAGGGGTAAAAAATAAAACTTTAAAGTTTTAGGGTCAATTTTACAATGAGCCTGTTTCACATTTTTCAAAAAGTATTTTAAATGAATGTTTATGCAATATTTTTCTTATTAATAATTATTTTTTTAATAATTTATTTTCGTAAATAATTAAAAACGAATATTGGCGCCAAAAATAGTCATGAAAAACAACCCTCCACTCCTGTGTCGTAGAAGCACATATATTACGTCATTCACAGCCAATAGAAAACAGTTTTTCCATCACCTACATTTATTTTTGTTATTTAGATAAATAAACGTAGGCGATAATTTGTCACATGTTAATAACAAACTTCTAATTTGACATTTGACGCTTACATTTTCCATTATAAATGAGTAATAATAGTTATTACAGAATACACTCAAGCTAAGTCGGACAGTTTACCGAAAATCGAAAGCTATGATGGCTGAATTTATATCAGAAAACGACTGTTTTACGGTTGCCGAAATAAGGTGTGTTAAAGAGTTAAGGTAAAATAACATGTAAAAACCCAACTATCAGCTCTTCGACCTACTGCTTCCAGCCACAATTTTCTTTTCTTCGCATCTTTTATCATATTTATAAATTCAATAGTAAGTTTGTTCCTAGTGCATTTTTGCAAGAAGGCACAATACGATACTGTAAATTACACATTTTATATTGAATTTTGTATTATCTAACACGAGCCAAACTCAAAAATTTGACACTTGTTTGACAACTTTAACAATATATTTATCATAACACTTGTAACAAAACACAAAGAATTGACACTATAAGGGACCAATTGGAGCTGATGTAGATGTATGTGTTGTGACGTCACATTCTGTTTCAGATCACGTGACTTTTTCAAAATATCCAAATTTCAAAAATTAATTGTAAAATATCTAATGGATATTTGGTGATATTTTCAAATTTGAGGCTATTTAAATAATGATATCTTTTTAAATTTAATACTTAGACGGCCTATAAAAATTCTTGCAACAGCCCTATTATTGGATAAACCATAGATATCTTAATCCCCACATAAACAAAACAATATAGCATCAAAATTGGCCCTTATGCCCGGTTTATTGAAAGCGTATTAAATCGATGATTAACTAAATGCCTTGTTAACTCTAATCACTAAAAAAATCTCTACCATCAAATCAGCGTCATTACCTGATTGTCATTTTTATGACAATCATTTTCCAATTTCTTTTTGTGTTCTTTGCTTCCATTTGTTAATTAGCAATCTGATATTATGTATTAGAGTGTCTGAAGGACATGATAAAGAAACGAAGATTCCAATTGTGAACTCAAGTGGCTATGAACCAGTTTCGTGACTTCACTTATTATTAATGCTACAAGTTCCACCGATGCATGGAGTCAGAACACTCCAGGCCCAGAATGGCAATGCTATATCTAGCAGACTACAAAAAAGACGACGTTTTACGTTGGTGAATTATATGCTATGAAATTAACTTCTTTTTAGAATATACAGGGGGAAAATGAAATAATTGCATTAAATTTAACCAGTAATGTAACGCGACGAGAGCAACAAAATTTCTTAATAACTTTTTTTTCTAAGTCTTTTAGATTTTGAGTTAAAATTCTTTAAAGATTTGCTGCATATTTCGTTACCCGCCCATGGAGAACAAATGGCTGCTGCCGTATTCAAGTGGAATACAAACAGCTCAAAAATTGTCGGTTATCGGTTACACTTGCAGTCACAGTAATTAATAAACGAATCAACAGAAATAACATTTATTATTAATTAATTCGTAATAGTACAATTTCTAAAATAAAGAAATTTAAATTTTGGATAACAAAATTATAAAGTTGTGTATTAAACCAGACTTTTAATCACCTGTGAATAGATGAAGACAAGGAGGGACGAGGTAACGACGAAGAACAAAAGCATAGTTATTAGGTTATGAGATGATTATTTATCGTCAACAAATCATAATAGTTTAAATACGTTATTCAAAAAATGTAAGTACAAACTTTTGTCCATTTAAACGAGGTACATAAGTACCAATAATTAGTCGTACATTTATTGTTCCCGCCCAACCTTTTTTTAATGAAAATGTTTACAGCATTTTCTTATGTCGTGATGTGTATTGTGCATAATAACTACACAGTCTCATTAATGAACATTATGAGCCATTCCCAAAATTTAAGTCTGTTATGTGCTGAAAACATTGAGCTTTTGCACATGGTATGGATACAACTGTTGCTTTTTTTTAAAATTGTCATATGTGACACTCCATATTGTGATAAAGATGTACAAGATTAACAAATGTACGATTAGGAACAGTATGATTTGGAAACGCTCCGTCTAAATGCGCTGGCAACTCTATAACACTGTCTTTATATCAACCACAAATAAAAATGTAGTAAAGATACGAATAAATAAATCAACCATAGGTAAGTAATTACAATGTCTGTGTACTCGCTATTTGTAAACGTAAGCATTTTGATAGAATTTTACCTTTTAAACAAGTTTATTACTAATGTCAAAATTTAATTGCAACAACTGACAGGACTGTCAATTGCTAAAACAAAATTTTTCAGAGCTATTGCTACTGCATTCAATTCAATGAAAAAGTTATTAAGAAATATTATTGCTCTCGACGAGTTATATTACTGGTTAAATTTAATGTACTTATTTCATTTACACCCTGTATACATATTGAATACGAGAATCCGGGCATTGGTGTCTAACAAGGGAACATATTTTTATTTGAAATCGTAGAAAAGTAAATTTTTGATTTCAATTAAAACAGCACAGAAATTCCTTTTTATAATTCATTTGGTTTATTTTCCTCGACCCTACGGGTCTCGCAAATAAATTCTACATTCGTAATAAAAATTAAAACTTCAGCCTTGATACATAAATAACTATTGTATACCAACGATCTGAACTACGATCATTCGTCAGTACTGTTTGAAAAATTTTCAAAAACAACGTTGTACGTTCCGAAGATTATTCGCACAATTGCTACTGACTTGATATTGATAAAGCTCTTACAGAATATGCTCTGGCAGTGGTAGCATTAGCTACACAGGATCTGAAGTATCTTAATAATTCAGGAACTTTCAAAAAGGGTTTGCGTTACCTTTTTACTGTAATTACCGCTTCGAGCTGTTGATTCATGGTTATGGCCAACCCTTTACATTTTACGATATTCCTTTGTAGAAATTCAACAATTTCCGATTGAAGTACTAAGTAAATTTGTGAATTTATCCATACACTGTTGAAACTATGTACAACCCCAAGGTTGAACAATCCTTCCTTTTTAAAAGGTCGATGCACCAATCTTTGTTTAGGGTAGTAAAACCTACATCACTCCCAGGTAGACACGATACGACCCTTAATGTATTTTGCCTGAGTTTCAAGTATGCTCATTGCGACTGTCGACAAGAGAATAACAAATGACAGAATGACACATAAATTTCTCATCCCTCTGTGTTCTCCTTCCAATCTCTAGAAATGCGGTACCGTTATATGCTGGCCATCGGCAAAACCCGTAGGGCCTTCAGTTGCTAGCTGGACTAACAAACAATTTCTAAGAAATGCGAAAGCTTATTCGATCACTTTTCATTTCCGAAATCTTACAAATAACTAATATCGTTTTGCATTTGTTTATATAACAACTATATAAGCCTACACATCGTCAGTTAGGTTTCATTAAATATTTAAGTTTTTCATGTAATTTTATGAACACGGGTAAATAATCTTATAAATCCATTAAAATCTGTTATGTTTTGCATTACACACATTTATTTATCTATCTTGTAATATGCTATGTATATTCAATAGTTTGTTACAAATCACTTTCTAGTAAGTAACGTACAATACGATGTATGTATGTACGGAATTATAAAAAAATATAATAATACATTAACAATGTAAGTTCAACATTTTATATTATTTCTGCCATCGTTTTCCTATTATTCCTTTGTGATTTCACATATATGACATGCTAATTAATGTCAAGTCCATATTTTTTATGATAGGAACTGTACCTCAAATTGAACGTAGAATATTCAGCTCGAATCAACCCTAAAGGTCTAAACATGTTACAAAGGTAGTAGCACCTATCTAATATACCTACAGTGCAACACAGATACCTGTAAGCGACTTGAATCTGCCCTACCAAAATTTCCTACCTTTTTTTACCATGTTTCGATCTTTCTACCCTAAATCAACTTTAAGGAAGATTCAACAACCCAATTGGAGATTCATCTTCCCTGTTTCTACCCCAAAACTTTACACTGTACCAAAAAAATACAATTTTAAGAGCGAGGGGTTGGAATCATATCATTCTGCTAGAACATGGACATTCATCCTTTTCCAGAAATACAGACATAATTACACGCTTGTTGAATAACATGTTAATTTACATCAAGTTTTAATTTTTTTAAAAACTTTTTCAATTTCATATATTCCATCATCAATTATGTTGGTTTTCCAATTAAAACTTCTATCTACGAACTTCCTTATGAAATAAAAGAAAAGTGCATAGATAAAATTAGATTACCGTCATTTTTTGTTATTTTGCATACGCTTTTAATTTCATTTGCTCCATCATCAATTATCACAGTCTGCATTAGAAAACTTTCATCTATTCTTTTGTGAATTAAAAAAGGAATTCATAGTTCATTAAAAAGTTTTCTGACAGGAAAACAAAAGTTACGAACAATAAAACATCGACAAAAATAACGAAGATCGACGATATATGTACGTAGCGAAGATAATTAGTTAAAATTAAAACTGCTCTCGATTTATCCACTTCAGTAATTATTCTATAACGATCGTTTCGTTATCATCAGACAACTGGTTCACAATGAGTGTAAACGTGGACCCGTATTCTCACCTCTTGAAGTAACTCTATTAGGGTTTTCCGCGATTTTTTTATGTTATTGTAGAGATAAAATTATTAGACCCATATTTTTTATTTAGCATAATAATTTATGGAACGAGAGAAAAACGCAAAAGAATTTGTAATGAATTCATCCCGTGACGTCACAACCCCAGCAAGACATTGGCCAGCTCCAGCAAGAGAGATCGCTTGATGAACTTAATACTTATTTCTTTAAAAGCCGTTGGCTTGGAAACACATATTCCGAAGCCGTGATATTTCTTAACAGAATTCTGTTGTCGATTTTGGGAGCAAATTGATGGGTGTATGTGCTTTTTATGAATTTTTGTACGATGTAAAACTGAATGTAAAAGAACGAATGTATTTTGTGTAGATGAGATATAATATTTTATAAGATCTTACCTAGAAGAAAGTGCAAGGGTGTTGTAAAAGAATATATACATATGCTGTCTGAATGAGATTTCGAGTAATTTTAACACATAATTGTCAATAAGGTAGTTCAGTATCTACTTCGTATCTTAACTTAATTTGAAGTTTGTGACAAGGAATTAAATTAAGCAAAGGATACGTGACGAACCTATCAAAATACTGAATTGCTCTAATTTAAGATATCATGGAATAACTTACGTGACACCAATAAATGCAACAATAATTTAAATCATATAGATAATTTCGTAAATAAATTATGGGCAGGGATTTGAAGCAAGGACCTGCCAATGTATGTCCTATGAACAACTCTTTTGTAAAACATTCGTTTCCTAGTCTTTTAATTACAATAAAGCTCCAATAATACGTACATTAATATTAATTAAAATAACAGGCTAACATACCTTATACATATACATATATATATATATATATATATATATATATATATATATATATATATATATATATATATATATAATATTTTCAAAGCAGTAGCATTTTCGGGTTAACCGGAAATAGACCATAACTTTCTTATTTCATATGGAATGCTATATTTTATATATTACCGTTGAAAATTCAGCAGAAAATTTTACGCTGAACCACTTCCGGCGTAAATCAACTTTTTTGATTTTTTATCTAAAAACGGCCACTTCGTTATCGCCATATCTCGAGAACGGGATCGAATTTCTATAATCTGTAAAAACAGTTTTATAAAGGAAGGTTTTGTTTACAATAATACAAATAATCGACTATTTTTGAAAATTGTAATTTCTACGTGAACGTAAATTTGAAGTTCACAACATTCAAAACTAATTTTTTTAAATGGAACACCCCATTTTTTTAATTATGTAAACGAATTCTTTGTTAAAAAATAAGGATAGTTTATGTAGCATGTCTTATGTTGAAAGTTGATAGATTTTTAGTAAAGTGGACTCAGTCATTGTAGTTTCCCTCTCGGACCGTACCAAACATTTTTACATATTTTTCTTTTAATTAGTTTATGTCTTCAACATAGGACTATATGTCCTTCTAAGTTTATCATACTTTCCGTGGTACAGTTTGTATATTTTAACTATTTTTTGATGCGTCGGGCTGATGAAGGGCTCTGTCCGAAATCAATTGCCACTTAAATAAAATATGCATTCTGCAATATCAAGTTCTTTTATTTATCCCATACTTTTTATCTGTAGGTGCTAAAACTTAGAGTGTAAGGACTGTAAGGTTAAATTTTTTAACTAATATTTAAGATGAAGTCTTTTGATTCTCAACATTAAAAAAGTTTTACTTAGTCACCTATACAATTTTATATAAAATCAAATTTGTACAAGATGATCCATTTTATTTTTCTTGAATCAGAACATTTATAAGTTGTTTACCAACTTAGTAAGCCAAATGTTCCATACACGACGATGTCAAGGTTTAAAATCGAGGCCAGTTTTTTCACATGTACTTTACTAGAAAGCACATCTCTTGCTTCAGGGCATTGCGGTTGTTAACTCATCGATAGTTACATGGAAATATATGTACTTAAGATTAGTAATAGGACATTTATCAATAAACTGTGCTATTAAAAAAACCTTTTGATTCTTTTGATTGGTCGAAACGCAAACCAATTTCACAATAGCAAAAAATATGTAACAAAACGTTTCAGTTGGAAGTCGTAAGAGCTACAGTTGTAGTCATTATTATTATAATACTTCTTTAAGTAACTATTTATTTTCTAAAGAATTAAAAATTGTCAAATTTTAACGTTTCGAGCTATGAAATATGTCTTGCAACAAAACTTATTTACAAGTTTGATTTATGTAAAACGGGTTGGTTTCAAAAAGCGCAAACAAGTCCATTCTAAACTAGAATAGAGCATAAGTTGAAGTGGATGTTTTGAAATATGCGAATGGCAGTTTATACAAATAGGTATCTAAAGTTGGTGCGAGAGTAAATTTACAATTTATCAAGTGCAATTGCAGAGTTCTCTGTCACTGTCTAGAACAGTGATACATTTAAAATAAATGGTAACATTTAATGTATAAACTTCAGTTTCAGGTAGCTCTTAACAAAGTCGTTTACAATTTACGTTTTTGGTGTCCAGGCCGATTCTATAAGTCTTACAGATCTGTAAATCTGTAAAAACTTAACAAAAACGCATATATTTTAGTTGATTAATATGAAATTATACATAAGAGTGGCAGCTTTCGTTACAATTTTGTTCATTATTTACAGATTTGTAAGACTTGCAGACAGGGACAATGAAAGGCGTAAGGTTGAACAATATTCGTGGTTAGATATATATTCTTTACGTTCTTGATTTATAAATGACTACAGAAATTTAAAAGTGTCTATTTGGTTTTTAACATTTACCGGATTACTGCCCCCAATAGAGATGTATTCGGACCAGGCCCCGTCAGGTTTTGAGGTTTGGCTCTACTCGATCCGAGAAAAATATCTCAGCCAGACAATAAATAAGCAGGCTCGGCTTGAAAACTGTCTCGAAATCGGTCCCGGCTTTAAGCCTTGAATAATAAGTAAGTCCGACTCGGCTCAACTTTGCCAAATGATCGGCCCGAAAATGAAAATAGAGCCGACTCGATGATCACCTCGAAATCGGGTCGGGCCAAAGTTAAAGATCGAATACATCATTACGCGCGACATATTAATTACTTTAAATATCAAGAATGAGCACTTCACATTCGCGACTAGAAACTAAATCTCTTTATGGTGAAATTGCATCAATATTATTTTACTTGTAATGAGTAATATTAACCTGGATACGTTGATTTTGTTCGTCTAATGAAAATATATTTATAAATTTTGTTTCATACGGACCTGAAGCCCTTTCAGATAAGGTCCTTTCTGACGAGGGCCTAGGGAGCAAGTGTCTCTTTGCTTACCGTTAAATCCGCTACTGACAATATAGAGAATGCAGATAATAATTTTTTGAATTTATTTATTGTAAAATATTACTTTAATTTTTTTTAAAAGTTTGATGTATGTAATTCGTGTGTATTTCATTTGAAATGAAACTTGGAAACGTAACTACGAAAATTTTCTTAAAATGAAAATAAAATCACCAAATCTCTAAAATTGTGCAAATATCTCTAGTTTTTGGGTTTAGTTCCTAATTTAACACACTGAATCGAACATAATTGTACTTCACTGTCCATGTCCAATTATAATCTTTAATTTCATTGTCTATATTGTTTACGTATAAATTTATTGTATATTGTATTTTCGACACGTAGACGTAAACAATTAAAGTCGACACGTAGACGCCCATCTCTGCTTACAGATTTGTTTAAAGACGTGGCAAAATGGAATTGTAAAAAGATAAGTTTTGAATTTAATTACTTTGGATATTTTTCTAAATATATATTAACATCTTTAGTGAAATCTGCATATAAAAACTTGGGTTTCGTAATGCGCTGTTCTCAAACATTTACTAAAATATCTACAATAAAGAAGTTGTATTTCGCTTACGTACGATCAAAATTGGAATACTGTATTCATGTAAATTTGTAAAATATTTATATTTCAAACTTAATAAGTGGTATCCTACTTTTGATTATGATTATAACGTCTTACTTTTCGAACAACATCTTCTATCTTTAGATACTCGTAGAAAAATTCATTCCTGTATTTATCAATACAAATTAATACACATCATATCTGATCCAGTCACTCTTGCTTCAATTTCTATATCTGTGCCCAGAATAACTTCTAGAAACACCAGTACATTTTACTGCAGAACATCACGTACAAATTATGAGCAAAAATCTGCTATAAAAACTGAGTGTTCTACTCTCAATTCTGTATGTAGTACGCTTGACATTTTTGGTGACTGCATTGCTAAGTTTAAGAGAGGCTTAATTCAACAATTTATAGTAAAGCAATAAATGGTGTCTTTTGTTTGAGTACTGTTTCATTAAGTAATTACTGTTTGTGATCTGTAACAACATATACTTCTCGGATTTTTGTATTATTTTTGTGTGTATTTTATGTTCATTCTTGCTTGTGATAATTTTTGTTATTATTGTGTAAAACCGACCTGTAATTGGGATCTTAGTATCCTATTGGTCTTGGTCCAAAACTTGGTTCGGGTTATGTAAATGGATTGTTTAGAAAAGTTACAATAAAAAATTTGCTTAGTCATTTAGAAAAATCCTAGGCATATTGGCGTATTATAAAAAGGCTGATTTTACAATACGCCTCCGATATGTACACATGCGGGTTACATAATGTTCATTTCAGAATTACTTACAAAAAATCGTTTATGAATGCTTTTAGATTTCTACGTCTAATGCTATGTATCAAATCTTTTAAATTAAAAAACTGAAGTGTTAATATCCCTGATTTAAAAGTAGCTTCATCAAAAAATGGTGTCCCCCAAGATTTATCCATTCTGCAACGTTTTCCCGAATTGCGGGAGTCACAAAAAGCCTTAATTACTCCATCCCTAATTTTCGTTATTTTGGTCATTTCGTTTTCCAAGTAATTTCTCAGTAATTTATCTTAGTCCTTGGAAGGGACATACGTACTTTTGCAGGGTCTTAATCTAATGTAGTTTTTGCATCAGTGCTTTTTGATGCTTAAAAAGATTGATGAAAAATATCTAATAGTGTCGCAAAAATGATTTGAATTTCTTATTGTAGGTGTTGTAAGTCAAATTTAATAAATTATGACAAACGAGAGGGAAAGTCAATAATGAATAAAACATGTAATTTTATCTCTCAGTAAATAAATACAAGTTTATGCTTTGAATTAATGTCATTTAATGGGTGTAAGATTTACGGCACTTTATCAAATAATTGTAAATGTATTTCGCGTTGCTAGGCACTCACAAACAACTGCACAAATAACATAACAAAAAACTGATATTCTTTTGCACAAAACAAAATACAAGTTTGTTGAAGATATCTTTCATTAATTTATTTGAAATGTACAATAAAAACATGTTAAATCATTAACATTGTTTATTATGCTAATAATACTAAAATTCGCACTCTAAAAATTATCTAATCTTGAAGTCCCGTTACATATTCGACAACAAATTTTAGCGATAAATTTCGACAATTTATTATGCCTGGAAGACTAAAAATGGCAGATCAAGTTTTTATTTTTATTTTTTGGGCGATAAATTGATCCCAGAAAACATTAAATTTCAAGATATAATTTACTGGAACATGAATTTACTACCTACACATTTTTTTCAAATAGATTTAATTATATACTTTCTTTTTTTGTTGGATTATACAAATTCTTTTCCTTTTGTAATCTTGAAATTATATTTCGTTGTAATTTGAAATGAAAGAATAATAATTCATATTTTTAAGCCGTATTCCGAAATCATTTTGAATTATGAAAATTCCTTGGATATTCCAAAAGACACGTCTGAATGTATGAGCCCTGGTTCATAATAGATCGCCCGGCTTTTCAACAAACTATAAAACCTAACCAAATTTTAATATCATATTTTTGGCTACTTAAAATCAGAGATGGGCGTGTACAAAGACAACTATCTAAAGAGAGATTTGACAGACTTATGGGTGACCTTGTAACAATGTTTTCCTTGCATATTTCTTCAGAGGACAGCAAAATCACAAAAATGACGAAGACTCAACATAGAAGGCAATGCATTTTTGAAACACAAAAAGTATAGTTTAAACTTTAATTTGCAAATTTTACATCATGAGGGGAAGGGGCGCTAAAATGTAACATAGCACAAAGGCGCCTAATACACACGGAGCGGCCCTGCAAATATACATATTTACATATTTACTTATGCTGAAAACTGTATTAAGTCCTAATCCATATAATGGTGGTTCTATTTACTATTTTCTTTTTAAATCGTTATTATTAATATGAAATGATTAGTTCTTTGATAGTGACATTTATCTGTCAGTTACATACATTTGCCTGCATTTGAACTGTCTAATCAAGGAGTTGTTTGTTTAAAACGTAGGCTCTGTTAAAAAATATTAATGCAAATCTATAAAAAAATTAATAATCTTTCATTTATATAACATAAATCTCAAAAAATAATATTTAAGGATATTTTTCGGAGAAAAACTATTTTGAGCTTCAAGTATAGTGCCATTTCCGGTTTTCTGATTTACACCAAAATCTAATGGCTTCTTTCCATATTAGAATAAGGTAGGTTCAAGGGTTCAAAATTTTCTGAATGCTAGTATTTGAGTTAGAGCGTAAACAGGAACCACACACACACACACACACACACACACACACACACACACACACACACACACACACACACATGCACATACGCAAGCACACACACATGCACGTATGCACGCACACACACACACACATACACACACACACACACACACACACACACACACACACACACACACACACAACATTTTTTTTGCTTCAATAACATTGTTGTATGTGTAAATACTACTACTATTACTACTAATATAAGACAATAATAAAAGATAAATATATAAAAAAATAAATTAATAAATAAATAAATATATCAACACGGCATTTTACGCATTGCTGGGTATGCCAATCTGCTTTGTACACAGATATCGGTAATGATAAAATACTTGCACCGTGCGCGTGCAATAAAACATGCAGTTTAATATTTATTCAGAAACAAATGAATCCTCAAGGTGTTTTTACTGTCGCTACCTACGAATCAATAACACTCTATTTGTCAAAGAAAATAAAAAAACATAACCAATATGTTTGGTAATTCTACTACTGAAATATAACCTATAAATAGAAGCCCGAACTTTCCTGTTTGTATGAGCTGAGATGGTATATTTTAATCTCCGTTTCGAACTCCATGAATCACAGAAACACGATTTCATAACTTGAGAGAAATTTCACGAAGTCTTTGAGCCGGACTT
This sequence comes from Harpalus rubripes, assembly GCA_963082715.1. Lineage (NCBI taxonomy): Eukaryota > Metazoa > Arthropoda > Insecta > Coleoptera > Carabidae > Harpalus > Harpalus rubripes. The sequence goes on from OY720460.1 coordinate 18,247,504, forward strand.
GAGTGACTACGTGCGTAAAATCTTGTATCCGGTAAGAAAGATTCAATAATGGCATTCTAAATCGGGTTTCAAGTTACCGGAATATTGAATAAGCCAAAATTCAATAACTATTACGAGGAAGAATGGGATAAATTATTGGCTGTGTCTAAGGACGCGTTATGCACCTAATATGAAATATAGGAATACGCTAAAACGTTATCACCACTTATGTCGCAGGTATTTAACGCGTACCTTTATAATATTATAATTGTGTTGTACACAATTGATGGGTCGATTCTGTTCAATACTGTAAATGTTATATAAATGTAAATCTTTAAAAAAGTGATAAAAACATATCTATTTTTGTTGATTAATATAAAATTATACGTTGTGGTTTTATTCATTATTTACAGATTTAAAAATGCCCGATTGTGGAAACGTTCATCAACGATTTGTTTAATTAACGAGTTATCAAGAGGAACAAATGCAAGGCGATTTTTTGACAGAAATGGTTTAAATGTCATAAGAACAAGGAAACTGATTCGAATTTGTTCATTCAGATGGTCCGTTATTTAAACAAAGCTTAGTTTTAAATGCATTCAATAAATCATTTAAATTCGTGTAACTAAATTTTTTCAGTACACTAAATATTTTTTTTACCTTCCGTCACCTTTAGGTAAGGTAGGTATTGTCTTTGGTCAAAAAAATCGATGAGTTTTTCATGAATAAGTACGTTTTAGGTTCCCTAGAATGTGATTTTACTATTTTTACGATGATGTCTGTATGTATGGATGGATGTGTGTATGTATGTATGTATGTATGTATGTATGTATGTATGTATGTATGTATGTATGTATGTATGTATGTATGTATGTATGTATGTATGTATGTATGTATGTATGTATGTATATATGTATGTATGTGTGTGTGCGTGTGTGTGTGTGTGTGTGTGTGTGTGTGTGTGTGTGTGTGTGTGTGTGACGATTTTTTCGGATCGCATAACTTCAATACCACCTTTCCAAAAATTATAATTTTATATGAAGAGCTGATTAGATTTGGGTTACAATTGGTCGACGGGAAGTACCCTAATTTGAAGATTTTAACAGTTTTCCTTGAAAAAACGGTGTTAAATATCATTTTTTCACATTTAATGTTATTATAAATATTAAAGAATATTCTATTCTCTATAAGATTTGATTACATTTTATACTTCATATTCAATGGATATAAAGTAATAAATTTATAAAGAAATTAAATTTCATAAAGCAGCAAGCTGTGCTATAACCATGAAAACATCTACTATATTAAGAAAATTCTGATGGAATTTGTACAAAATACATAGAACTGAAGGTAATGTACTGGAAATATGGAATCTTTTACAAGAGAATCTCTGTGTGGAATTTTTACAATATACACAGATCTGACGGAAGGTAATGTGCTCGCCACATATTTTTTTCGATTGACATTGAAAGTGAAACTTTTTTGACAGCTAATTGTCTGTAGCATGTCACTTTTACTGACTGTTACATAGCAACCGCTATACAAGCGCATAGCGACCGTTCAACAAACGCATAACAACATAATTTTATGGCGGTAACTTTCAAAATATTGTATAAAAATAAGCACCAAATTAATATTAATTTTGAACCGGCAAAAAAATAATGTGTTCAACACGGCATTAAACACAGATTTACAGCTTTGGCAGCATTCATTGCCTCGGCGTCGCCTCAACAATGAAACGGCAGCCTCTGCTGTAAACCTGGTATTTTACAATTTGTTAAGTCGTTCATGATAAAGAGGATTTTGATTGGACGCCTTTAAGAAAGTATTTACTGTAGCCATAACATAACATATTACCTCAGAAGCTCACTTTGCTTTGTTCTCAATGTGTTGACGCTCCTACGAAGAAAAATAGTAAGAAATGACAGATGTTTCCATTGGAAATATTAATTTTTTTTTCAATGGTCCTTCTTAAAATGTTTGTAAAGACAGCGAATGTTTATCCTTCAGCTTTCAACTTATGAAAAAGGTAATGCTTGAATCTTCCATAACTTATGATTTAGACATATATTCAGACTTATATTCACAAGATGACACAAAAATAAATCGCCGAAAATCTTACGAAAAAGGAATAAGAACATAAATAATGTTTTTCCAAGAAGAAAAATATAACGCAAATGAAATTGTGATTGATTTTAAAGCAAGATGTTTCTGCGGACTTTTGTTTGCAGCTATATCTCGACATTGCATGCCAGATCTATTTTTATCCTGAATTTAAATTAAGTTTATTTCGTTACTAAAGAAGTAAATTAACAAACTAGATTTGCATCAGTCTACCTCAGATCTTTATATAAATAAGTACAGAGTAATCAAAAATAACTGATTTAGTTGGTATAACGATTCTGGGGATCTTTCTTTTCCACAGTTTACACAACAGGTAAAAGCGGAAATACTATTCGACATGCCATTCTTAGAATAAATAACAAATAGGTAATATCAGAGCAAGCTTGATGAAATACTTTAGCCACTAATGTAAGAAATAAAAGGATGTGGATAAGGGAAACAACACCATTTTAATAAAAAATTGTAAATGTAGTCAAATTTAAATTTTCAAATGTCACTGTCAATAGTGTCAATAACAGGAAATAAATTTTTATATGTCTTACCAATTTCAAGTAATTTTAAATATTGCCATCTGAATTTTGAACTGCTAAAATGTTATTAATTTACAATTTTGAGGCAGTAAAACACATGAAATTAAAAATAATAACTTATCAACAGTTCAAATTTAAATAAGTCAAAATATTGCTCATGTCAAAGTGGCATTGTTGTTGTCAAAGTGACACACGCACACGTATCAGCTGATTCCAAGCACTTCAAGGTTCCTCGAGTCACGTGTCTGCTCGCGCCCTATAGTGATCAAAAATAACGATTCTGAGGATTTTTACCTCCCGCTACTCTTGGGGGATCGTGTTAAAAATCGCATATCGAGATTTTGGTTAATGACTACGTTTTAAGGTCCGTAGAATCCAATTTTAACATTTTCACGATGATGTGTGTGTACGTGTGTGTGTGTGTGTGTGTGTGTGTGTGTGTGTGTGTGTGTGTGTGTGTGTGTGTGTGTGTGTGTGTGTCTGTGTGTGTGTGTGTATGTGTGTGTGTGTGTGTGTGTGTGTGTGTGTGTGTGTGTGTGTGTGTGTGTGTGTGTGTGTGTGTGTGTGTGATTCTTTACTTGAAGCTCAAAATAGATTTTCTTCGAAAAATACCTTCAAGTATTATTTTTTTGTTATAAAAATTAAAGATTATTAAATTTTCTACAGATTTGCATAAATACCTTTTCTATATATTTTATGGATAAATTTATAAAATTATCTATAATTTTAACCCGGGAGCCTACGCTTTAAACAAGAAAAACTCCTTGGTTACACAGTTCATATCTCAAATGTATGCAACCGACAGATAAATGTCACTGTCAAAGAACTAATCATTCCAAATTAATAATAGTAACGTTTTAAAAAGAAAATAGTAAATAGAACCATAGTTATACGGGATGGATCTTAATACAGTTTCCGCAATAACTAAATATGTAAGTATGTAGGTATATTTAAATTAATAAAAATTAAATAGCGGGCGGTTTGGTGTTGGCCACATCAGATTTTTTTATTGCCAACTGAATCAGTTATTTTTTATCACTCTGTATTTATATCCTTATGGCATTATTTGTTCCTTCTTTATATTTTTTTCTGTGACGTCAAATAACTGTCCCCTTGTCATTCAAGTCACTGATATTGTTGGAAATGTACCAAGTAATAAATGAGTAACGGAATCGACAACTGATATTCGAAAAAGTTGAACGTCGTGTAAGACAGAGTGGGAAGGACGTGTTTTGTTTTGTACTGACTCATTTTGATGGTTTTTTCATTTGTTTATCAGCCTACTAGGTAATAAATAGTCAAATACGTAGGAGTTATATTGGGATGCATACTTTAGAAGTGTTATTAAGACTTAACAAGATTTAAAACGGAGAATGATTAATATTTTTTACAGCATAGCCAAATTTGGGTAGAGGATGCAAATTTTATTGTATAGCTATAAAAATGTGGAATTTATAAAATACAGTTTTTGCAAATAAAGGATTAAATATTTAATTAAATTTATGTTACAATATACAGATGATGTGCAACTATTACATATACGAGTACCTATCAAACGTTCATACAAATATTTTGTATTGGATATTATTAAAAATAAATTTGCTATATGACAGAGTGATTTTACATATCAAAAGGATAAAATATTTAAAAACTATACAAATTATTTTTAGTTATTTTTTTGCAAAATCACGGGACAATGACAATGGGGTCCTGCACTCTGATTATTTTATTTTAAATGCAAGTTCTTTTCATTTTGAAGCAATTCGCAGTATTAAAAAGTCTTAATTGTTTTTAGTTTAACTGCATTTGATTTTAAAGTCAACATGACGTTACGGCGGCACCTACTGCTATTTCTTTCTCTCGCACAAGCTTTATTGTAGGCAGCGAGAGAAAGGTAGTACTAATGTGACGTCACAGTGACACTGACAATAAACCTCAAATATCTCGCAAAGTAATTATTAAAAAATTGTTTTTACCTTCCGTCACCTTTAAGTAAGGAAGATAATGTCTTTGGCCAAAAAATTCGATGATGAGTTTTTAATCAATAAGCACGTTTTAGGGTTCCCAGAATACAACTTTACTATTTTCACGATGATGTCTGTGTGTATATGTGTGTATGTTTGAATAGGTGTATGTGTGTATGTATGTGTGTGTGTGTGTGTGTGTGTGTGTGTGTGTGTGTGTGTGTGTGTGTGTGTGTGTGTGTGTGTGTGAGTGTGTGTGTGTAACAAAAATTTCGTCTGCGATAACTCTAATACTACAATTTCAAAAATTATAATTCTTTCGTATTCTTCTTGTTACATCCATATAAAGAGCTGATTAGATTTTGGTTACAATTGATCAACCGAAAATACCCTCATTTGAAGATTTTAACAGTTTTTCTTGAAAAAACTATGTTAAATACCATTTTTTCACATTTAATGTTATTATAAATATTAAAGAATATTTTATTCTCTATACGATTTGACTGCATTTTATACTTTATATTAAACAGATATACAGTTAAAGAAATAAAATTTCAGAAAGTAGCCATAGGTATGGAAACAGCTACTATATTAAGAAAATTCTGATTGAAAGATGTGTATTTGTCTTATAATTTTACTGGAAATATAGGATCTTTTACTAGAAATTTTCTTTATGGAATTTGTATAAAATACATACAACTGCCGGAAGGTAATGTACAAGAAATAGAATCTTTTTCAAGAAACTATCTGTATGAAATTTGTAAAATACATAGAACTGACGGAAGGTAATGTGCTGGCACATCAGATTTTTCATCTTAATCCTTATTTATTGAGTAGTACTTTAAGTATAAAGTGCAGGATAGATTCCTAGAAAAATTGTATGTCGTTGTGACAAACGGTATGGGGGCGTTTATAACGATATTATGTATTTAATAAATACAATATTTACAAAATGTTATATTTATAAATAAAGATATTTTTACAGAATAAGCATGTAAGTTATATTTTTGCTAGTTTATTTATAGATAGATATACATTGTTTATTTAAACATTGAAAGAAAAAATGCTGTGACTATAAAACAGAATTCCAAAGGACACCTGTTTATATAAATTTATTATCCATTTGATGTACAGCACCAACCCCTAAAATAGCTACCATATATTACCTAGTACCCTGTTTTCCCAAGATATATTGCAAGTATAACACCTCCCATTTATTTATGTATTGTGTGACTTCGGTTTACACACAGTAAGCATTACCTACTTTTCTAAGTTCACCGCACCTGAGAGTGCAATTCAACTAAGTTTCCAAGCAATTAATACTTGACATTAAGATCAATAAAATTGCCCAATACCCAAAATACATTTCCGAAGCTATTGCATCAACACTCGTACTCTTCCTAAAAGGTAAATATAGTTTAATCCTTCGAGTTTTCATTGTTTTCATAAAGGATAAACTGAAAATTAAATCAATATTGATGTTTCAGGAAAATACTTCAGGACATAAGTGATAATTATATAAATAAACATTGGGGTGTTATTCTACAGGCTGAAATACTGAAATCACATTGTTTTCAGTGGTGCAATTTACAGTAGGGTAGAAAATCAAATTATGACATGAAAAAAATTATAATTGTAAAGGATTATGTTGGAAAATAAATGTGTAACTGGGTTCCATTGTTTTCCTGGTTTTCATATACTTCTTGATTAAGATTACGGTCTGATTACAATTTTATACGTTCTGAATTTGTTGTTTCATTTCGTTGTGGCGAAATGAACCATAAATCCACTAGGGAGAAATGAACAACATACAGTAAACATATTATTTTCGTCATGATTTACAAGCTGTCATAATATAATTTTATATATGTCGTATTTCATTATTCTATTGACGAAAATAATATAATATACAGGGCAGACCAAAAATATTGGATAGGTATCACAGAAAGTTTTGATATTTGTTACTTTTACATTTACTGGATGTTAACAAATTGAAAAATAAACATTGGTGAAAAATCCCGCTACCCTTGGTAAGGGAGGTATAGGGATCGTGCTAAAAATCGTATATCGAGATTTTGTTAAATGATCACGTTTTAAGGTCCCTAGAATACAATTTTAACATTTTCACGATGATGTCTGTGTGTATGTGTGTGTGTGTATGCGTGTATGTATGTATGTGTGTATGTGTGTATGTGTGGATCTTCCACTTTAACTCAAATACTATCATTCAGAAAATTTTGAAACCTTGTATTTCGAACTTTTCTGTGATGGAAAGAGCCCATTAGATTTTGGTGAAAATCGGATAACCGGAAATGGCACTTTACTAGAAGCCCAAAATGGGTTTTCTTCGAAAAATACCTTCAAATGTTATTTTTTTCGAGATTAATGTTATCATAAAAATTAAAGATTATTAAATTTTCTGTAGATATGCATTAATGCTTTTTCTATATATTTTATGGGTAAATTTATAAAATTATCTATAATTTAAATCCCAGAGTCTATGCTTTAAGCAAACAAAACGCAGTTATTAAAAAATGTTTGTAACTGACAGATAAATGTCACTGTCAAAGAACTAATCAATTCAAAATAATATTAGTAACGTTTTAAAAAGAAAAAAGTAAATAGAACAATAGAAAAGGTATTCAATACAGTTTCCAGCATAAGTAAATATGTAGGTATGTATTTAGATTAATAAAAATTAACGATTCTCAAAAATGTTTAAGCTAATCCTCATTTTTGAATTAGTGAATTCTACTCTATCCCGGTATTTAAAATTTAATCTTTATTTTATTTTATCTCCGGTGGCTCAATGTTTAGAGCAACGCCTCATAAGTCATGAGTGCGCTCGAGGCTCTGGGTTCGAATCCCACTAAGGCATGGATGTGGGTGAATGTGAGCCTACTGTGTAATTGGGATTTAATCCTGTTGAGGGGTTTAAAAAAAGGTAGTTACTTGGATTAGATTAGACTATATTTTAAGAAATAAACTGTCAAAATTAGAGTAAAATTCGCTAATCCAAAAATAAGGATTAACCAAATCTTTTATGTTACTCGGGCTGTAAATGGCGGGAGGTATTGTGTACCAGATTTTTATGTTAAACGAACTATGGTTGTTTTTGACAAAAGCTCTTAAATTTTAATATATATTTTACAAAAAATAATAAATTCTTCTCGGCTAAATGTTTATTACGGTGTACAAAAATTAGAATGCAAATTATAGCTTACGAAAATCTATGACGCTACTTCGCATCATTATTAGATCAGTTCATTTGTCCACTTTTAAAAACAAATGAGAATCAACATAAAATGATGCATTCCACTCATCATCTATAACTAATCTGTGAACATCTGACAATCAGCACACCCGCAATTGTTCAATCGAGAAATGAAACTCGCGGGCAAAGTTTCCGGACACTGTGAAATGTCAAGAACAGCGAACAACAGCACATCGCGTTGCGTAGCAATGTGTGTTACACAGCTTGGGAATCAGACGAGACGATCTGGCTAGAGCTATGAAATGCAAGGACACTTGATACGAAGAAGGAAAGAATTAGGTGCATCAACTGTTGCAGAATGATTCTCAGAACAAGATGTGATTTATTTTATTTTGTAATTTTATCGAGACAATTAAAAATGAGACTGATACGGGCAGTTCAGAAAAGGAATGAAGATAGCAATTCAGAATAATGAAGCATTTTGAACAAACATGTTTTGTCAGTTGCTTTTTGACAATTTTAGAGCCCATATCTACAAAATTAATGCTACAATTCTTTCGATACATATAATGTTAGTTACGATATCTGCAAAGCTCGGAAATCACTACGATCAATAATGCAATCTGACACTTATCGTAACAAACGAGTACTCGTAAAGCGTTCCGATTTCTCGTAAATAGTTACTGCCAATTATTACTAGCCTGTAAGAATCGTAAAATATTTCAGGTTGTATGTATGTCCGTTACATATGAATAAATGAACAATATTAAACAAATTTTGTATAGTATAAAAGCTCTATATTGAGTATGTAATGAAAATATTAATTAGATAATAAGGAATACAACAAACAAAAAATTATTAATTAATTTAATGTGACACGCTCAAATTTAGGGTTGATTCATAAATGTCCTACGGGTTAGCCGCATACGGCAACATACTAGGATTGTTCCTTGGGCTTGGTATAATGAGTATTTGATGAGATATTCATTAGGCAATAAAGAGTACAACTTACAAAAAATTAATAATTAAATTAGTAGGACACGCTCAAATTTAGGGTTAATTCATAAATGTCCTACGGATGAACCGCATACGGCAACATGCTAGAATTGTTCCTTGGGCTTGGTATAATTAGTATTTGATGAGATATTCATTAGACAATAAAGAGTACAACTTACAAAAAATTATTTATTAATTTAGTGCGACACGCTCAAATTTAGGTTTATTCATAAATGTCCTACGGCTTAACCGCATACGGCAACATGCTAGGATTGTTCCTTGGGCTTGGTATAATTAGTATTTGATGAGATATTCATTAGACAATAAAGAGTACAACTTACAATAAATTATTAATTAATGTAGTGCGACACGCTCATATTTAGGGTTGATTCATAAATATCCTACGGGTTAAACGCATACGGCAACATGCTAGGATTGTTCCTTGGACTTGGTATAATGAGTATTTGATGAGATATTCATTAGACAATAAAGAGTACAACTTACAAAAAATTATTTATTAATTTAGTGCGACACGCTCAAATTTAGGTTTATTCATAAATGTCCTACGGCGTAACCGCATACGGCAACATGCTAGGATTGTTCCTTGGGCTTGGTATAATGAGTATTTGATGAGATATTCATTAGACAATAAAGAGTACAACTTACAAAAAATTATTAATTAATTTAGTGCGACACGCTCAAATTTAAGGTTGATTCATAAATGTCCTACGGGTTAACCGCATACAGCAACATGCTAGGATTGTTCCTTGGGCTTGGTATAATGAGTATTTGATGAGATATTCATTAGACAATAAAGAGTACAACTTACAAAAAATTATTAATTAATTTAGTGCGACACGCTCAAATTTAGGGTTGATTCATAAATGTCCTACGGCTTAACCGCATACGGCAACATGCTAGGATTGTTCCTTGGGCTTGGTATAATGAGTATTTGATGAGATATTCATTAGACAATAAAGAGTACAACTTACAAAAAATTATTAATTAATTTAGTGCGACACGCTCAAATTTAGGGTTGATTCATAAATGTCCTACGAGTTAACCGCATACAGCAACATGCTAGGATTGTTCCTTGGGCTTGGTATAATGAGTATTTGATGAGATATTCATTAGACAATAAAGAGTACAACTTACAAAAAATTATTAATTAATTTAGTGCGACACGCTCAAATTTAAGGTTGATTCATAAATGTCCTACGGGTTAACCGCATACAGCAACATGCTAGGATTGTTCCTTGGGCTTGGTATAATGAGTATTTGATGAGATATTCATTAGACAATAAAGAGTACAACTTACAAAAAATTATTAATTAATTTAGTGCGACACGCTCAAATTTAGGGTTGATTCATAAATGTCCTACGGGTTAACCGCATACAGCAACATGCTAGGATTGTTCCTTGGGCTTGGTATAATGAGTATTTGATGAGATATTCATTAGACAATAAAGAGTACAACTTACAAAAAATTATTAATTAATTTAGTGCGACACGCTCAAATTTAGGGTTGATTCATAAATGTCCTACGGGTTAACCGCATACGGCAACATGCTAGGATTGTTCCCTGGGCTTGGTATAATGAGTATTTGATGAGATATTCATTAGACAATAAAGAGTACAACTTACAAAAAATTATTAATTAATTTAGTGCGACACGCTCAAATTTAGGGTTGATTCATAAATGTCCTACGGCTTAACCGCATACGGCAACATGCTAGGATTGTTCCTTGGGCTTGGTATAATGAGTATTTGATGAGATATTCATTAGACAATAAAGAGTACAACTTACAAAAAATTATTAATTAATTTAGTGCGACACGCTCAAATTTAGGGTTGATTCATAAATGTCCTACGGCTTAACCGCATACGGCAACATGCTAGGATTGTTCCTTGGGCTTGGTATAATGAGTATTTGATGAGATATTCATTAGACAATAAAGAGTACAACTTACAAAAAATTATTAATTAATTTAGTGCGACACGCTCAAATTTAGGGTTGATTCATAAATGTCCTACGGGTTAACCGCATACAGCAACATGCTAGGATTGTTCCTTGGGCTTGGTATAATGAGTATTTGATGAGATATTCATTAGACAATAAAGAGTACAACTTACAAAAAATTATTAATTAATTTAGTGCGACACGCTCAAATTTAGGGTTGATTCATAAATGTCCTACGGCTTAACCGCATACGGCAACATGCTAGGATTGTTCCTTGGGCTTGGTATAATGAGTATTTGATGAGATATTCATTAGACAATAAAGAGTACAACTTACAAAAAATTATTAATTAATTTAGTGCGACACGCTCAAATTTAGGGTTGATTCATAAATGTCCTACGGGTTAACCGCATACGGCAACATGCTAGAATTGTTCCTTGGGCTTGGTATAATTAGTATTTGATGAGATATTCATTAGACAATAAAGAGTACAACTTACAATAAATTATTAATTAATGTAGTGCGACACGCTCATATTTAGGGTTGATTCATAAATATCCTACGGGTTAAACGCATACGGCAACATGCTAGGATTGTTCCTTGGACTTGGTATAATGAGTATTTGATGAGATATTCAATAGACAATAAAGAGTACAACTTACAAAAAATTATTTATTAATTTAGTGCGACACGCTCAAATTTAGGTTTATTCATAAATGTCCTACGGCGTAACCGCATACGGCAACATGCTAGGATTGTTCCTTGGGCTTGGTATAATGAGTATTTGATGAGATATTCATTAGACAATAAAGAGTACAACTTACAATAAATTATTAATTAATGTAGTGCGACACGCTCATATTTAGGGTTGATTCATAAATGTCCTACGGGTTAACCGCATACAGCAACATGCTAGGATTGTTCCTTGGGCTTGGTATAATGAGTATTTGATGAGATATTCATTAGACAATAAAGAGTACAACTTACAAAAAATTATTAATTAATTTAGTGCGACACGCTCAAATTTAGGGTTGATTCATAAATGTCCTACGGCTTAACCGCATACGGCAACATGCTAGGATTGTTCCTTGGGCTTGGTATAATGAGTATTTGATGAGATATTCATTAGACAATAAAGAGTACAACTTACAAAAAATTATTAATTAATTTAGTGCGACACGCTCAAATTTAGGGTTGATTCATAAATGTCCTACGGGTTAACCGCATACAGCAACATGCTAGGATTGTTCCTTGGGCTTGGTATAATGAGTATTTGATGAGATATTCATTAGACAATAAAGAGTACAACTTACAAAAAATTATTAATTAATTTAGTGCGACACGCTCAAATTTAGGGTTGATTCATAAATGTCCTACGGGTTAACCGCATACAGCAACATGCTAGGATTGTTCCTTGGGCTTGGTATACTGAGTATTTGATGAGATATTCATTAGACAATAAAGAGTACAACTTACAAAAAATTATTAATTAATTTAGTGCGACACGCTCAAATTTAGGGTTGATTCATAAATGTCCTACGGCTTAACCGCATACGGCAACATGCTAGGATTGTTCCTTGGGCTTGGTATAATGAGTATTTGATGAGATATTCATTAGACAATAAAGAGTACAACTTACAAAAAATTATTAATTAATTTAGTGCGACACGCTCAAATTTAGGGTTGATTCATAAATGTCCTACGGGTTAACCGCATACAGCAACATGCTAGGATTGTTCCTTGGGCTTGGTATAATGAGTATTTGATGAGATATTCATTAGACAATAAAGAGTACAACTTACAAAAAATTATTAATTAATTTAGTGCGACACGCTCAAATTTAGGGTTGATTCATAAATGTCCTACGGGTTAACCGCATACAGCAACATGCTAGGATTGTTCCTTGGGCTTGGTATAATGAGTATTTGATGAGATATTCATTAGACAATAAAGAGTACAACTTACAAAAAATTATTAATTAATTTAGTGCGACACGCTCAAATTTAGGGTTGATTCATAAATGTCCTACGGGTTAACCGCATACAGCAACATGCTAGGATTGTTCCTTGGGCTTGGTATAATGAGTATTTGATGAGATATTCATTAGACAATAAAGAGTACAACTTACAAAAAATTATTAATTAATTTAGTGCGACACGCTCAAATTTAGGGTTGATTCATAAATGTCCTACGGGTTAACCGCATACGGCAACATGCTAGGATTGTTCCCTGGGCTTGGTATAATGAGTATTTGATGAGATATTCATTAGACAATAAAGAGTACAACTTACAAAAAATTATTAATTAATTTAGTGCGACACGCTCAAATTTAGGGTTGATTCATAAATGTCCTACGGCTTAACCGCATACGGCAACATGCTAGGATTGTTCCTTGGGCTTGGTATAATGAGTATTTGATGAGATATTCATTAGACAATAAAGAGTACAACTTACAAAAAATTATTAATTAATTTAGTGCGACACGCTCAAATTTAGGGTTGATTCATAAATGTCCTACGGCTTAACCGCATACGGCAACATGCTAGGATTGTTCCTTGGGCTTGGTATAATGAGTATTTGATGAGATATTCATTAGACAATAAAGAGTACAACTTACAAAAAATTATTAATTAATTTAGTGCGACACGCTCAAATTTAGGGTTGATTCATAAATGTCCTACGGGTTAACCGCATACAGCAACATGCTAGTATTGTTCCTTGGGCTTGGTATAATGAGTATTTGATGAGATATTTATTAGACAATAAAGAGTACAACTTACAAAAAATTATTAATTAATTTAGTGCGACACGCTCAAATTTAGGGTTGATTCATAAATGTCCTACGGCTTAACCGCATACGGCAACATGCTAGGATTGTTCCTTGGGCTAGGTATAATGAGTATTTGATGAGATATTCATTAGACAATAAAGAGTACAACTTACAAAAAATTATTAATTAATTTAGTGCGACAAGCTCAAATTTAGGGTTGATTCATAAATGTCCTACGGGTTAACCGCATACGGCAACATGCTAGAATTGTTCCTTGGGCTTGGTATAATTAGTATTTGATGAGATATTCATTAGACAATAAAGAGTACAACTTACAATAAATTATTAATTAATGTAGTGCGACACGCTCATATTTAGGGTTGATTCATAAATATCCTACGGGTTAAACGCATACGGGAACATGCTAGGATTGTTCCTTGGACTTGGTATAATGAGTATTTGATGAGATATTCATTAGATAATAAAGAGTACAACTTACAAAAAATTATTTATTAATTTAGTGCGACACGCTCAAATTTAGGTTTATTCATAAATGTCCTACGGCGTAACCGCATACGGCAACATGCTAGGATTGTTCCTTGGGCTTGGTATAATGAGTATTTGATGAGATATTCATTAGACAATAAAGAGTACAACTTACAATAAATTATTAATTAATGTAGTGCGACACGCTCATATTTAGGGTTGATTCATAAATGTCCTACGGGTTAACCGCATACAGCAACATGCTAGGATTGTTCCTTGGGCTTGGTATAATGAGTATTTGATGAGATATTCATTAGACAATAAAGAGTACAACTTACAAAAAATTATTAATTAATTTAGTGCGACACGCTCAAATTTAGGGTTGATTCATAAATGTCCTACGGCTTAACCGCATACGGCAACATGCTAGGATTGTTCCTTGGGCTTGGTATAATGAGTATTTGATGAGATATTCATTAGACAATAAAGAGTACAACTTACAAAAAATTATTAATTAATTTAGTGCGACACGCTCAAATTTAGGGTTGATTCATAAATGTCCTACGGGTTAACCGCATACAGCAACATGCTAGGATTGTTCCTTGGGCTTGGTATAATGAGTATTTGATGAGATATTCATTAGACAATAAAGAGTACAACTTACAAAAAATTATTAATTAATTTAGTGCGACACGCTCAAATTTAGGGTTGATTCATAAATGTCCTACGGGTTAACCGCATACAGCAACATGCTAGGATTGTTCCTTGGGCTTGGTATAATGAGTATTTGATGAGATATTCATTAGACAATAAAGAGTACAACTTACAAAAAATTATTAATTAATTTAGTGCGACACACTCAAATTTAGGGTTGATTCATAAATGTCCTACGGGTTAACCGCATACAGCAACATGCTAGGATTGTTCCTTGAACTTGGTATAATAAGTATTTGATGAGATATTCATTAGACAATAAAGAGTACAACTTACAAAAAATTATTAATTAATTTAGTGCGACACGCTCAAATTTAGGGTTGATTCATAAATGTCCTACGGGTTAACCGCATACGGCAACATGCTAGGATTGTTCCCTGGGCTTGGTATAATGAGTATTTGATGAGATATTCATTAGACAATAAAGAGTACAACTTACAAAAAATTATTAATTAATTTAGTGCGACACGCTCAAATTTAGGGTTGATTCATAAATGTCCTACGGCTTAACCGCATACGGCAACATGCTAGGATTGTTCCTTGGGCTTGGTATAATGAGTATTTGATGAGATATTCATTAGACAATAAAGAGTACAACTTACAAAAAATTATTAATTAATTTAGTGCGACACGCTCAAATTTAGGGTTGATTCATAAATGTCCTACGGCTTAACCGCATACGGCAACATGCTAGGATTGTTCCTTGGGCTTGGTATAATGAGTATTTGATGAGATATTCATTAGACAATAAAGAGTACAACTTACAAAAAATTATTAATTAATTTAGTGCGACACGCTCAAATTTAGGGTTGATTCATAAATGTCCTACGGGTTAACCGCATACAGCAACATGCTAGGATTGTTCCTTGGGCTTGGTATAATGAGTATTTGATGAGATATTCATTAGACAATAAAGAGTACAACTTACAAAAAATTATTAATTAATTTAGTGCGACACGCTCAAATTTAGGGTTGATTCATAAATGTCCTACGGCTTAACCGCATACGGCAACATGCTAGGATTGTTCCTTGGGCTTGGTATAATGAGTATTTGATGAGATATTCATTAGACAATAAAGAGTACAACTTACAAAAAATTATTAATTAATTTAGTGCGACACGCTCAAATTTAGGGTTGATTCATAAATGTCCTACGGGTTAACCGCATACGGCAACATGCTAGAATTGTTCCTTGGGCTTGGTATAATTAGTATTTGATGAGATATTCATTAGACAATAAAGAGTACAACTTACAATAAATTATTAATTAATGTAGTGCGACACGCTCATATTTAGGGTTGATTCATAAATATCCTACGGGTTAAACGCATACGGCAACATGCTAGGATTGTTCCTTGGACTTGGTATAATGAGTATTTGATGAGATATTCATTAGACAATAAAGAGTACAACTTACAAAAAATTATTTATTAATTTAGTGCGACACGCTCAAATTTAGGTTTATTCATAAATGTCCTACGGCGTAACCGCATACGGCAACATGCTAGGATTGTTCCTTGGGCTTGGTATAATGAGTATTTGATGAGATATTCATTAGACAATAAAGAGTACAACTTACAATAAATTATTAATTAATGTAGTGCGACACGCTCATATTTAGGGTTGATTCATAAATGTCCTACGGGTTAACCGCATACAGCAACATGCTAGGATTGTTCCTTGGGCTTGGTATAATGAGTATTTGATGAGATATTCATTAGACAATAAAGAGTACAACTTACAAAAAATTATTAATTAATTTAGTGCGACACGCTCAAATTTAGGGTTGATTCATAAATGTCCTACGGCTTAACCGCATACGGCAACATGCTAGGATTGTTCCTTGGGCTTGGTATAATGAGTATTTGATGAGATATTCATTAGACAATAAAGAGTACAACTTACAAAAAATTATTAATTAATTTAGTGCGACACGCTCAAATTTAGGGTTGATTCATAAATGTCCTACGGGTTAACCGCATACAGCAACATGCTAGGATTGTTCCTTGGGCTTGGTATAATGAGTATTTGATGAGATATTCATTAGACAATAAAGAGTACAACTTACAAAAAATTATTAATTAATTTAGTGCGACACGCTCAAATTTAGGGTTGATTCATAAATGTCCTACGGGTTAACCGCATACAGCAACATGCTAGGATTGTTCCTTGGGCTTGGTATAATGAGTATTTGATGAGATATTCATTAGACAATAAAGAGTACAACTTACAATAAATTATTAATTAATGTAGTGCGACACGCTCATATTTAGGGTTGATTCATAAATATCCTACAAGTTAAACGCATACGGCAACATGCTAGGATTGTTCCTTGGACTTGGTATAATGAGTATTTGATGAGATATTCATTAGACAATAAAGAGTACAACTTACAAAAAATTATTTATTAATTTAGTGCGACACGCTCAAATTTAGGTTTATTCATAAATGTCCTACGGCGTAACCGCATACGGCAACATGCTAGGATTGTTCCTTGGGCTTGGTATAATGAGTATTTGATGAGATATTCATTAGACAATAAAGAGTACAACTTACAATAAATTATTAATTAATGTAGTGCGACACGCTCATATTTAGGGATGATTCATAAATGTCCTACGGGTTAACCGCATACAGCAACATGCTAGGATTGTTCCTTGGGCTTGGTATAATGAGTATTTGATGAGATATTCATTAGACAATAAAGAGTACAACTTACAAAAAATTATTAATTAATTTAGTGCGACACGCTCAAATTTAGGGTTGATTCATAAATGTCCTACGGCTTAACCGCATACGGCAACATGCTAGGATTGTTCCTTGGGCTTGGTATAATGAGTATTTGATGAGATATTCATTAGACAATAAAGAGTACAACTTACAAAAAATTATTAATTAATTTAGTGCGACACGCTCAAATTTAGGGTTGATTCATAAATGTCCTACGGGTTAACCGCATACAGCAACATGCTAGGATTGTTCCTTGGGCTTGGTATAATGAGTATTTGATGAGATATTCATTAGACAATAAAGAGTACAACTTACAAAAAATTATTAATTAATTTAGTGCGACACGCTCAAATTTAGGGTTGATTCATAAATGTCCTACGGGTTAACCGCATACAGCAACATGCTAGGATTGTTCCTTGGGCTTGGTATAATGAGTATTTGATGAGATATTCATTAGACAATAAAGAGTACAACTTACAAAAAATTATTAATTAATTTAGTGCGACACGCTCAAATTTAGGGTTGATTCATAAATGTCCTACGGGTTAACCGCATACAGCAACATGCTAGGATTGTTCCTTGGGCTTGGTATAATAAGTATTTGATGAGATATTCATTAGACAATAAAGAGTACAACTTACAAAAAATTATTAATTAATTTAGTGCGACACGCTCAAATTTAGGGTTGATTCATAAATGTCCTACGGGTTAACCGCATACGGCAACATGCTAGGATTGTTCCCTGGGCTTGGTATAATGAGTATTTGATGAGATATTCATTAGACAATAAAGAGTACAACTTACAAAAAATTATTAATTAATTTAGTGCGACACGCTCAAATTTAGGGTTGATTCATAAATGTCCTACGGCTTAACCGCATACGGCAACATGCTAGGATTGTTCCTTGGGCTTGGTATAATGAGTATTTGATGAGATATTCATTAGACAATAAAGAGTACAACTTACAAAAAATTATTAATTAATTTAGTGCGACACGCTCAAATTTAGGGTTGATTCATAAATGTCCTACGGCTTAACCGCATACGGCAACATACTAGGATTGTTCCTTGGGCTTGGTATAATGAGTATTTGATGAGATATTCATTAGACAATAAAGAGTACAACTTACAAAAAATTATTAATTAATTTAGTGCGACACGCTCAAATTTAGGGTTGATTCATAAATGTCCTACGGGTTAACCGCATACAGCAACATGCTAGGATTGTTCCTTGGGCTTGGTATAATGAGTATTTGATGAGATATTCATTAGACAATAAAGAGTACAACTTACAAAAAATTATTAATTAATTTAGTGCGACACGCGCAAATTTAGGGTTGATTCATAAATGTCCTACGGCTTAACCGCATACGGCAACATGCTAGGATTGTTCCTTGGGCTTGGTATAATGAGTATTTGATGAGATATTCATTAGACAATAAAGAGTACAACTTACAAAAAATTATTAATTAATTTAGTGCGACACGCTCAAATTTAGGGTTGATTCATAAATGTCCTACGGGTTAACCGCATACAGCAACATGCTAGGATTGTTCCTTGGGCTTGGTGTAATGAGTATTTGATGAGATATTCATTAGACAATAAAGAGTACAACTTACAAAAAATTATTAATTAATTTAGTGCGACACGCTCAAATTTAGGGTTGATTCATAAATGTCCTACGGCTTAACCGCATACGGCAACATGCTAGGATTGTTCCTTGGGCTTGGTATAATGAGTATTTGATGAGATATTCATTAGAAAATAAAGAGTACAACTTACAAAAAATTATTAATTAATTTAGTGCGACACGCTCAAATTTAGGGTTGATTCATAAATGTCCTACGGGTTAACCGCATACAGCAACATGCTAGGATTGTTCCTTGGGCTTGGTATAATGAGTATTTGATGAGATATTCATTAGACAATAAAGAGTACAACTTACAAAAAATTATTAATTAATTTAGTGCGACACGCTCAAATTTAGGGTTGATTCATAAATGTCCTACGGCTTAACCGCATACAGCAACATGCTAGGATTGTTCCTTGGGCTTGGTATAATGAGTATTTGATGAGATATTCATTAGACAATAAAGAGTACAACTTACAAAAAATTATTAATTAATTTAGTGCGACACGCTCAAATTTAGGGTTGATTCATAAATGTCCTACGGGTTAACCGCATACGGCAACATGCTAGGATTGTTCCCTGGGCTTGGTATAATGAGTATTTGATGAGATATTCATTAGACAATAAAGAGTACAACTTACAAAAAATTATTAATTAATTTAGTGCGACACGCTCAAATTTAGGGTTGATTCATAAATGTCCTACGGCTTAACCGCATACGGCAACATGCTAGGATTGTTCCTTGGGCTTGGTATAATGGGTATTTGATGAGATATTCATTAGACAATAAAGAGTACAACTTACAAAAAATTATTAATTAATTTAGTGCGACACGCTCAAATTTAGGGTTGATTCATAAATGTCCTACGGCTTAACCGCATACGGCAACATGCTAGGATTGTTCCTTGGGCTTGGTATAATGAGTATTTGATGAGATATTCATTAGACAATAAAGAGTACAACTTACAAAAAATTATTAATTAATTTAGTGCGACACGCTCAAATTTAGGGTTGATTCATAAATGTCCTACGGGTTAACCGCATACAGCAACATGCTAGGATTGTTCCTTGGGCTTGGTATAATGAGTATTTGATGAGATATTCATTAGACAATAAAGAGTACAACTTACAAAAAATTATTAATTAATTTAGTGCGACACGCTCAAATTTAGGGTTGATTCATAAATGTCCTACGGGTTAACCGCATACAGCAACATGCTAGGATTGTTCCTTGGGCTTGGTATAATGAGTATTTGATGAGATATTCATTAGACAATAAAGTGTACAACTTACAAAAAATTATTAATTAATTTAGTGCGACACGCTCAAATTTAGGGTTGATTCATAAATGTCCTACGGGTTAACCGCATACAGCAACATGCTAGGATTGTTCCTTGGGCTTGGTATAATAAGTATTTGATGAGATATTCATTAGACAATAAAGAGTACAACTTACAAAAAATTATTAATTAATTTAGTGCGACACGCTCAAATTTAGGGTTGATTCATAAATGTCCTACGGGTTAACCGCATACGGCAACATGCTAGGATTGTTCCCTGGGCTTGGTATAATGAGTATTTGATGAGATATTCATTAGACAATAAAGAGTACAACTTACAAAAAAATATTAATTAATTTAGTGCGACACGCTCAAATTTAGGGTTGATTCATAAATGTCCTACGGCTTAACCGCATACGGCAACATGCTAGGATTGTTCCTTGGGCTTGGTATAATGAGTATTTGATGAGATATTCATTAGACAATAAAGAGTACAACTTACAAAAAATTATTAATTAATTTAGTGCGACACGCTCAAATTTAGGGTTGATTCATAAATGTCCTACGGCTTAACCGCATACGGCAACATACTAGGATTGTTCCTTGGGCTTGGTATAATGAGTATTTGATGAGATATTCATTAGACAATAAAGAGTACAACTTACAAAAAATTATTAATTAATTTAGTGCGACACGCTCAAATTTAGGGTTGATTCATAAATGTCCTACGGGTTAACCGCATACAGCAACATGCTAGGATTGTTCCTTGGGCTTGGTATAATGAGTATTTGATGAGATATTCATTAGACAATAAAGAGTACAACTTACAAAAAATTATTAATTAATTTAGTGCGACACGCGCAAATTTAGGGTTGATTCATAAATGTCCTACGGCTTAACCGCATACGGCAACATGCTAGGATTGTTCCTTGGGCTTGGTATAATGAGTATTTGATGAGATATTCATTAGACAATAAAGAGTACAACTTACAAAAAATTATTAATTAATTTAGTGCGACACGCTCAAATTTAGGGTTGATTCATAAATGTCCTACGGGTTAACCGCATACAGCAACATGCTAGGATTGTTCCTTGGGCTTGGTGTAATGAGTATTTGATGAGATATTCATTAGACAATAAAGAGTACAACTTACAAAAAATTATTAATTAATTTAGTGCGACACGCTCAAATTTAGGGTTGATTCATAAATGTCCTACGGCTTAACCGCATACGGCAACATGCTAGGATTGTTCCTTGGGCTTGGTATAATGAGTATTTGATGAGATATTCATTAGAAAATAAAGAGTACAACTTACAAAAAATTATTAATTAATTTAGTGCGACACGCTCAAATTTAGGGTTGATTCATAAATGTCCTACGGGTTAACCGCATACAGCAACATGCTAGGATTGTTCCTTGGGCTTGGTATAATGAGTATTTGATGAGATATTCATTAGACAATAAAGAGTACAACTTACAAAAAATTATTAATTAATTTAGTGCGACACGCTCAAATTTAGGGTTGATTCATAAATGTCCTACGGCTTAACCGCATACGGCAACATGCTAGGATTGTTCCTTGGGCTTGGTATAATGAGTATTTGATGAGATATTCATTAGACAATAAAGAGTACAACTTACAAAAAATTATTAATTAATTTAGTGCGACACGCTCAAATTTAGGGTTGATTCATAAATGTCCTACGGGTTAACCGCATACGGCAACATGCTAGGATTGTTCCCTGGGCTTGGTATAATGAGTATTTGATGAGATATTCATTAGACAATAAAGAGTACAACTTACAAAAAATTATTAATTAATTTAGTGCGACACGCTCAAATTTAGGGTTGATTCATAAATGTCCTACGGCTTAACCGCATACGGCAACATGCTAGGATTGTTCCTTGGGCTTGGTATAATGGGTATTTGATGAGATATTCATTAGACAATAAAGAGTACAACTTACAAAAAATTATTAATTAATTTAGTGCGACACGCTCAAATTTAGGGTTGATTCATAAATGTCCTACGGCTTAACCGCATACGGCAACATGCTAGGATTGTTCCTTGGGCTTGGTATAATGAGTATTTGATGAGATATTCATTAGACAATAAAGAGTACAACTTACAAAAAATTATTAATTAATTTAGTGCGACACGCTCAAATTTAGGGTTGATTCATAAATGTCCTACGGCTTAACCGCATACGGCAACATGCTAGGATTGTTCCTTGGGCTTGGTATAATGAGTATTTGATGAGATATTCATTAGACAATAAAGAGTACAACTTACAAAAAATTATTAATTAATTTAGTGCGACACGCTCAAATTTAGGGTTGATTCATAAATGTCCTACGGGTTAACCGCATACAGCAACATGCTAGGATTGTTCCTTGGGCTTGGTATAATGAGTATTTGATGAGATATTCATTAGACAATAAAGAGTACAACTTACAAAAAATTATTAATTAATTTAGTGCGGCACGCTCAAATTTAGGGTTGATTCATAAATGTCCTACGGCTTAACCGCATACGGCAACATGCTAGGATTGTTCCTTGGGCTTGGTATAATGAGTATTTGATGAGATATTCATTAGACAATAAAGAGTACAACTTACAAAAAATTATTAATTAATTTAGTGCGACACGCTCAAATTTAGGGTTGATTCATAAATGTCCTACGGGTTAACCGCATACGGCAACATGCTAGGATTGTTCCCTGGGCTTGGTATAATGAGTATTTGATGAGATATTCATTAGACAATAAAGAGTACAACGTACAAAAAATTATTAATTAATTTAGTGCGACACGCTCAAATTTAGGGTTGATTCATAAATGTCCTACGGGTTAACCGCATACAGCAACATGCTAGGATTGTTCCTTGGGCTTGGTATAATGAGTATTTGATGAGATATTCATTAGACAATAAAGAGTACAACTTACAAAAAATTATTAATTAATTTAGTGCGACACGCTCAAATTTAGGGTTGATTCATAAATGTCCTACGGGTTAACCGCATACAGCAACATGCTAGGATTGTTCCTTGGGCTTGGTATAATGAGTATTTGATGAGATATTCATTAGACAATAAAGAGTACAACTTACAAAAAATTATTAATTAATTTAGTGCGACACGCTCAAATTTAGGGTTGATTCATAAATGTCCTACGGGTTAACCGCATACAGCAACATGCTAGGATTGTTCCTTGGGCTTGGTATAATGAGTATATGATGAGATATTCATTAGACAATAAAGAGTACAACTTACAAAAAAATATTAATTAATTTAGTGCGACACGCTCAAATTTAGGGTTGATTCATAAATGTCCTACGGCTTAACCGCATACGGCAACATGCTAGGATTGTTCCTTGGGCTTGGTATAATGAGTATTTGATGAGATATTCATTAGACAATAAAGAGTACAACTTACAAAAAATTATTAATTAATTTAGTGCGACACGCTCAAATTTAGGGTTGATTCATAAATGTCCTACGGGTTAACCGCATACAGCAACATGCTAGGATTGTTCCTTGGGCTTGGTATAATGAGTATTTGATGAGATATTCATTAGACAATAAAGAGTACAACTTACAAAAAAATATTAATTAATTTAGTGCGACACGCTCAAATTTAGGGTTGATTCATAAATGTCCTACGGCTTAACCGCATACGGCAACATGCTAGGATTGTTCCTTGGGCTTGGTATAATGAGTATTTGATGAGATATTCATTAGACAATAAAGAGTACAACTTACAAAAAATTATTAATTAATTTAGTGCGACACGCTCAAATTTAGGGTTGATTCATAAATGTTCTACGGGTTAACCGCATACGGCAACATGCTAGGATTGTTCCTTGGGCTTGGTATAATGAGTATTTGATGAGATATTCATTAGACAATAAAGAGTACAACTTACAAAAAAATATTAATTAATTTAGTGCGACACGCTCAAATTTAGGGTTGATTCATAAATGTCCTACGGCTTAACCGCATACGGCAACATGCTAGGATTGTTCCTTGGGCTTGGTATAATGAGTATTTGATGAGATATTCATTAGACAATAAAGAGTACAACTTACAAAAAATTATTAATTAATTTAGTGCGACACGCTCAAATTTAGGGTTGATTCATAAATGTCCTACGGGTTAACCGCATACAGCAACATGCTAGGATTGTTCCTTGGGCTTGGTATAATGAGTATTTGATGAGATATTCATTAGACAATAAAGAGTACAACTTACAAAAAAATATTAATTAATTTAGTGCGACACGCTCAAATTTAGGGTTGATTCATAAATGTCCTACGGCTTAACTGCATACGGCAACATGCTAGGATTGTTCCTTGGGCTTGGTATAATGAGTATTTGATGAGATATTCATTAGACAATAAAGAGTACAACTTACAAAAAATTATTAATTAATTTAGTGCGACACGCTCAAATTTAGGGTTGATTCATAAATGTCCTACGGGTTAACCGCATACAGCAACATGCTAGGATTGTTCCCTGGGCTTGGTATAATGAGTATTTGATGAGATATTCATTAGACAATAAAGAGTACAACTTACAAAAAATTATTAATTAATTTAGTGCGACACGCTCAAATTTAGGGTTGATTCATAAATGTCCTACGGGTTAACCGCATACAGCAACATGCTAGGATTGTTCCTTGGGCTTGGTATAATGAGTATTTGATGAGATATTCATTAGACAATAAAGAGTACAACTTACAAAAAATTATTAATTAATTTAGTGCGACACGCTCAAATTTAGGGTTGATTCATAAATGTCCTACGGGTTAACCGCATACAGCAACATGCTAGGATTGTTCCTTGGGCTTGGTATAATGAGTATTTGATGAGATATTCATTAGACAATAAAGAGTACAACTTACAAAAAATTATTAATTAATTTAGTGCGACACGCTCAAATTTAGGGTTGATTCATAAATGTCCTACGGGTTAACCGCATACGGCAACATGCTAGAATTGTTCCTTGGGCTTGGTATAATTAGTATTTGATGAGATATTCATTAGACAATAAAGAGTACAACTTACAAAAAATTATTAATTAATTTAGTGCGACACGCTCAAATTTAGGGTTGATTCATAAATGTCCTACGGGTTAACCGCATACGGCAACATGCTAGGATTGTTCCCTGGGCTTGGTATAATGAGTATTTGATGAGATATTCATTAGACAATAAAGAGTACAACTTACAAAAAATTATTAATTAATTTAGTGCGACACGCTCAAATTTAGGGTTGATTCATAAATGTCCTACGGCTTAACCGCATACAGCAACATGCTAGGATTGTTCCTTGGGCTTGGTATAATGAGTATTTGATGAGATATTCATTAGACAATAAAGAGTACAACTTACAAAAAATTATTAATTAATTTAGTGCGACACGCTCAAATTTAGGGTTGATTCATAAATGTCCTACGGGTTAACCGCATACAGGAACATGCTAGGATTGTTCCTTGGGCTTGGTATAATGAGTATTTGATGAGATATTCATTAGACAATAAAGAGTACAACTTACAAAAAATTATTAATTAATTTAGTGCGACACGCTCAAATTTAGGGTTGATTCATAAATGTCCTACGGCTTAACCGCATACGGCAACATGCTAGGATTGTTCCTTGGGCTTGGTATAATGAGTATTTGATGAGATATTCATTAGACAATAAAGAGTACAACTTACAAAAAATTATTAATTAATTTAGTGCGACACGCTCAAATTTAGGGTTGATTCATAAATGTCCTACGGGTTAACCGCATACAGCAACATGCTAGGATTGTTCCTTGGGCTTGGTATAATGAGTATTTGATGAGATATTCATTAGACAATAAAGAGTACAACTTACAAAAAAATATTAATTAATTTAGTGCGACACGCTCAAATTTAGGGTTGATTCATAAATGTCCTACGGCTTAACCGCATACGGCAACATGCTAGGATTGTTCCTTGGGCTTGGTATAATGAGTATTTGATGAGATATTCATTAGACAATAAAGAGTACAACTTACAAAAAATTATTAATTAATTTAGTGCGACACGCTCAAATTTAGGGTTGATTCATAAATGTCCTACGGGTTAACCGCATACGGCAACATGCTAGGATTGTTCCTTGGGCTTGGTATAATGAGTATTTGATGAGATATTCATTAGACAATAAAGAGTACAACTTACAAAAAAATAATAATTAATTTAGTGCGACACGCTCAAATTTAGGGTTGATTCATAAATGTCCTACGGCTTAACCGCATACGGCAACATGCTAGGATTGTTCCTTGGGCTTGGTATAATGAGTATTTGATGAGATATTCATTAGACAATAAAGAGTACAACTTACAAAAAATTATTAATTAATTTAGTGCGACACGCTCAAATTTAGGGTTGATTCATAAATGTCCTACGGGTTAACCGCATACAGCAACATGCTAGGATTGTTCCTTGGGCTTGGTATAATGAGTATTTGATGAGATATTCATTAGACAATAAAGAGTACAACTTACAAAAAATATTAATTAATTTAGTGCGACACGCTCAAATTTAGGGTTGATTCATAAATGTCCTACGGCTTAACCGCATACGGCAACATGCTAGGATTGTTCCTTGGGCTTGGTATAATGAGTATTTGATGAGATATTCATTAGACAATAAAGAGTACAACTTACAAAAAAATATTAATTAATTTAGTGCGACACGCTCAAATTTAGGGTTGATTCATAAATGTCCTACGGGTTAACCGCATACAGCAACATGCTAGGATTGTTCCTTGGGCTTGGTATAATGAGTATTTGATGAGATATTCATTAGACAATAAAGAGTACAACTTACAAAAAATTATTAATTAATTTAGTGCGACACGCTCAAATTTAGGGTTGATTCATAAATGTCCTACGGGTTAACCGCATACAGCAACATGCTAAGATTGTTCCTTGGGCTTGGTATAATGAGTATTTGATGAGATATTCATTAGACAATAAAGAGTACAACTTACAAAAAAATATTAATTAATTTAGTGCGACACGCTCAAATTTAGGGTTGATTCATAAATGTCCTACGGCTTAACCGCATACGGCAACATGCTAGGATTGTTCCTTGGGCTTGGTATAATGAGTATTTGATGAGATATTCATTAGACAATAAAGAGTACAACTTACAAAAAATTATTAATTAATTTAGTGCGACACGCTCAAATTTAGGGTTGATTCATAAATGTCCTACGGGTTAACGGCATACGGCAACATGCTAGGATTGTTCCTTGGGCTTGGTATAATGAGTATTTGATGAGATATTCATTAGACAATAAAGAGTACAACTTACAAAAAAATATTAATTAATTTAGTGCGACACGCTCAAATTTAGGGTTGATTCATAAATGTCCTACGGCTTAACCGCATACGGCAACATGCTAGGATTGTTCCTTGGGCTTGGTATAATGAGTATTTGATGAGATATTCATTAGACAATAAAGAGTACAACTTACAAAAAATTATTAATTAATTTAGTGCGACACGCTCAAATTTAGGGTTGATTCATAAATGTCCTACGGGTTAACCGCATACAGCAACATGCTAGGATTGTTCCTTGGGCTTGGTATAATGAGTATTTGATGAGATATTCATTAGACAATAAAGAGTACAACTTACAAAAAATATTAATTAATTTAGTGCGACACGCTCAAATTTAGGGTTGATTCATAAATGTCCTACGGCTTAACCGCATACGGCAACATGCTAGGATTGTTCCTTGGGCTTGGTATAATGAGTATTTGATGAGATATTCATTAGACAATAAAGAGTACAACTTACAAAAAATTATTAATTAATTTAGTGCGACACGCTCAAATTTAGGGTTGATTCATAAATGTCCTACGGGTTAACCGCATACAGCAACATGCTAGGATTGTTCCTTGGGCTTGGTATAATGAGTATTTGATGAGATATTCATTAGACAATAAAGAGTACAACTTACAAAAAATTATTAATTAATTTAGTGCGACACGCTCAAATTTAGGGTTAATTCATAAATGTCCTACGGGTTAACCGCATACAGCAACATGCTAAGATTGTTCCTTGGGCTTGGTATAATGAGTATTTGATGAGATATTCATTAGACAATAAAGAGTACAACTTACAAAAAATTATTAATTAATTTAGTGCGACACGCTCAAATTTAGGGTTGATTCATAAATGTCCTACGGGTTAACCGCATACAGCAACATGCTAGGATTGTTCCTTGGGCTTGGTATAATGAGTATTTGATGAGATATTCATTAGACAATAAAGAGTACAACTTACAAAAAATTATTAATTAATTTAGTGCGACACGCTCAAATTTAGGGTTGATTCATAAATGTCCTACGGGTTAACCGCATACGGCAACATGCTAGAATTGTTCCTTGGGCTTGGTATAATTAGTATTTGATGAGATATTCATTAGACAATAAAGAGTACAACTTACAAAAAATTATTAATTAATTTAGTGCGACACGCTCAAATTTAGGGTTGATTCATAAATGTCCTACGGGTTAACCGCATACGGCAACATGCTAGGATTGTTCCCTGGGCTTGGTATAATGAGTATTTGATGAGATATTCATTAGACAATAAAGAGTACAACTTACAAAAAATTATTAATTAATTTAGTGCGACACGCTCAAATTTAGGGTTGATTCATAAATGTCCTACGGCTTAACCGCATACGGCAACATGCTAGGATTGTTCCTTGGGCTTGGTATAATGAGTATTTGATGAGATATTCATTAGACAATAAAGAGTACAACTTACAAAAAATTATTAATTAATTTAGTGCGACACGCTCAAATTTAGGGTTGATTCATAAATGTCCTACGGCTTAACCGCATACAGCAACATGCTAGGATTGTTCCTTGGGCTTGGTATAATGAGTATTTGATGAGATGTTCATTAGACAATAAAGAGTACAACTTACAAAAAATTATTAATTAATTTAGTGCGACACGCTCAAATTTAGGGTTGATTCATAAATGTCCTACGGGTTAACCGCATACGGCAACATGCTAGGATTGTTCCCTGGGCTTGGTATAATGAGTATTTGATGAGATATTCATTAGACAATAAAGAGTACAACTTACAAAAAATTATTAATTAATTTAGTGCGACACGCTCAAATTTAGGGTTGATTCATAAATGTCCTACGGCTTAACCGCATACGGCAACATGCTAGGATTGTTCCTTGGGCTTGGTATAATGAGTATTTGATGAAATATTCATTAGACAATAAAGAGTACAACTTACAAAAAATTATTAATTAATTTAGTGCGACACGCTCAAATTTAGGGTTGATTCATAAATGTCCTACGGGTTAACCGCATACAGCAACATGCTAGGATTGTTCCTTGGGCTTGGTATAATGAGTATTTGATGAGATATTCATTAGACAATAAAGAGTACAACTTACAAAAAATTATTAATTAACTTAGTGCGACACGCTCAAATTTAGGGTTGATTCATAAATGTCCTACGGGATAACCGCATACAGCAACATGCTAGGATTGTTCCTTGGGCTTGGTATAATGAGTATTTGATGAGATATTCGTTAGACAATAAAGAGTACAACTTACAAAAAATTATTAATTAATTTAGTGCGACACGCTCAAATTTAGGGTTGATTCATAAATGTCCTACGGCTTAACCGCATACGGCAACATGCTAGGATTGTTCCTTGGGCTTGGTATAATGAGTATTTGATGAGATATTCATTAGACAATAAAGAGTACACCTTACAAAAAATTATTAATTAATTTAGTGAAACACGCTCAAATTTAGGGTTGATTCATAAATGTCCTAGGGCTTAACCGCATACGGCAACATGCTAGGATTGTTCCTTGGGCTTGGTATATTGAGTATTTGATGAGATATTCATTAGACAATAAACAGTACAACTTACAAAAAATTATTAATTAATTTAGTGCGACATGCTCAAATTTAGGGTTGATTCATAAATGTCCTACGGGTTAACCGCATACGGCAACATGCTAGGATTGTTCCCTGGGCTTGGTGTAATGAGTATTTGATGAGATATTCATTAGACAATAAAGAGTACAACTTACAAAAAATTATTAATTAATTTAGTGCGACACGCTCAAATTTAGGGTTGATTCATAAATGTCCTACGGGTTAACCGCATACGGCAACATGCTAGGATTGTTCCTTGGGCTTGGTATAATGAGTATTTGATGAGATATTCATTAGACAATAAAGAGTACAACTTACAAAAAATTATTAATTAATTTAGTGCGACACGCTCAAATTTAGGGTTGATTCATAAATGTCCTACGGGTTAACCGCATACGGCAACATGCTAGGATTGTTCCCTGGGCTTGGTATAATGAGTATTTGATGAGATATTCATTAGACAATAAAGAGTACAACTTACAAAAAATTATTAATTAATTTAGTGCGACACGCTCAAATTTAGGGTTGATTCATAAATGTCCTACGGCTTAACCGCATACGGCAACATGCTAGGATTGTTCCTTGGGCTTGGTATAATGAGTATTTGATGAGATATTCATTAGACAATAAAGAGTACAACTTACAAAAAATTATTAATTAATTTAGTGCGACACGCTCAAATTTAGGGTTGATTCATAAATGTCCTACGGGTTAACCGCATACAGCAACATGCTAGGATTGTTCCTTGGGCTTGGTATAATGAGTATTTGATGAGATATTCATTAGACAATAAAGAGTACAACTTACAAAAAATTATTAATTAATTTAGTGCGACACGCTCAAATTTAGGGTTGATTCATAAATGTCCTACGGGTTAACCGCATACAGCAACATGCTAGGATTGTTCCTTGGGCTTGGTATAATGAGTATTTGATGAGATATTCATTAGACAATAAAGAGTACAACTTACAAAAAATTATTAATTAATTTAGTGCGACACGCTCAAATTTAGGGTTGATTCATAAATGTCCTACGGCTTAACCGCATACGGCAACATGCTAGGATTGTTCCTTGGGCTTGGTATAATGAGTATTTGATGAGATATTCATTAGACAATAAAGAGTACAACTTACAAAAAATTATTAATTAATTTAGTGCGACACGCTCAAATTTAGGGTTGATTCATAAATGTCCTACGGGTTAACCGCATACGGCAACATGCTAGAATTGTTCCTTGGGCTTGGTATAATTAGTATTTGATGAGATATTCATTAGACAATAAAGAGTACAACTTACAAAAAATTATTAATTAATTTAGTGCGACACGATCAAATTTAGGGTTGATTCATAAATGTCCTACGGCTTAACCGCATACGGCAACATGCTAGGATTGTTCCTTGGGCTTGGTATAATGAGTATGTGATGAGATATTCATTAGACAATAAAGAGTACAACTTACAAAAAATTATTAATTAATTTAGTGCGACACGCTCAAATTTAGGGTTGATTCATAAATGTCCTACGGGTTAACCGCATACGGCAACATGCTAGGATTGTTCCCTGGGCTTGGTATAATGAGTATTTGATGAGATATTCATTAGACAATAAAGAGTACAACTTACAAAAAATTATTAATTAATTTAGTGCGACACGCTCAAATTTAGGGTTGATTCATAAATGTCCTACGGCTTAACCGCATACGGCAACATGCTAGGATTGTTCCTTGGGCTTGGTATAATGAGTATTTGATGAGATATTCATTAGACAATAAAGAGTACAACTTACAAAAAATTATTAATTAATTTAGTGCGACACGCTCAAATTTAGGGTTGATTCATAAACGTCCTACGGGTTAACCGCATACAGCAACATGCTAGGATTGTTCCTTGGGCTTGGTATAATGAGTATTTGATGAGATATTCATTAGACAATAAAGAGTACAACTTACAAAAAATTATTAATTAATTTAGTGCGACACGCTCAAATTTAGGGTTGATTCATAAATGTCCTACGGGTTAACCGCATACGGCAACATGCTAGGATTGTTCCCTGGGCTTGGTATAATGAGTATTTGATGAGATATTCATTAGACAATAAAGAGTACAACTTACAAAAAATTATTAATTAATTTAGTGCGACACGCTCAAATTTAGGGTTGATTCATAAATGTCCTACGGCTTAACCGCATACGGCAACATGCTAGGATTGTTCCTTGGGCTTGGTATAATGAGTATTTGATGAGATATTCATTAGACAATAAAGAGTACAACTTACAAAAAATTATTAATTAATTTAGTGCGACACGCTCAAATTTAGGGTTGATTCATAAATGTCCTACGGGTTAACCGCATACAGCAACATGCTAGGATTGTTCCTTGGGCTTGGTATAATGAGTATTTGATGAGATATTCATTAGACAATAAAGAGTACAACTTACAAAAAATTATTAATTAATTTAGTGCGACACGCTCAAATTTAGGGTTGATTCATAAATGTCCTACGGGTTAACCGCATACGGAACATGCTAGGATTGTTCCCTGGGCTTGGTATAATGAGTATTTGATGAGATATTCATTAGACAATAAAGAGTACAACTTACAAAAAATTATTAATTAATTTAGTGCGACACGCTCAAATTTAGGGTTGATTCATAAATGTCCTACGGGTTAACCGCATACGGCAACATGCTAGGATTGTTCCCTGGGCTTGGTATAATGAGTATTTGATGAGATATTCATTAGACAATAAAGAGTACAACTTACAAAAAATTATTAATTAATTTAGTGCGACACGCTCAAATTTAGGGTTGATTCATAAATGTCCTACGGGTTAACCGCATACGGCAACATGCTAGAATTGTTCCTTGGGCTTGGTATAATTAGTATTTGATGAGATATTCATTAGACAATAAAGAGTACAACTTACAAAAAATTATTAATTAATTTAGTGCGACACGCTCAAATTTAGGGTTGATTCATAAATGTCCTACGGCTTAACCGCATACGGCAACATGCTAGGATTGTTCCTTGGGCTTGGTATAATGAGTATTTGATGAGATATTCATTAGACAATAAAGAGTACAACTTACAAAAAATTATTAATTAATTTAGTGCGACACGCTCAAATTTAGGGTTGATTCATAAATGTCCTACGGGTTAACCGCATACAGCAACATACTAGGATTGTTCCTTGGGCTTGGTATAATGAGTATTTGATGAGATATTCATTAGACAATAAAGAGTACAACTTACAAAAAAATATTAATTAATTTAGTGCGACACGCTCAAATTTAGGGTTGATTCATAAATGTCCTACGGGTTAACCGCATACGGCAACATGCTAGGATTGTTCCCTGGGCTTGGTATAATGAGTATTTGATGAGATATTCATTAGACAATAAAGAGTACAACTTACAAAAAATTATTAATTAATTTAGTGCGACACGCTCAAATTTAGGGTTGATTCATAAATGTCCTACGGCTTAACCGCATACGGCAACATGCTAGGATTGTTCCTTGGGCTTGGTATAATGAGTATTTGATGAGATATTCATTAGACAATAAAGAGTACAACTTACAAAAAATTATTAATTAATTTAGTGCGACACGCTCAAATTTAGGGTTGATTCATAAATGTCCTACGGGTTAACCGCATACAGCAACATGCTAGGATTGTTCCTTGGGCTTGGTATAATGAGTATTTGATGAGATATTCATTAGACAATAAAGAGTACAACTTACAAAAAATTATTAATTAATTTAGTGCGACAAGCTCAAATTTAGGGTTGATTCATAAATGTCCTACGGGTTAACCGCATACGGCAACATGCTAGGATTGTTCCCTGGGCTTGGTATAATGAGTATTTGATGAGATATTCATTAGACAATAAAGAGTACAACTTACAAAAAATTATTAATTAATTTAGTGCGACACGCTCAAATTTAGGGTTGATTCATAAATGTCCTACGGGTTAACCGCATACGGCAACATGCTAGGATTGTTCCCTGGGCTTGGTATAATGAGTATTTGATGAGATATTCATTAGACAATAAAGAGTACAACTTACAAAAAATTATTAATTAATTTAGTGCGACACGCTCAAATTTAGGGTTGATTCATAAATGTCCTACGGGTTAACCGCATACGGCAACATGCTAGAATTGTTCCTTGGGCTTGGTATAATTAGTATTTGATGAGATATTCATTAGACAATAAAGAGTACAACTTACAATAAATTATTAATTAATGTAGTGCGACACGCTCATATTTAGGGTTGATTCATAAATATCCTACGGGTTAAACGCATACGGCAACATGCTAGGATTGTTCCTTGGACTTGGTATAATGAGTATTTGATGAGATATTCATTAGACAATAAAGAGTACAACTTACAAAAAATTATTTATTAATTTAGTGCGACATGCTCAAATTTAGGTTTATTCATAAATGTCCTACGGCGTACCCGCATACGGCAACATGCTAGGATTGTTCCTTGGGCTTGGTATAATGAGTATTTGATGAGATATTCATTAGACAATAAAGAGTACAACTTAAAAAATTATTAATTAAATTAGTACGACACGCTCAAATTTAGGGTTGATTCACAATTGTCCTACGGGTTAACCGCGTACGGAAACATGCTAGGATTGTTCCCTGGGCTTGGTATAATGAGTATTTGATGAGATATTCATTAGACAATAAAGAGTACAACTTACAAAAAATTATTAATTAATTTAGTGCGACACGCTCAAATTTAGGGTTGATTCATAAATGTCCTACGGGTTAACCGCATACGGCAACATGCTAGGATTGTTCCTTGGGCTTGGTATAATGAGTATTTGATGAGATATTCATTAGACAATAAAGAGTACAACTTACAAAAAATTATTAATTAATTTAGTGCGACACGCTCAAATTTAGGGTTGATTCATAAATGTCCTACGGGTTAACCGCATACGGCAACATGCTAGGATTGTTCCCTGGGCTTGGTATAATGAGTATTTGATGAGATATTCATTAGACAATAAAGAGTACAACTTACAAAAAATTATTAATTAATTTAGTGCGACACGCTCAAATTTAGGGTTGATTCATAAATGTCCTACGGGTTAACCGCATACGGCAACATGCTAGAATTGTTCCTTGGGCTTGGTATAATTAGTATTTGATGAGATATTCATTAGACAATAAAGAGTACAACTTACAAAAAATTATTAATTAATTTAGTGCGACACGCTCAAATTTAGGGTTGATTCATAAATGTCCTACGGCTTAACCGCATACGGCGACATGCTAGGATTGTTCCTTGGGCTTGGTATAATGAGTATTTGATGAGATATTCATTAGACAATAAAGAGTACAACTTACAAAAAATTATTAATTAATTTAGTGCGACACGCTCAAATTTAGGGTTGATTCATAAATGTCCTACGGGTTAACCGCATACAGCAACATGCTAGGATTGTTCCTTGGGCTTGGTATAATGAGTATTTGATGAGATATTCATTAGACAATAAAGAGTACAACTTACAAAAAATTATTAATTAACTTAGTGCGACACGCTCAAATTTAGGGTTGATTCATAAATGTCCTACGGGATAACCGCATACAGCAACATGCTAGGATTGTTCCTTGGGCTTGGTATAATGAGTATTTGATGAGATATTCGTTAGACAATAAAGAGTACAACTTACAAAAAATTATTAATTAATTTAGTGCGACACGCTCAAATTTAGGGTTGATTCATAAATGTCCTACGGCTTAACCGCATACGGCAACATGCTAGGATTGTTCCTTGGGCTTGGTATAATGAGTATTTGATGAGATATTCATTAGACAATAAAGAGTACAACTTACAAAAAATTATTAATTAATTTAGTGAAACACGCTCAAATTTAGGGTTGATTCATAAATGTCCTACGGCTTAACCGCATACGGCAACATGCTAGGATTGTTCCTTGGGCTTGGTATAATGAGTATTTGATGAGATATTCATTAGACAATAAACAGTACAACTTACAAAAAATTATTAATTAATTTAGTGCGACACGCTCAAATTTAGGGTTGATTCATAAATGTCCTACGGGTTAACCGCATACGGCAACATGCTAGGATTGTTCCCTGGGCTTGGTATAATGAGTATTTGATGAGATATTCATTAGACAATAAAGAGTACAACTTACAAAAAATTATTAATTAATTTAGTGCGACACGCTCAAATTTAGGGTTGATTCATAAATGTCCTACGGCTTAACCGCATACGGCAACATGCTAGGATTGTTCCTTGGGCTTGGCATAATGAGTATTTGATGAGATATTCATTAGACAATAAAGAGTACAACTTACAAAAAATTATTAATTAATTTAGTGCGACACGCTCAAATTTAGGGTTGATTCATAAATGTCCTACGGGTTAACCGCATACGGCAACATGCTAGGATTGTTCCCTGGGCTTGGTATAATGAGTATTTGATGAGATATTCATTAGACAATAAAGAGTACAACTTACAAAAAATTATTAATTAATTTAGTGCGACACGCTCAAATTTAGGGTTGATTCATAAATGTCCTACGGCTTAACCGCATACGGCAACATGCTAGGATTGTTCCTTGGGCTTGATATAATGAGTATTTGATGAGATATTCATTAGACAATAAAGAGTACAACTTACAAAAAATTATTAATTAATTTAGTGCGACACGCTCAAATTTAGGGTTGATTCATAAATGTCCTACGGGTTAACCGCATACAGCAACATGCTAGGATTGTTCCTTGGGCTTGGTATAATGAGTATTTGATGAGATATTCATTAGACAATAAAGAGTACAACTTACAAAAAATTATTAATTAATTTAGTGCGACACGCTCAAATTTAGGGTTGATTCATAAATGTCCTACGGGTTAACCGCATACAGCAACATGCTAGGATTGTTCCTTGGGCTTGGTATAATGAGTATTTGATGAGATATTCATTAGACAATGAAGAGTACAACTTACAAAAAATTATTAATTAATTTAGTGCGACACGCTCAAATTTAGGGTTGATTCATAAATGTCCTACGGCTTAACCGCATACGGCAACATGCTAGGATTGTTCCTTGGGCTTGGTATAATGAGTATTTGATGAGATATTCATTAGACAATAAAGAGTACAACTTACAAAAAATTATTAATTAATTTAGTGCGACACGCTCAAATTTAGGGTTGATTCATAAATGTCCTACGGGTTAACCGCATACGGCAACATGCTAGAATTGTTCCTTGGGCTTGGTATAATTAGTATTTGATGAGATATTCATTAGACAATAAAGAGTACAACTTACAAAAAATTATTAATTAATTTAGTGCGACACGCTCAAATTTAGGGTTGATTCATAAATGTCCTACGGCTTAACCGCATACGGCAACATGCTAGGATTGTTCCTTGGGCTTGGTATAATGAGTATTTGATGAGATATTTATTAGACAATAAAGAGTACAACTTACAAAAAATTATTAATTAATTTAGTGCGACACGCTCAAATTTAGGGTTGATTCATAAATGTCCTACGGGTTAACCGCATACAGCAACATGCTAGGATTGTTCCCTGGGCTTGGTATAATGAGTATTTGATGAGATATTCATTAGACAATAAAGAGTACAACTTACAAAAAATTATTAATTAATTTAGTGCGACACGCTCAAATTTAGGGTTGATTCATAAATGTCCTACGGCTTAACCGCATACGGCAACATGCTAGGATTGTTCCTTGGGCTTGGTATAATGAGTATTTGATGAGATATTCATTAGACAATAAAGAGTACAACTTACAAAAAATTATTAATTAATTTAGTGCGACACGCTCAAATTTAGGGTTGATTCAAAAATGTCCTAGGGGTAACCGCATACAGCAATATGCTAGGATTGTTCCTTGGGCTTGGTATAATGAGTATTTGATGAGATATTCATTAGACAATAAAGAGTACAACTTACAAAAAATTATTAATTAATTTAGTGCGACACGCTCAAATTTAGGGTTGATTCATAAATGTCCTACGGGTTAACCGCATACGGCAACATGCTAGGATTGTTCCCTGGGCTTGGTATAATGAGTATTTGATGAGATATTCATTAGACAATAAAGAGTACAACTTACAAAAAATTATTAATTAATTTAGTGCGACACGCTCAAATTTAGGGTTGATTCATAAATGTCCTACGGCTTAACCGCATACGGCAACATGCTAGGATTGTTCCTTGGGCTTGGTATAATGAGTATTTGATGAGATATTCATTAGACAATAAAGAGTACAACTTACAAAAAATTATTAATTAATTTAGTGCGACATGCTCAAATTTAGGGTTGATTCATAAATGTCCTACGGGTTAACCGCATACAGCAACATGCTAGGATTGTTCCTTGGGCTTGGTATAATGAGTATTTGATGAGATATTCATTAGACAATAAAGAGTACAACTTACAAAAAATTATTAATTAATTTAGTGCGACACGCTCAAATTTAGGGTTGATTCATAAATGTCCTACGGGTTAACCGCATACGGCAACATGCTAGGATTGTTCCCTGGGCTTGGTATAATGAGTATTTGATGAGATATTCATTAGACAATAAAGAGTACAACTTACAAAAAATTATTAATTAATTTAGTGCGACACGCTCAAATTTAGGGTTGATTCATAAATGTCCTACGGGTTAACCGCATACGGCAACATGCTAGGATTGTTCCCTGGGCTTGGTATAATGAGTATTTGATGAGATATTCATTAGACAATAAAGAGTACAACTTACAAAAAATTATTAATTAATTTAGTGCGACACGCTCAAATTTAGGGTTGATTCATAAATGTCCTACGGGTTAACCGCATACGGCAACATGCTAGAATTGTTCCTCGGGCTTGGTATAATTAGTATTTGATGAGATATTCATTAGACAATAAAGAGTACAACTTACAATAAATTATTAATTAATGTAGTGCGACACGCTCATATTTAGGGTTGATTCATAAATATCCTACGGGTTAAACGCATACGGCAACATGCTAGGATTGTTCCTTGGACTTGGTATAATGAGTATTTGATGAGATATTCATTAGACAATAAAGAGTACAACTTACAAAAAATTATTTATTAATTTAGTGCGACATGCTCAAATTTAGGTTTATTCATAAATGTCCTACGGCGTAACCGCATACGGCAACATGCTAGGATTGTTCCTTGGGCTTGGTATAATGAGTATTTGATGAGATATTCATTAGACAATAAAGCGTACAACTTAAAAAATTATTAATTGAATTAGTACGACACGCTCAAATTTAGGGTTGATTCACAATTGTCCTACGGGTTAACCGCGTACGGAAACATGCTAGGATTGTTCCCTGGGCTTGGTATAATGAGTATTTGATGAGATATTCATTAGACAATAAAGAGTACAACTTACAAAAAATTATTAATTAATTTAGTGCGACACGCTCAAATTTAGGGTTGATTCATAAATGTCCTACGGGTTAACCGCATACGGCAACATGCTAGGATTGTTCCTTGGGCTTGGTATAATGAGTATTTGATGAGATATTCATTAGACAATAAAGAGTACAACTTACAAAAAATTATTAATTAATTTAGTGCGACACGCTCAAATTTAGGGTTGATTCATAAATGTCCTACGGGTTAACCGCATACGGCAACATGCTAGGATAGTTCCCTGGGCTTGGTATAATGAGTATTTGATGAGATATTCATTAGACAATAAAGAGTACAACTTACAAAAAATTATTAATTAATTTAGTGCGACACGCTCAAATTTAGGGTTGATTCATAAATGTCCTACGGGTTAACCGCATACGGCAACATGCTAGAATTGTTCCTTGGGCTTGGTATAATTAGTATTTGATGAGATATTCATTAGACAATAAAGAGTACAACTTACAAAAAATTATTAATTAATTTAGTGCGACACGCTCAAATTTAGGGTTGATTCATAAATGTCCTACGGCTTAACCGCATACGGCAACATGCTAGGATTGTTCCTTGGGCTTGGTATAATGAGTATTTGATGAGATATTCATTAGACAATAAAGAGTACAACTTACAAAAAATTATTAATTAATTTAGTGCGACACGCTCAAATTTAGGGTTGATTCATAAATGTCCTACGGGTTAACCGCATACAGCAACATGCTAGGATTGTTCCTTGGGCTTGGTATAATGAGTATTTGATGAGATATTCATTAGACAATAAAGAGTACAACTTACAAAAAATTATTAATTAATTTAGTGCGACACGCTCAAATTTAGGGTTGATTCATAAATGTCCTACGGGTTAACCGCATACGGCAACATGCTAGGATTGTTCCCTGGGCTTGGTATAATGAGTATTTGATGAGATATTCATTAGACAATAAAGAGTACAACTTACAAAAAATTATTAATTAATTTAGTGCGACACGCTCAAATTTAGGGTTGATTCATAAATGTCCTACGGCTTAACCGCATACGGCAACATGCTAGGATTGTTCCTTGGGCTTGGTATAATGAGTATTTGATGAGATATTCATTAGACAATAAAGAGTACAACTTACAAAAAATTATTAATTAATTTAGTGCGACACGCTCAAATTTAGGGTTGATTCATAAATGTCCTACGGGTTAACCGCATACAGCAACATGCTAGGATTGTTCCTTGGGCTTGGTATAATGAGTATTTGATGAGATATTCATTAGACAATAAAGAGTACAACTTACAAAAAATTATTAATTAATTTAGTGCGACACGCTCAAATTTAGGGTTGATTCATAAATGTCCTACGGGTTAACCGCATACGGCAACATGCTAGGATTGTTCCCTGGGCTTGGTATAATGAGTATTAGATGAGATATTCATTAGACAATAAAGAGTACAACTTACAAAAAATTATTAATTAATTTAGTGCGACACGCTCAAATTTAGGGTTGATTCATAAATGTCCTACGGGTTAACCGCATACGGCAACATGCTAGGATTGTTCCCTGGGCTTGGTATAATGAGTATTTGATGAGATATTCATTAGACAATAAAGAGTACAACTTACAAAAAATTATTAATTAATTTAGTGCGACACGCTCAAATTTAGGGTTGATTCATAAATGTCCTACGGGTTAACCGCATACGGCAACATGCTAGAATTGTTCCTTGGGCTTGGTATAATTAGTATTTGATGAGATATTCATTAGACAATAAAGAGTACAACTTACAATAAATTATTAATTAATGTAGTGCGACACGCTCATATTTAGGGTTGATTCATAAATATCCTACGGGTTAAACGCATACGGCAACATGCTAGGATTGTTCCTTGGACTTGGTATAATGAGTATTTGATGAGATATTCATTAGACAATAAAGAGTACAACTTACAAAAAATTATTTATTAATTTAGTGCGACATGCTCAAATTTAGGTTTATTCATAAATGTCCTACGGCGTAACCGCATACGGCAACATGCTAGGATTGTTCCTTGGGCTTGGTATAATGAGTATTTGATGAGATATTCATTAGACAATAAAGAGTACAACTTAAAAAATTATTAATTAAATTAGTACGACACGCTCAAATTTAGGGTTGATTCACAATTGTCCTACGGGTTAACCGCGTACGGAAACATGCTAGGATTGTTCCTTGGGCTTGGTATAATGAGTATTTGATGAGATATTTATTAGACAATAAAGAGTACAACTTACAAAAAATTATTAATTAATTTAGTGCGACACGCTCAAATTTAGGGTTGATTCATAAATGTCCTACGGCTTAACCGCATACGGCAACATGCTAGGATTGTTCCTTGGGCTTGGTATAATGAGTATTTGATGAGATATTCATTAGACAATAAAGAGTACAACTTACAAAAAATTATTAATTAATTTAGTGCGACACGCTCAAATTTAGGGTTGATTCATAAATGTCCTACGGGTTAACCGCATACGGCAACATGCTAGAATTGTTCCTTGGGCTTGGTATAATTAGTATTTGATGAGATATTCATTAGACAATAAAGAGTACAACTTACAAAAAATTATTAATTAATTTAGTGCGACACGCTCAAATTTAGGGTTGATTCATAAATGTCCTACGGCTTAACCGCATACGGCAACATGCAAGGATTGTTCCTTGGGCTTGGTATAATGAGTATTTGATGAGATATTCATTAGACAATAAAGAGTACAACTTACAAAAAATTATTAATTAATTTAGTGCGACACGCTCAAATTTAGGGTTGATTCATAAATGTCCTACGGGTTAACCGCATACGGCAACATGCTAGAATTGTTCCTTGGGCTTGGTATAATTAGTATTTGATGAGATATTCATTAGACAATAAAGAGTACAACTTACAAAAAATTATTAATTAATTTAGTGCGACACGCTCAAATTTAGGGTTGATTCATAAATGTCCTACGGCTTAACCGCATACGGCAACATGCTAGGATTGTTCCTTGGGCTTGGTATAATGAGTATTTGATGAGATATTCATTAGACAATAAAGAGTACAACTTACAAAAAATTATTAATTAATTTAGTGCGACACGCTCAA
Source organism: Harpalus rubripes (assembly GCA_963082715.1). NCBI lineage: Eukaryota > Metazoa > Arthropoda > Insecta > Coleoptera > Carabidae > Harpalus > Harpalus rubripes. The sequence goes on from OY720460.1 coordinate 18,290,411, forward strand.
ATTTAGGGTTGATTCATAAATGTCCTACGGGTTAACCGCATACAGCAACATGCTAGGATTGTTCCTTAGGCTTGGTATAATGAGTATTTGATGAGATGTTCATTAGACAATAAAGAGTACAACTTACAAAAAATTATTAATTAATTTAGTGCGACACGCTCAAATTTAGGGTTGATTCATAAATGTCCTACGGGTTAACCGCATACGGCAACATGCTAGGATTGTTCCTTGGGCTTGGTATAATGAGTATTTGATGAGATATTCATTAGACAATAAAGAGTACAACTTACAAAAAATTATTAATTAATTTAGTGCGACACGCTCAAATTTAGGGTTGATTCATAAATGTCCTACGGGTTAACCGCATACAGCAACATGCTAGGATTGTTCCTTGGGCTTGGTATAATGAGTATTTGATGAGATATTCATTAGACAATAAAGAGTACAACTTACAAAAAATTATTAATTAATTTAGTGCGACACGCTCAAATTTAGGGTTGATTCATAAATGTCCTACGGGTTAACCGCATACGGCAACATGCTAGGATTGTTCCCTGGGCTTGGTATAATGAGTATTTGATGAGATATTCATTAGACAATAAAGAGTACAACTTACAAAAAATTATTAATTAATTTAGTGCGACACGCTCAAATTTAGGGTTGATTCATAAATGTCCTACGGGTTAACCGCATACGGCAACATGCTAGGATTGTTTCCTGGGCTTGGTATAATGAGTATTTGATGAGATATTCATTAGACAATAAAGAGTACAACTTACAAAAAATTATTAATTAATTTAGTGCGACACGCTCAAATTTAGGGTTGATTCATAAATGTCCTACGGGTTAACCGCATACGGCAACATGCTAGAATTGTTCCTTGGGCTTGGTATAATTAGTATTTGATGAGATATTTATTAGACAATAAAGAGTACAACTTACAATAAATTATTAATTAATGTAGTGCGACACGCTCATATTTAGGGTTGATTCATAAATATCCTACGGGTTAAACGCATACGGCAACATGCTAGGATTGTTCCTTGGACTTGGTATAATGAGTATTTGATGAGATATTCATTAGACAATAAAGAGTACAACTTACAAAAATTATTTATTAATTTAGTGCGACACGCTCAAATTTAAGTTTATTCATAAATGTCCTACGGCGTAACCGCATACGGCAACATGCTAGGATTGTTCCTTGGGCTTGTTATAATGAGTATTTGATGAGATATTCATTAGACAATAAAGAGTACAACTTAAAAAATTATTAATTAAATTAGTACGACACGCTCAAATTTAGGGTTGATTCACAATTGTCCTACGGGTTAACCGCGTACGGAAACATGCTAGGATTGTTCCTTGGGCTTGGTATAATGAGTATTTGATGAGATATTCATTAGACAATAAAGAGTACAACTTACAAAAAATTATTAATTAATTTAGTGCGACACGCTCAAATTTAGGGTTGATTCATAATTGTCCTACGGCTTAACCGCATACGGCAACATGCTAGGATTGTTCCTTGGGCTTGGTATAATGAGTATTTGATGAGATATTCATTAGACAATAAAGAGTACAACTTACAAAAAATTATTAATTAATTTAGTGCGACACGCTCAAATTTAGGGTTGATTCATAAATGTCCTACGGGTTAACCGCATACGGCAACATGCTAGAATTGTTCCTTGGGCTTGGTATAATTAGTATTTGATGAGATATTCATTAGACAATAAAGAGTACAACTTACAAAAAATTATTAATTAATTTAGTGCGACACGCTCAAATTTAGGGTTGATTCATAAATGTCCTACGGGTTAACCGCATACGGCAACATGCTAGGATTGTTCCTTGGGCTTGGTATAATGAGTATTTGATGAGATATTCATTAGACAATAAAGAGTACAACTTACAAAAAATTATTAATTAATTTAGTGCGACACGCTCAAATTTAGGGTTGATTCATAAATGTCCTACGGATTAACCGCATACGGCAACATGCTAGAATTGTTCCTTGGGCTTGGTATAATTAGTATTTGATGAGATATTCATTAGACAATAAAGAGTACAACTTACAAAAAATTATTAATTAATTTAGTGCGACACGCTCAAATTTAGGGTTGATTCATAAATGTCCTACGGCTTAACCGCATACGGCAACATGCTAGGATTGTTCCTTGGGCTTGGTATAATGAGTATTTGATGAGATATTCATTAGACAATAAAGAGTACAACTTACAAAAAATTATTAATTAATTTAGTGCGACACGCTCAAATTTAGGGTTGATTCATAAATGTCCTACGGGTTAACCGCATACAGCAACATGCTAGGATTGTTCCTTGGGCTTGGTATAATGAGTATTTGATGAGATATTCATTAGACAATAAAGAGTACAACTTACAAAAAATTATTAATTAATTTAGTGCGACACGCTCAAATTTAGGGTTGATTCATAAATGTCCTACGGGTTAACCGCATACGGCAACATGCTAGGATTGTTCCCTGGGCTTGGTATAATGAGTATTTGATGAGATAGTCATTAGACAATAAAGAGTACAACTTACAAAAAATTATTAATTAATTTAGTGCGACACGCTCAAATTTAGGGTTGATTCATAAATGTCCTACGGCTTAACCGCATACGGCAACATGCTAGGATTGTTCCTTGGGCTTGGTATAATGAGTATTTGATGAGATATTCATTAGACAATAAAGAGTACAACTTACAAAAAATTATTAATTAATTTAGTGCGACACGCTCAAATTTAGGGTTGATTCATAAATGTCCTACGGGTTAACCGCATACAGCAACATGCTAGGATTGTTCCTTGGGCTTGGTATAATGAGTATTTGATGAGATATTCATTAGACAATAAAGAGTACAACTTACAAAAAATTATTAATTAATTTAGTGCGACACGCTCAAATTTAGGGTTGATTCATAAATGTCCTACGGGTTAACCGCATACGGCAACATGCTAGAATTGTTCCTTGGGCTTGGTATAATTAGTATTTGATGAGATATTCATTAGACAATAAAGAGTACAACTTACAAAAAATTATTAATTAATTTAGTGCGACACGCTCAAATTTAGGGTTGATTCATAAATGTCCTACGGCTTAACCGCATACGGCAACATGCTAGGATTGTTCCTTGGGCTTGGTATAATGAGTATTTGATGAGATATTCATTAGACAATAAAGAGTACAACTTACAAAAAATTATTAATTAATTTAGTGCGACACGCTCAAATTTAGGGTTGATTCATAAATGTCCTACGGGTTAACCGCATACGGCAACATGCTAGAATTGTTCCTTGGGCTTGGTATAATTAGTATTTGATGAGATATTCATTAGACAATAAAGAGTACAACTTACAAAAAATTATTAATTAATTTAGTGCGACATGCTCAAATTTAGGGTTGATTCATAAATGTCCTACGGCTTAACCGCATACGGCAACATGCTAGGATTGTTCCTTGGGCTTGGTATAATGAGTATTTGATGAGATATTCATTAGACAATAAAGAGTACAACTTACAAAAAATTATTTATTAATTTAGTGCGACACGCTCAAATTTAGGTTTATTCATAAATGTCCTACGGCGTGACCGCATACGGCAACATGCTAGGATTGTTCCTTGGGCTTGGTATAATGAGTATTTGATGAGATATTCATTAGACAATAAAGAGTACAACTTAAAAAATTATTAATTAAATTAGTACGACACGCTCAAATTTAGGGTTGATTCACAATTGTCCTACGGGTTAACCGCGTACGGAAACATGCTAGGATTGTTCCTTGGGCTTGGTATAATGAGTATTTGATGAGATATTCATTAGACAATAAAGAGTACAACTTACAAAAAATTATTAATTAATTTAGTGCGACACGCTCAAATTTAGGGTTGATTCATAAATGTCCTACGGCTTAACCGCATACGGCAACATGCTAGGATTGTTCCTTGGGCTTGGTATAATGAATATTTGATGAGATATTCATTAGACAATAAAGAGTACAACTTACAAAAAATTATTAATTAATTTAGTGCGACACGCTCAAATTTAGGGTTGATTCATAAATGTCCTACGGGTTAACCGCATACGGCAACATGCTAGGATTGTTCCTTGGGCTTGGTATAATGAGTATTTGATGAGATATTCATTAGACAATAAAGAGTACAACTTACAATAAATTATTAATTAATGTAGTGCGACACGCTCATATTTAGGGTTGATTCATAAATGTCCTACGGGTTAACCGCATACAGCAACATGCTAGGATTGTTCCTTGGGCTTGGTATAATGAGTATTTGATGAGATATTCATTAGACAATAAAGAGTACAACTTACAATAAATTATTAATTAATGTAGTGCGACACGCTCATATTTAGGGTTGATTCATAAATGTCCTACGGGTTAACCGCATACAGCAACATGCTAGGATTGTTCCTTGGGCTTGGTATAATGAGTATTTGATGAGATATTCATTAGACAATAAAGAGTACAACTTACAAAAAATTATTAATTAATTTAGTGCGACACGCTCAAATTTAGGGTTGATTCATAAATGTCCTACGGGTTAACCGCATACGGCAACATGCTAGCATTGTTCCTTGGGCTTGGTATAATGAGTATTTGATGAGATATTCATTAGACAATGAAGAGTACAACTTACAAAAAATGATTAATTAATTTAGTGCGACACGCTCAAATTTTGGGTTGATTCATAAATACGGCATCGTGTTAGGATTATTCCTTGGGGTTGGTATAATGAGTATTTAATGAGATATTCATTAAACAATTTATTAATTTATTTGAAGCATTTTTACTGTCAAAAAAATAGACTCTAGGCCCACTGGCCTCCTACAAGTAGCGACCTCTCGAGAATTTCTTGATTTAGCGGTGGCCTTATCCGTCCCGGAATAGCCGTTTGATCCCCAAAAATGTTAACAATTTCACGTTTTGGCGATCTGTGCAACTAACCTATAGATATATTTGCGCCTTTCAACTTTGTGTAACATCTTTCAAAACTTTTTCTGATAATTTTAACATGGTATATTATAAAACAATTATTATGTATTTATTAAGTCCAATGACAACTATGTAGATTAGACCTTTATTAGTAATAAAATTTGGAGCGTAAAATTTTCTCTAAACTTTTGTTACATACGTTTTGGAACCAATAATTTGGCTTCCTGTCTTTCACAATTGCGATTAATACTACAATCGTTCCGATTACTTTCAAAGATACACCGTATCGTCTATTACATCTTTCTAGCATTTCTTCGTAGAAATAAGAGTTACGACATAAAATCGATGATTAAAGAAAGTGTTATAGTTCAAAGTAACTGTGCAATAAAAGAATTACACCGTAATTCTTATCAAGTATATTATTAATATATGTAAATGATGCACCGAATAATATATCATTTTTGACGTAACATATTATAGCACTTACAAATAAAATATTGTCGAAATGGACTATTTTTTAAAATAAAATTATAAGAATGTTTCACGTGATATTTTCCAAGAAATATGTAATAAATTTTGCTGTGAATTAATTTATACGTTTATTTTGGGTAGGTATTTGATAAAAAAGACATTCTGAATATCTGTATCATTGAAGGGATCTTCCAGGTGTAACCTCCAAAGCTCTCAAAACTGTTGTGGAGAGAGTACATTTGTCACTTGTTTTATTTTCTAAATTGGAAATAATTTCCAAGTATCAAGTTGATTTTGGTCGGAATTGAACCCAGGTCGTCCGAACCATAACTGGTCATTTAACGTACTCAGCCATGCAACCCGTTTTGTGTAAATGAATTATGAATTTACTTGTAAATTTAAAAAAATTAAATATATATTAGGTTTTGACCTAGACACAGGAACATATAGGACTTTAACTAACATGATTTTCTGCTTCTCTAATTATATGACGTGAAAAATCTTCAAATAAATTTTGTAGAACATAAAATTCTGCATCTGAATCAATAAACAAAATTAATTTTGCATGCTCTATAATGGCAAAAATTAGGTATGAAACTGTCGAAAAGCACCCCAAAAATATAGATAGCAATGCATGGAATTGAAAACAAAAATTAACAAATGTTGGGCCCTATTCTGTAACTCGGTGGTTAATTTTTAACCACTGGTTAAAATTTTTATCCAATAAATATTGATTTGACAACTAAAAATCCCTCTTTTTGTTATATGTCAACATTTTTGATTGGTTAAAAAAATTAATGTTGTGGTGAAGAATTTTTTGCAAAAATATATTCAGAAAATGAATATTGTAATCTGACATTCCAATCTACAATAATAACGGAATTAGAGATAAAAAATTAGGAGTTAGATCACGTTACCTATGGGAACAACTGAAATATTACGGTTGTCAAATAGTCAAATGTTTGAAGACTTTAAATTTGCAAAAAATCTAAGCAAGAGTACAATAAGAATAAAGAATTTTGAAATTGCCATGAAAGAAATACATGAATATTTTGTTTAAGTTGACATTAATGATGACTTACAAGAACAAATCATTCACTTCTTGTATTTTTCTCAAAAAAAAAATCGTTATGTAAGGGTATAAAAATATATCACTGAATTTTGAATTAAATTCTCTAACAAATGAGGAAATAAAAAATATATGTTCTCATTTAAAATTAAAAAGTTATGTCCCGTATTCTGAGAACCATTAGCCCAAAAAAACAATTTTTCTATTATTTAAATTTGTCTTGTGAAATAGAAATTGTTTGCCCATTTAACCATCTTTGTAGCTCTTATAGTTCTCGAGATAGCAATGGTGGCCCATTGAAAATGAACAGCCTGTGTAGTCATGTAATTCTCCTGTACATTTCTCAGTCTTCTAAAGATGCTGTAAAAGCCGAAATCGCGATAAAGACAATAAATCCTAGTTTGTGAAACTTAGCCAAGTGTTAATTATTTTACTTGTTTAAAATGATTCACCTAGTGCCAACGACGGATTCAATGAATCAGATTATAACTGCCTGTTTACCTCTCGCAGTCTATCTGTTTTCTGCCACAATCCTACCATGCTCACATTATATATCTTTTCTCTAAAACATTAAATTGCTAACAACAATATCATTGCAAAATTATTTTAGTTATTAAATTTTATGACACACACACACACACACACACACACACACACACACACACACACACACACATATATATATATATATATATATATATATATATATATATATATATATATATATATATATATATATATATATATATATATATACAGAGAATTTATTTTAACGTGCAACATATGGTCAATCACTTCTATGGTTACTACACACTACTGTCAAAAAATGACAGCAATGTAATATTTGTCCATTTTAAAATGCAACATACAAAAATTTGTAGTTATGTATTTTCAATACTAATTTCCAATAAATTAGCCTACATACTATTAACAAAAAATCAAAATTTTAATGTAGCACATCTTAACAAACTTTGGCTTACAAAAATTCATAATTTTAATGTAATGAATGTTCAAAAATACCTCCATTCACACTTATGCAATATCCTAGTCGCTCGTAGAAAGAATTGACACCATTTATGATGTGTTCTGGAGGTTTCTCCTGTGCTGCAATACTATTTATAATGTTGCATTTTAAAATGGACAAATATTACATTGCTGTCATTTTTTGACAGTAGCGTGTAACCATGGAAGTGATAAACCGTATGTTGCATTTTAAAATAAATTCTCTGTATATATATATAGTAGTAAAATGCAAAAAACTGATTTCCCATGTTAATATCCTATGTACACCTTTAAAATAGACATACGGTATATATATATATATATATATATATATATATATATATATATATATATATATATATATATATATATATATATATATATGATAAAGCATTAAAACTAAAGTGCACAAAAATCGTTATTAAAAGTTCTGAAATCGGCACTAAAGTAATCCATTATACGACGATTTCATGCAAATACAGTATTGCCAACCTTATGATAATAATTTGGGCAATGTGTACGGTGTACATACAATAGTAGTAAGGATATTGCCATGGTAACTACATATTAAATAAATAAGACATGTTTTAAAGATAATAATAATCATTATTACCACAAGTAAACAATGTTAATGTATTTAAATAAATTATTACAATCTTTTAAAATAAATCTAAAAAAAACCATCGAAAATTATTGCTTGCGGTTTGGGCGATAACCATAATAATTTCGTATTCACAACCATTTCCAGAAAACCGCAAAAGACGCAAAAAATAAAACATTTAACAAAGTATCTCATTAAATGTTATTTTTATTCATCCTGACTAAATCTCAAAAGCCGTGACACTAAAATAAAATCACGTCTGTAATTCTTTATATCGGCTGATCAGTGCCAAAATAATTTTGAACATATGTTATTCCGTATACGCAATTAGAATCCAAATGAGACGTACAATTGTGAGAACGGTTTTGTTTGTTAAGTGTTACAATAATATGGTAATTTTATGGCAAATGACATAATTGCTTATTCACGAAGTTTTGTAACTGAATAACAATAATAGTAGTATGCTCATTTATTTTTTAATTCTTTATAAAACTGAAATGATTAAAGTTTGAGGCGGGAAGAAAAAGAAATGGTCAAATAATGCTTTTAAGGCTTGATTTACATTAGTGGTACAATGTCGATACAATAACGGTACGATACTTCTTCGTCCAATGTATTTTAATGGACTCATTTACATCTACGTTCTCAGTACAATGACAGTACGATGACGGCCCAGTGATATTTACTGATTTACATTAACAATACGACCAGGGTACAGTATAGTTTTGTTTCTGTTGAAAAAATATTGTATATCATAGTAACAGCATAATATTTCCATGCACTCCGGAAGGTTGCGTTTGAAGAGTACGTGCACTTCAAGTTGACTTTCATGTCAAAATCAGCCTTCAGAATTTAGTGTCTCTAAATCCAAATCATAAAGCCAAACATTGCAAGGTCCAAACTTTAAGTTTATGATTTAGTTTGACCTCATAAACTTCACCAATGAGAACGAGTCTGAAAAGATATAGATATATACACCCATCTTTACTTAGTATTCACTTGGTGGAATCAACTTTATAATAAATGCGAGAAGAACATAAAACTGTCAAAATTTAATTGCTGAAATATAATCAATAATGCCAAGCGAATGACAGTACGGGTATCTCTATTAGGTATTGCTCTACCGATATTTTAATCTTGTTTTTGAAGCATTTATATAGATGTCAGAACAATCAAAACTAAATTAGAGTTAAATTAAACTTGTAATTATGAATGACTTTCTTAAATCTAAACAAAAACCATTTGTGAATGCACCTTTAATGGAGTCATTACACAAATACATTTGTGAATATACCTTTAGAACTCTAGTTATAAGTAAAAAAATAAAATAATTATCGTACCAATTGATTCGTTATTTTCTAGCATTGTTATATTGAAATAATAACTGTCAAAATGTTATTACAACAAAGAATATATTGGTTATAACTTAAGAATATTCTAACGATTTTTTTTGTTCTATATAAGTTAGAAAAAAGTTGTCTACCACAATTTACAAAAAAGTGTCATAAAAATTAACATCATTTCTGTTGTATAATCCAAATTTATATTTCCTCAATATATTTTCCTATGAATATGCAAAGTTTCAAGTTATCTAGTCCTTGTAGTGTCAAAAATCATTTCACAAAAAATTCGCATTAATTTTATTTATAATTTTCACTTAACAACACTTGAGATAATAATAGCTTCAGATTGTTGTTCAGTTGTTTATTCTTACCAAAAAACAAAACGGAAACGGTGGCAATGACCTTCCGTACGTCACGATCGATTCGATTTTATTTTCCACCTACTTGCTTTTTTGTTTTTGAGAGATAAGGTTGCTTAACATAATTATGTAATTAAATATTAATGAAATTGTATCAGTAATATAAATTTATAATGTTTCTCTTATAATATTGACATTCAATTAAGAGTTTTTTTATTATTTCTGATATTATGCCGGATGAGGAAAAACATACACTAATTGTTTGTTTATCGGTTGTCAATAGATATAATTAACAATTGAATCAATAAAACAATGGTAAATAAGTATTTGTTTATAGTAACCAATTTTATTGTATGATTTTGTATGATACGGAGATGAAAAATTTTTAAGTTCTGAAACTTTCTGAAGTATATTATAAATTCTTGAGGCAAACTTTATATAAGTATACTCTTTACAAATTAGCAAAAAATTATTTACTTGACTTATTTTAAATTATTTATGAACTAAAGAAAATTTGTCCATGGCTTAGTATACCAGTTTATTCTAAAGGTGGTTTTTACTGTTACATATATTATTTACGTTAGTATAAGGATAGACAAAAGTTATGTTGTCATTTATTTTTAATGACGCGGTGGTTCTCTGCTTTACCGACATAAATTAACCAAGATGTTCCGAATCACAACCACTTTTCAGTGACCATAACCTGACCATTTGAACCATAACCACGGTCGTGGTTAAGTTACGGAATATACTACGGGTCAGTTGCATAAAACGTTGTTAACTGATCATGTGTTTAACTACACATTGTAACCATGGATACGTATCAAAAATACATTGGAAAATAAGCCTTGTCAAAGTTAACAACGTGATTAAAGTTAACAACGTTTTATGCAACTGGGCATATAACTCTGATCTTACATGTAGCGCCTCTATACAATGTGCTCTACCACATAACATTCTAGAACTAACATGACAAATGACAAGTTAAATGTTATTGTATAATCCGGGCCTATGTACAGGGTGTAAATCGAAAAGTGAAACATAGGAGTTTAACATGGGAAATCAATTTTTCTTTGCGCAAACGTTACCTAATTATTTTATGCAAAAATACTTCAAATAAAAGTTATAGAGATTTAAATACGGCATCTAAATCATGTGAAACGAATATTTTATCTCTTCATAAAAACGTAAAAATTAATTACAAAGTTACAGTTTTTATGAGCATTTTGTCTAAGCAGCCATGGATATATGACAAAAAAACAAATACGTTGTTTTTTGTCATAAATCCATGGCTGTAATTTTGTAATTAATTTTTACGTTTATATGAAGAGATAAAATAATCGTTTCACATAATTTAGATGTTGCGTTTAAATCTCTATAACTTTTATTTGAAGTATTTTTGTATAAAATAATTAGGTAACGTTTGCGCAAAGAAAAATTGATTTCCCATGTTAAACTCCTATGTTTCACTTTTCGATTTACACCCTGTACATAATTGTACAACTAATTTTACCAATATTATGTCTCTGTAAATTCGATTTTTTTTCTTTGGATGTTTTTCTTGATCTTCAACGAGACAGTATTTTCGATATTTGTATGAATATTTCCATAAAATTAATTAACGTATTTCAACTTCAATGTAAATTGACAGATGACAGATGACCGTGCAGTTATATATTTTTCTTAAATATACTTATTGTTTTGTTTTTACCTCCCACTATAATTGGTAAGGGAGGTATTGGCATTATGGTAAAATAGGCATATCAAGATTTGGTAAATGACCACGTTTTATGGTCCCTAGAATGCGTGTGTGTGTGTGTGTGTGTGTGTGTGTGTGTGTGTGTGTGTGTGTGTGTGTGTGTGTGTGCGTGTGTGTGTGTATGTGTGTGTGCATGTGTGTGTGAGTGTGTGGATCTTCCGCTCTAACTCAAATACTATCATTCAGAAAATTTTTGAACCTTGTATTACTACCTTATTCTAATATGGAAAGAAGCCGTCATATAACCGGAAATGGCACTTTACTTGAAACTTAAAATAGTTTTAAATGTTATTTTTTAGAGATTTATGATATTATAAAAATTAAAGATTACTAAATTTTCTACAGGTTTACATTAATACTTTTTCTATATATTTTATGGATAAATTTATAAAATTATCTATAATTTTAATCTCGGAGCCTACGCTTGAAACAAACACATCTCCTTGATTAGACAGTTTAGATCTCAAATGTATGTAACTGACAGATAAATGTCGCTATCAAAAAAACTAATTTCAAATTAATGATAGTAACGTTTTAAAAAAAAAAGTAAATACAACAATAGTCATAACTAAATACATATAAAAATACTAAATAAATTTACATTGGTCTAAAAAAACCTAAAATCTTCGCTTAAATTATCATCCCCAATCTTCAATCTCGCATCTTCTTATCTGTATCATCTTCTATCTTAATTCTCCACCACATCTTCCTTGCATCTGCGGATCCCACCTCTTTTAGTCTCTTCTCATCTTTATCTAACGCACATCTCTGCGTATGATGCTCTCTCCTTTTGCTGCTACCATGGTGATGTGTATATAACCAGCGGCAGAAGATCTCAAGTCAGTGAAGCGACTGTCGACTGTCTTGTGTACAGTATGGTGTAATCGATATTGCGGGACAATGTGGACAATATCGCGGTGTATGGTGAGTGGAGTTGAAATAGTCTCATAGTCTCAAATAATCCATAGTCTCAAAGGGGTAGCGAATAAATGGTCAAAATTATACATGTGTATCTTTTTCGATGCGACATCTTTCGTTTAACTAACAGTTAACAAACAGTTTAACCAGGGATGAAAATATCGTAATAGAAATAAATTTTATTTTATTTTATGAAAGTTTCAGTGGTGTGGTGATTAAGGGTGAAAATAGGGTTTTTAGTGAAACTGTCTTTGCATTATTTATTGTTTCTAGATTTTTTATAATTAAAAAAAAATTGTATACAACTTTTAATTCTGTACAACTTTGAACTGCATAGTTTTTGCTGTAAAATGAAAAGGAATGCAGGAAATTGTCTAAAACTAAAATGTTAAATCCATGTCACCCCTAACTGCCACCACCCACTATAGTTACAAATTTAAAAAATCTGGTGTGGCCAACACAAGACCTCCCGCCATTTACAGCCCGAGTCACAAAAAAGATTAAGCTAATCCTTATTTTTGGATTAGCGAATTTTACTCTAATTTTAACAGTATATATCTTAAAATATAGTCTAATCTAACATAAGTAACTACCTTTTTTGGTAATAAAATGAAGATTAAATTTTAAATACCGGGATAGAATAAAATTCACTAATCCAAAAATGAGGATTAGCTTAAACTTTTCTGTGAATCTTTAATTATTATTAATCTAAATACATTCCTACATATTTACTTATGCTGGATATGTATTGATTTCCTATTCTATTATTCCCTTTCCCTTATTCTTTTTAAAACTTTACTATTTTTAATTTGAAATGATTAGTTCTTCGACAGTGACATTTTTCTCTCAGTTACATACATTTGAATACCTACGTAACCAAGAAGTTTTGTGTGTTTAAAGCGTAGGCTCCGGGATTTAAATTATAGATAATTTTATAAATTTATCCATAAAATATGCACAAAAAGTATTCTTTAATTTTTATAATAACATTAATCTCGAAAAAATAACGTTTAAAGGTATTTTTCTGGTTATCCGATTTACACCAAAATCTAATGGGCTCTTTCCATTACAGAAAAAGTTTTGAGTTAGAGTGGAGGATCCACACACACATACACAGAGAGATTATCGTGAAAATGTTAAAATTGGATTCTAAGAACCTTAAAACGTGGTCATTTACCAAAATCTCGATATGCGATTTTTAGCACGATCCCTATACCTCCCTTACCAAGGATAGCGGGAGGTAAAAAGAACAATTCTAGGACTGTAATTTAATATTTTGTTTTATAAATCGTTCATAAAACGTTTCTTTAAAAACTGGCATGACCAAAAAACTATTTAAGTCTCGGAGACTTCAACGCTTAATAAAGACAGTAACTTACACCTTGGCAGAAATAATGTAAAAATAATTACTTTTATTCTCACCTAGATCTTACGGGTGTTTCCAACTTATTATAACTTTAAATTGCGGTAAATTGTTTCCTCTTTGAAAATATTATGTCATTTACTTTTAAGGTGATTGTTATTAATAAGGTAAACAATATAATTTTTCTAAATAGAAGGTTAGTTTCTTTTTAAGTGACTCGATCAAGAAAGACAACAAAATTGGTCATTTTACACGATAAGGATTTAGTTTCTTTAAGAAAATCTTTTTCTTATAAACAAATAAGTAAATATAGAATGAAGGACTTATTATACAAAATAAACACTTTTGTTTCAGTCAGTTATTTATGAAATTGCAAATATTTTTTCATACAAGTGTTTTTTTAAATGGTGCATGAGATAAAAATACAACTTGTATCATTAAAAATTTATTGCATTTTTATGGTGCAAACATGGTAAACTAAACATGTTGTATTATTAAAATTTAGTACCGTCTGCAATTTTTTTGTCAATATAGGAAAATTCTTTAAGTTTTCTCATATCTGTCATTATAATAATTATTTTATTTTATTAATAAAAATCTGATGTGGCCAGCACATTACCTTAAGACAGTTGTATGTGTTTTATACAAATTTCATACAGAAAGTTTTTAGCAAATGATCCTATATAACACAAACATACTGTCAACTGCACTTGACACTGACACGTTTCAATCATAATTTTCTTAATATAGCAGCTGTTTCCGGAGTTATAGCCTAGCTGGCTAATATATGATATTTAATTTCTTTATAATTTTTTAACTCTATATCCATTTAATATGAAGTATAAAATGCATTCAAATCGTATAGAGAATAAAATATGTTTCAATATTTATAATAACAATAAATGTAAAAAAATGATATTTAACATCGTTATTTCAAGAAAAATTGTTAAAATCTTCAAATGAGGGTACTTCCGGTTGACCAATTATACCCAAAATCTAAGTTCTTCATGTGAATATAACGAAGTGGAATTATAATTTTTGAATTGTAATATTAGTTACCGCATTAGAAAATTTTGTCACATACACACACACAAACACACATCATCGTTAAAATAGTAAAATCGTATCCTAGGGACCCTAAAACGCGCTTATTCATCAAAAACTCACCACCGAATTTTTTGACCAAAGACAATACCTTCCTTACCTGCAGATGACGGAAGGTAATAAAAATTGATAACGCTAACTTGACAGTATCAGAAAAGAAGCATTGGTATGGTAAATTTATTTGTTATTGTCAAAATTTATTTGAAAAATTGTTTCATTGCTATTGGTACCAGATCTTAAATAAATTGAGTTTAAAAAAAATGGCTTATAAAAAATATTGTTGCTCTTGAAAAATTTAATGTATTTATTTCTGGTACATCCCGTATAGTAAATAATGAACTATTAAGAAGGTTGAAAAAATATTCGGAACTGCAGTCTATTATTTCTTTATTTTCAACGACGCCGACGTTTCGATAGTACAACTATCTTCTTCAGGGCAGTTGTACTATCGAAACGTCGGCGTAGTTGAAAATAAAGAAATAATAGACTGCAGTTCCGAAAATTTTTTCAACCTTCATATCCCATCAGTCGACTATCAACAACCTTTTCATCTCTATTAATGAACTATTAACTTTAAAATGTTATTAAATTCAAAGGTGGTTAGTATGAAAAAAGACTTGAAACAGATATACAAAAATTAATTTTATGAATCTTTTATTTGAAGTAGTTTTTTCCAAAATAATCCATAAACGATTGACAGAGATAAAACACTGCTTGTCAACTGCTCGTTAATCACCTTTAATCAGCTATTCATGCTACCATCCAAAAGTGTTTAAATCTATTTAAGCATGATTCTGATCTTTATACCGTAATCGGACAAATCTTCTTTTTATTACCTATTAAGTGAAGCGTAATCTATTTAAATTCCATTTATCTATTAATAGATGTCTTTGACCTAGAATCTACTCTAGTTTCACTGCCAAGAACTATAAAAAGTAATTGCTCTATAATTTTCTTCCTAGACGTAAGCGCATTCATGCTATCACTTTCGTTTTTCATTGTTATGTAACTTTACACATATGAAATAACTACAGATTTCTTCGTCACTGTCAGAGGTAAAACCCACTGACGAAAGGTTAGGAACCTCTAGATTTTTTGTGTTGTATCTATTATTAAGGTTTTGATACAGCTATTGTTTTAGCTTTTTTACTCTGTATCAAATTTGGAAGTTTGTGTGTATTTCCAATATACCTATATTTATTTCCGTTAGTATTTTTTATCCAATAATTTCAGCGTCACTTCCCGTGATGAAATAAATTGTATAATATATTACACACTATACCCGAATTCGGGTATTATCAAAAAAAATTACTCTGAACTTGTATTGAATTACTGAAAATGCGTAAACCCGAAAAAAACAGCCCATCGCGTTGTGGATTTATGTATATTTTTTAAACAATTTTGACATTTTAAACTGGCATTATTAACTCCATAGCGATAAATATAATGAACTATTTTTTTATCTACGACTATGGGCTAATACGTAATTAGTACACTCATTTGAATGAGTGCCATTATAAATTATTTATTTTGCAAGACAATTAACAATAAAAAATATCTGACTCAGGATCACTGATTTTATCTTGAAAACTGAGGTAAAATAGTAAAATGTATCCATTTTAAAGAATATGGGCAACTAAATTGTTTTTTGTTTCTTCAAACAAACAAACAAACGTAGAAACCATAATAACGAATGAAGTGAACATTTCCATGTTTGTCACTATAATGAGCCGGTTTTACATTTTTTAAAAGTATCTTAAATTTGAGTTTATCCAATATTTTTCATAATAATAATATAAAAAAAAAAATAATTCATTGCTATTTTCGTAAATAATTAAATAAAAAAATTGGCGCAAGAAAAAGTCATGGAAAACAATCCCCCACTCATTCATAGCCAATAGGAAAACGGTTTGCGTTATTTATATAAATAAAAGTAGGCGATAGTTTCTCACATGTTAAACTGTATGTACTACAGCTACTAGATAATACATAGGGAGACAGAGAGAGAGAGAGAGAGAGTAGGAATGAGTCAGTTGAGATGGTTTGGTCATGTGGAGAGAATGAAGAGTGAACGGCTTGTAAAGCGTATATATCTTGGTGAAATTGAGGGTGTTCGATTGCGTGGTCGTCCAGTGTTTAAGTGGATGGATGTGATTGATAAGGTACTAAAAGAGAGAAAGTTTCCGAGTGGGAAGACAAGAAGAGTGTGTATGAATGCGATTATGAATGTGGCAGAGGCGAAAGAAATGTGCTTAGACAGGAATGTGTGGCGAAGGATGATTGTTTCGTAACTATTTTTGTGATCCGGTTGCGGTATTTCGCTACCGAAAATCGGTCACTTTAATATGTTAAGAGTGAGGAATATATGTTGTACCTATGATGTCAGGTTAGTAAGAATGTTGTTGAAAGAGAGAGTGATTATTTTTTGGTTGATATTAGTTTTATACTTTCGGGTTTGTGCTAACCCACTAAGTGGGAAATGCGTGATTTTTTGTATATATGTATGTATGTATTAATAATACTGTAACATTAATATTGAAATGATTTAAGTAGCTCCACAATGGTGGACAAGTCAGCTGTAATTTATCTAATAGCTATAGTATCTAGTCTGACGTCACATTCTGTTTCAGATCACGTGACTTTTTCAAAATATTACACAAATTTCAATAAATAATATTAAAATATCTAGTGGATATTTCGTGACATTTTTAAATTTAATGCTCTTTAATGACCCATGTCTTTTAAAATTTAGTATTTAGAAGTCTTATAAAAATTCTTGCAACAGCCTTATTTGATAAAAAAATCTTTTATGATCAGTTATTTACCTTTTTTGAATTATTCTGATTCTAGAAAATTAAGTAATTTCTTAATCCATGTGTGAGGTCATGTAGGATAACTAATAGCTTTTATTTGGTTTTTTAAACAAACATATTTCCGGTTTATCAATGGGCAATTCAATGAAATTTCTGCAAACAAAAAACTATCTATAGAAAGACAAATAATTAATTGGTATTTAGCATTCATTCCCGATGATTTATATTTATTTATTTTCTTACTATTTACGTATTTGAAAGCCTGTAAAAAACCATAACGTCACTGTATATTTATGCTTTTAGCATCATTTTCCAATATGGTAACAATTATATAACTTTGCAAATATTTCAAAATCATTTAAGTAATAAAACTAAAAACTAAATAAGTTTAACTCATTGCATTTTACTATTTATTGTTCATTATATATTTCACAATAATTGTGCGTACATATGTTCAATTATTTCATCTCTCTTTTGTTTACATCTTTATGATTCAAGTACATTCAGAGAAATTCCAATTCTTGTTAAAAATAAAAGAAAATCGCAGAATTCAACTTATGTAATACGTTATTAATTAATATTCAGGAATTTATTTTACTGCTTTGAAATTCTTTATTGTTGTTATATATAAAAGTTGTTTTATGAGAAAATTTGCCAGTTATAATAATCACCATCTTCAACGAGAGAATAAATATTTAATGAAGAATTAAGTTGCATGATCATCATTATGATCAGATATGTACTAACTCGTATTTTAACAATTTTAGTCATATTGAAATATAATGATTTTTCTACATTACTGCAATACTATATATGCAATATTAATAACATTAATAAAGTATAGCGTATTTTTTTGTACAAACGATATTAAATTTATCGTTAGTTAAATCGCCCGCAATACGATGACGTATGCGTAACATGACCATTTTATCTCAGAACGGGACAGCGCGATGGGGGGGGGGTCTAAACGGCGAATTTTTTTTTCATTCAAAGTCAAATGCCTTATAATTGAAAGTTACATTTTTTCAAGGGATGTAAAGTTGCACGTTTTCTCCCTTTCATGTACAAAAATAAATTTCCAAATCACTGAACATTTTAGAAAAGAGAATATATTTAACGGATTGTTGACTTAGAACAAGCAGATCACAAATACGTATGATCGTACGTCGTATCACACAGAATATCAACGTCGTATCACACAAAATACTATAATAATTGTAAGCTGTCATAAAATTGAGATGAATTGATGAGCCATTTAATTTTGTAAAAAAAGAACTTATTTTACTATTTATTCAAAACAAGGACATGGTAAAAATATATCAATAATATGTAACTTGAATTAATCTTAGACGTTAGTTTGCAGTTGCAGACGCATTTGTTTTATATTTGTCAGCGGAGCAAATAAGTTTTAAAATATCGGATCTAGTTTTCAAGAAGGAATGGAGCTCATTACATGATTTGTTGATGTTAGTCTTGGTAATCAAAATAAATCAAAAATCAAGGTATAACTAATTATCGTTTGGTCCGTTTGCAAAAGCGAGACATTTTTGCTCTCGCTGGGGACAACGGGACAGACAGCCTGAAAGCGGGACTGTTCCGCCCAAAGCGGGACGTATGGTCACATTACGTATGCGGCATCTTCGGTTCGCAGTAGTCGCGTTAGTTTAGAATGAAAACATGAATGTATGTCATATCTTGCATATTTGATATTAAAACGTCAAATTCAATATCAAATCGCAAAAAGAAAATTATTTGATTTTAAATATGTAAATGTAAAACCTAGAAAATAAGATAAACACAGAAATAAAATTGTCACGTGTCAAATGTAAACATAAACAAATCTCTTTCTACGAAGCACGTTTTGGGCACGTAAATTAATAACCATCTAATGAAATTTGAGACAAATAAACATGGTAAAATTTCTGTACCAGTTAGTATCTATATTTAAACTTAGTTGAAGTAGTTTCTAATTATTATCTATTATCAGTGAGACAATCTGTTATTATTGATAGATTAACTAATATTAATAGGGTGTATAAGAATTATAAAATAAAATAAGATAAATGTTGAACCAACCTCGCCTACTATCAGTCCAATTTGGCGAACAGAGGCATCGTAGATCTCAGCATCTCAGGAAATCAGCTAGCACTGCTATACCCGCAACGTATACTGGAACAAAATTTCAATTATTTAGTCCACTGAAACAAGTATACACTATTTTAAATAATCCCTCATAACAGTTTTTTCACAAGAATTGCGCTTATTACAGGATCATCACATTTTCGTTTATGGATTATTTTGGTTAAAAATACTTTTAATAAAAGTTGCGTGCAATAAATTTTCTATAAAAATTTGGCACACGTTGCTGGTTTATCTAAGCTCATTCAAATTTTGTGAAAAACTTATAATAGTCACCAACAAAACTATCAAAAGTAAGTAACGTCACTTCTTGTTATTGACGACGATATGGAATAATACTCTAACAGAATGGTCGATAATATAACAGATATTATGCTGGAGTTTAACTGGCTTATTCTGTAAGAATCTCGTTATACCATAACGTATCGTTATGATGAAAAAGTTGTTAAATAATGATAATTTTCAAAAAGCGTATTCTGTAAAACCATTGTCGTTATATTGAAATCGTATTGTCGTTATTTTAAGTAGTTCGTGAACGATAAGGATCCACTTGTCGTTATTCAGTCCGTTAATGTAAAATGTTAGCAAATGGAAGGATTAATTAATTTATTATATATATATATATATATATATATATATATATATATATATATACCGTATGTCTATCTTAAAGGTGTACATAGGAGATTAACATGGGAAATCAGTTTTTTTCAATTTCCTGCTCGCCTAATTATTTTAAGCAAAAACGCGCCAAATAAAAGTTTTAGGGCATAAAATTCTGCATCTAAACCAATAAACAGAAATACCTTTACATGTTTTATAACGACAGAAATTAATTATGAAAATGTCGAAAATTACGTTGAAAATATCGACAGCCATGGAATTGAACAAAAAATAAAAAAATGCTTGACGTTTTATCTGTCACAACGTGAGTTAACTTATTTGACGTTTCTGACAATTTGATAAAACATCAAGGATTTATTTATTTTTTGTTCAATTCCATGGCTGTCGATATTTTCGACGTAATTTTCGAAATTTTCATATTTAATTTCTGTCGTTACAAAGCATGTAAAGGTAATATAGTTTATTGATTTAGATGCAGAATTTTATGCCCTAAAACTTTTATTTGACGCATTTCTGCTTAAAATAATTAGACGAGCAGGAAATTGCAAAAAACTGATTTCCCATGTTAATCTCCTATGTACACCTTTAAGACAGACACACGGTATATATATATATATATATATATATATATATATATATATATATATATATATATATATATATATATATATGCAGGAAGAAATGGAAAATAGGTAGTAAAACATTTATTTCGCACTACCGAGACTAAAGAGCGATTCTAATCACTCATTTCAGAAACTAAAGTTTAAATTCAATCCCAGAGGGATTAAATATGAAAAAATCCCTGGGGGACTAAAGTAAAAATAATCAAGATGTTTCCATAACATCATATAGTTACTATGATTTATTTATTCGTATCTGCACTACATTTTGAGCATGCGTTGAGTTTAATTTTGAACAAAATTTTTGACATTTGTATTATCAAATTGTAAGTTTAATTTCTTTTAAACTAATATGGTTCTATTTGATACGGGAGTGCGAAAAATAGCGTATGTACCACAGGACTAAAGTGCATTCAATCCCTCAGGTGATTATTTCACCCACAGGATTGAATATGCACTTTAGTCCCTGAGAATATAATACACTATTCATGCATCAAATATATAATTAACAACCATAATTACATTTTAGAAGAAATGTTTGTGGTCGTGAAAGTCTTTTATGGGATAATATTAATTCATTTCATAATCGTTTTTACAAATATTCTTTATTCAATAAAGAAATAATAATTAAAATAATAATTTTAATCTTTTTTTTGCAAAATAACATTACAATGACAATTTAATTTTCAATAATAGCTACTTTTCTAAAAAGAATTGGCTAAACTGTATGAGGACGTTACTTAGTGAATTCGATTTTTACAAAATTGTCGTTGAGGATCGCATCGTTACATTTATAAATAACGATAGTTGTTATATGACGATATTTTTCCAGAATAAGCCTGTAGTAATGATTATATATGTCAGACTCATCTCATTTTGAGCGGATGTGAGGTGAAACAAATGATAAAAAGACGCGACTAATGTACCCAAGCAATGTAGGAAGTAGTAGAAAAAAATATTTTGCACCTTCTTTTTGTAATTTATTTGTTTGCTCAAGTTTCCCATAAAATACGGTAAATAAACTTGCTAATATTTAGCGGTAAATAACAGTTTACATACTATATAATTTTATATTTTTGCTAATATAGCTACGCCTCTTCAATACACGTCTTACCAACGATGTCTTATTTATCAGCTTGTCGCTAATAAATTTGTGCGAACCGCTAGTGTATTCTTTGGTTTTCTAATTATGACCATTGCGTCATCTAATGCTCTTTGAATACGAATCTTGTATGTCAAATACCTTAACATTTACTGTTAAGGAAAAATGTACTGTGGCGTCCTTTACTTAGACTTAGACGATTTGTTATGCTATTGGCATTAATTTCAAACATTTAAGGTGTGCTGTAAGAAATTCTTTGTAAAATAAAAACTAACATTGAGGAACTCTTAGCAAAAACATCGTTATTCCATTTTTACCTTCCGTCACCTTAGGTAAGGTATTGTCTTTGGTCAGGAAATTCGATGACGAGTTTTTAATGAATAAGCACGTTTTAGAGTCTTTAGAATACGATTTTACTATTTTTACGGTGATTCTGTATGCACGTATGCATGTATGTATGGATGGATGGATGGATGGATGGATGGATGGATGTATGGATGGATGGATAAATGGATGTATATATGTATGTGTGTGGGTGATGATTTTTTAGGACACACATTTTATTATTTCCAGTTTGCAAATTTTTATATTTCGCCACTTACCAAACCGATTTTACATGACAATAATTTCTAAAAGTGTCTGTGGATTATTAAAGAACAAAAGTTAGTGAAATAAGAAAAGTTAGGAATGCAGTTAAATTCTTAATTACGAAGAAGTATGTTTGTAATTGGAGTAATTTAAACGCTTTTCAAAACTTTTTGTGCATTTTCTAGTAATTAAAAGTTTTTAAATAAATCAGCATTAAAAAATTAACTTGACATTTACACCACTTGGAGTAACTTAAAAGTTGTTATTTCAACTATAATAACATAGATAATTAGCTGTATAAATATAGAAGGTGTGACAACTCATCAATTTTTGTTGACAGATTGATGTCGGCGATCAGTAAGCTGATATTTTTTAATCGTTACTTTGCGATATATTTGATGTTTGTTGTCAGTGTCACTGTGACGTCACATTAGTGTTACCTACCTTTCTCTCGCTGCCTACTATAGAGTACGTGCACATCACGTTGACAGCCATGTCAAAATCAGCTGAGTGGAAGAAAGCATATATTACTATGTGATTGACATGTGACATGGTTTTGACTTTTTGCTAATTGAAGTAATTAATTATATTATATCGAGTTCATTTTAGGTACTATATGTTTTTAATTTGTAGATTTGTTATATAATGCATTACTTTTATAATGAAACGTCAGAATCATATCACACGACAGATACGAACTCTGCAAATCTATCTTGACTCCGAAAAATAAAATTATTACTTATTAGCAGATGTTTTCTTCCACTCAGTTGATTTTGACATGGTTGTCAACGTGATATACACGTATTCTATAGAGCTTGTGCGAGAAAAAGATATAGCAATAGTGTCGCCGTGACGTCATATTGATATTAAAAATCAAATTCAGGTAAACAATTACAAACATTTGAATTTCTTGTCTTGAAGTAGCTTGATCTGAGATTTTTTACATCAAATTATTTTATATGCATTTCTTTATCTCTGAATCTATAGAAGATATATTCATCGAATAAAAAATTTAACGTTCTTTAATATAAGTATTTACATAAATTTTCGATAAATAATATCTAGATGATTTTTTTCTTGTAACTACTACTTCCGGTTGTCCAATAGTTACCAAAACTTAATCAACTCCTCCCATTATTGTTAGATTGAGGAATCCGTAATTAAAAATGTCTTAAGTCTTATAGTATTTGAGAAATCGTGCTTTATATTCTTAGGTCATTAAATTTGCGAAACAAACTTGTTCATCCATAAAAGATAAGACTAAACTGCATCATTTCATTCCTCCAGTGTTATCTTCAGATATAAATAGCTTGGAAACTTATTCTACGCACAAGAGAAATTAATTTATTAACTATTCAAATTTATTTTAATATGATATTGGATAACGCACAAATCCTAACACCTCGTAGTGACAAAATAACATATAAAATGAAAGTTTCTGCATAAGTAAATAGACTCTTATTTATTGTTTGGAGATTGGTAAATCAGGAAGAGAAGACTGTGTCATAATTCGATGAGAACCACTTACTCAATAAGAATTTTATTAGGCGTAATTTAAAATTAAATCGGAAAGTTTCATAATGGAAATCTAGACTCAATGAAGTCAGATTATACTGTGACATTGATTCACTTTTATTCGCGCTATTGTTGAATTATCGATATTCTATTGATAAAATTTTACGCGCTTCTTGTATTGTAACTATGTATGTATTTCATCCATAGTTACTAAATATGTAAGTGGTCATTTGTTTACTATTTTGCCTTGACGACGAAACTTAATATTTCATTCACAATTATAGGATAATAATAACAGATATACACCAGAAAGTCAATAAGTAAATATTAATAATAATAAATTTGATGCAGTAACCCTTGCTGCTTCATTAATATCAATTTTGCTTTAAGCAATTCACAAATCAGGTACAAAATTCAAGACGTTAGGAAATATTACATATAGAACAGTATTGTATGGTTATATTTTTTTGCACGATCCATTTTTACCTCCCGCTACCCTTGGTAAGAGAATCGTGCTAAAAATCGCATATTGAGATATTGGTATATGACCACGTTTTAAGGTACCTAGACTTCAATTTTAACATTTTCACGATGATGTCTGTGTGTGGATGCACATTATATATATATATATATATATATATATATATATATATATATATATATATATATATATATATATATAATGTGCATCCAGTCACATGGGGGAAATCAAGGAAATCAAGTGAGGTTTGGGGGATTGTTTTGGAAACTGGGTGACTAAAAGAAAATAAACATTAATTCATATTTTGTCATTTTTTGGTAACGTTCACGTAAAATAAAAATTGTTATCTTTTATTATATTTTATAATTTATACAGTTTAAGTCAATTAATATTTTTACAATTGTAACGGCTCCAGCCGTCACACATATATATATATATATATATATATATATATATATATATATATATATATATATATATATATATATATACATATATATGTGTGTGTGTTTGTGTGTGTGTGTGTATGTATGTGTGGATCCTCCATTCTAACTCAAATACTATCATTCAAAAAAATTTAAAACTTTGTATTTCGAACTTTTTCTATTAAGGAAAGAGCCCATTAGATTTTTCTGTAAATCGGATAACAGGAAATGGCACTTTACTTAAAGCTCAAAATAGTTTTTCTTCGACAAATTCCTTGTATTGTTATTTTTTCGAGATTAATGTTATTGTAAAAATTAAAGATTTTTAAATTTTCTACAAATAAATAAAATAAATATAAATATATCATCACGGCTTATTACCCATTGCTGGGTGTGCCAATCTGCTTTGTACACAGATATCGGTAAAGATGATATATTTGCACCGTGCGGGCGCTTACCAGGCGTTACCTCACGACCACTCATTGCTGGCGTGGAGAGTGCACCACAGGGGTCAATTTTGTGCCATTTAAAATTGGAAATATTTGGCGTTGGTCGGCATCGAACCCGGTTCCCCAGATTCTCGACCTGATACTCAGGCACGCAGCCACGAGACCCCATCAAATTTTCTACAGATTTGTATTAATACTTTTTCTACATATATTATGAGTAAAATGATATAATTATCTATAATTTAAATCCCGGACCCTTATTAAATTAATAAAAATTAACAATTCGCAAAAAAGTTTAAGCTAATTATTATTATTTAATCTTCATTTTATTATCAAAAAAGGTAGTTACTTGGATTAGATTAGACTATATTTTAAGAAATAAATTACCAAAATTAGAGTAAAATTCGCTAATCCAAAAATAAGGATAAGGATGTAAATGGCGGGAGGTATTGTATTGGCCATACCAGATTTTTTAGATTGACACTTTCCTCATAACCCTTTATATTCCATATTATATTTAATTGTATTTATATTTCAAAGTCTAATACGTATACTTGATTCGACTATATATAAGACTATCTCAAATTTTTATAAACTTTGAATAACATGTAATTATGAATACATTAAACATAAATTTTGACATTTTTATTTATTTAATGTTCATAAATAATAATTCATCTTACTTATCATCGTTTAATACGTTAAATGTCACATTTATTTTTAATATCTGCCTTAACAAATTTCATTTTTGTTATGACCTCATGCATTTGTTATTATTTAAAACTATAAAAAAATTAATGACAGTTCAACAAAAGAGTTACATTGAAATGGTTTAGTCAGTTTTTAGTCACATTGTAGTCAGAATGTAGTCACATTCTTTAAAAGGAATTCATTCGTGTTTGAATAACTAGTTAAAGAATTTACAAATTGTTAATTTAGTGATTCATAGTCTTTAACTAATTTACAATTTTCTACCAAAAATTCAAGTTCCTGTACGAAAACTTAAACGTCATTCGATTAAAAAGTAAAATACAATTCTATTTATACAAATGACGTAACTTATTCTCAAATCAAGAAGTCCTTGATGACAATTTAGTCTTCAGATATTTTACCGTTAGACAACGAAAACGAAAAACAAAATTTTCTTTCATTGAAAATATGACATTTGTAAACTTAAATTATACTTTTATGCTAATAGATTCAAATAAATAAGAGTTGTATACTGGAATATTTTTATAATAAATAATATTCTCAATTGCGTTTGCAAAATTTTCCTGAGAATGTGTGTGACACCTTAAATTTATGCATACATCTGCTGTAATTTTTTTACTTTTATTATGTTGTCTCACAAATCCTAATAAATACCAACGAAAACATTCCTATCTGACATATTTTAAATTTAAAACTAGTATTGGATAACCGGATCCAAAATACAATTCACGATCGACTGACATAATTAAATACATAGTTAAAAATGTGATTGCTGTTAGGCAATTTTATAACCAATAATTTCAGTGTTAAAAGGTTACTTACTTTAAGTAGGCAATTATAAAAATGAAAAAGTCATCCTTACCTACTTATCGCGTGTAAATTATATATGATACAAAATAACGTCTGGAAATACCATGAGAAATTGGATTTATATGTCAGTAATTCGAGCCGAATTATTTTTATACAAATTGCAAAACGAAGGAGTTCTTTACAAAAACAACTTTAGTCCTTTTTTACCTTTCGTTATCCTTAGGTAACGAAGGTATTGTCTTTGGTCAAAAAATTCGGTGGTGAGTTTTAGAGTCCCTGAAATAAGATTTTACTATTTTTACGATGATGTCTGTATGCATGTGTGTATGTATGTGTGTGTGTGTGTGTGTGTGTGTGTGTCTGTGTGTGTGACGATTTTTTTCTGATCCGATAACTCAAATACTACAATTCAAAAAATTATAATTCTTTCGTATTCCTTTACTTTACATCCATGTGAAGAAATGATTAGATTTTGGTTATAATTGGTCAACCAGAAGTAGCCTCATTTAAAGATTTTAACAGTTTTTCTTGAATAAACACTGTTAAATATCATTTCTCCATATTTAATGTTATTATAAATATTAAAGAATAATTTATTCTCTATACGATTTGATTACATTTTATAGTTCATATTCAATGGATATTGAGTTAAAATATTATAAGGAAATTAAATTTCATAAAGCAGCTAGCTATGCTTTAACCATGGAAACCGCTACAATATTAAAAAAATGCTGGTTGACAGATGTCAGTGTCAAGTGCAATTAACATTTTTTGCTCTAATTCATAGCAAGCTTTGTTACAAAACCAAAAAGTACATAATTTTTAAATTTACATATCTCGCTTTTACAAAGGTATAATTTAATAAAACTTGATGTGCTAGATGCTGAATTTAATTCTCCAAAACGATTATTTGAAGCATTTATTTCTAAAATCAAAATAAAACCATTTTATTGTATAAAAACTGTTAACAACTTCAGGTAATATATCACTTCCGGTTAGCCCATTTTAGCCAAAATCTACTGTTATTCCCATTGAAGTAAAAGTCTTATATACCAAATTTGAAAAGTATTGGATTGTATTTTAAAATAGTTTTTCATTAAAATCTATTATAGGCTTCTTGTAAAGTACCACTTCTGGAAATTATGTAATGACCAAAAACTAGATGTTATAGCCGTCCTAAATACAAAATTTCAATTTTCTACGGCTTACCGCACTATGTACTAGGAAGGAAAAAATGAAAGAGTTGTATTTACATAACAACTAAAATGACAAATAAAAAACTGATAACTAAGGATAATGATTGAGACAGAAAGAAGTTTGTTGATCATTTTTATGATTTGTAATTATTAATAGGTACATACACTTTTACATTCTTGGAGGTATTACTAATATGAAATGTTACCAAAGGTCAAAGAAAGGATTTATTCTTGTAAGATCCGTTTTATACTTTTCTCACACATAAAATTTGTGCATATATTAGACCTACCTATAATAGTCCTACTACTGGTATTGTGCGTCATAATAAACTTGCTCCTTCATTTGAAATTATGTCTTTAAATATTTATAAGGTTAAAAATTATGTACGGTTAAAATGTAAAAAAAACATGATTAAAAATAACCATGTTATTAACTTTGATTCTTTCAATTTCTGTTCATCGTATTTTATATATGTCATCCAGTCAATTTAAGATGTTACTCGACAACGAAATCAACTGGAATTCATTTGTTTTAATGGCTCCTTGAAAACAAATGGATTTATTTGATTCGCGGTGAATGCAAATAAACGACAAGCCTCTTTCATTATCGTAAAAGAGCGTAGGAAGCTTAGCGATTGACTCACGTAAAATACGAATGAGGTACTCTAACATGACATTGCTGATTTTCGGTGTTCTTGACCGAAATATACATAAATGGGACAAAGTAGGAGATTTTAATAAATTAAAGAGAAAACAGTATAGAATATTTTGTCAGACAATAACCTGTCATTCATTACTGATTGTATAAAAGTGATAAACAATGCCACATATCAACTGGCTCCGTTAGACTTTTTTGTGGGGCTGGTTGAAAACTGCGCCAAACAGAAGTGATTAATCGAAATGCACAAATTCATTGTATTTTGAATGTTGTGGACATCAAGATGAACCCGGAAGGTGTAAAGTCATTTAGCTGTGGTGTACAGTAGAAAGCGATCGATGTTCTGTTTTTGAAGCGCTCAGGACTTTGATGGAGGTGATTCCGTACTCTCAGAAAAATTCCAACGAAATACAGACTCTACTATTATTGTGGTAGCTCTAAGACACGCTGGGATTTATCTGAGAGCTTATATATGTCTCTAAAAACAATAACAATAATCTGCTAACGCACGTAACTTTGCCCGGTTTTTCCAATTGTGACTTTTGAGCATTAGATTGTTGTTATTTCTAGTGAAATGTACAAGCTAAGTAAGCTGTTTGTCATTCAAATATATATATATATATATATATATATATATATATATATATATATATATATATATATATATATGATGATTCTCATAACATGCAGTTTGACATAGATCGCTTGTTGGATTGGTCTTCTTCAAACTCTCTACCATTTAACATCTCTAAATGTAAGATTATGACATATTCTGTAAAAATAGATGTATGTAACTACATGTATTTCATGTGTACTGATTCTTGAACACGAGTGTCGAACATCAAAAACTTGGGTGTTATATTTGACCCCAAATTAATTTTCGATCTACATATTAATTATATTGTTAATATAGCATACAAGAATCTAGGATTTATTATTCGTAACTCTCAGAGCTTCATTAACCTTAACACGCTCAAGTCTTTGTATTTTGAATTCGTACGTTCAAAACTGGAATACTGCAGTGTCATATGGAATCCGATTTATGACAAATATAGTTTAGACTTAGAATGGGTCCAAAGGAAATTTATTAGGTATTGTTCATATAAAACTACGGACGCATTTGATATATATACTTACAGTTATACTCTGTCACTTAAAACTTTTGACATGATATCACTCGAGAATAGACGAACAATAATTTCTTGTGTATATTTGTATAAATTATTATGGAACATTATTGACGATAGTGCAACTCTAAACTATATTTGTATAAACGTTCCACGAATTACATCTCGAAACAAATCTGTAATTACGTTTAATTTAAAAAATGTGAAAACAAATTATGAATCTAAGGCACCTAGTCGAAGAGTATGTTCACTATTTAATGAAATTAACTCTACTTTGAACATTGATATATTCAGCTGTGGTTTGCAAAGATTTAAAAATGTAATGTTTCAATATTTCTTCAACAAGTAAATGTACATATACCTAATATTGTAATTCGTTATGTTTTATGTTACGTACGTTATATTGTCATATATTTGTAAAATTTTGTCACCCCTCAGTAATTGGGATCGTCGATCCTGTTGAGTGGGTTAACAATAAATAAATAAAATAAATAAATATATATATATATATATATATATATATATATATATATATATATATATATATATATATATATATTATTTATTTATTAACTTAAATACAATTTTGCTCTAAAATAATTAGGGGAGCAAATAATTGCGCATTAAGATTTTACCATTGAAACCTTTATGCTGCGTCTTCCAATTCACCAGCCTGTATATATTGCTAATAAAAGTATATGGTCTCCTATATATTTTGTTCAAACATGAAGCAGAAAGTATTTACTTGAGTATGCGTAAAGATGAGAAATAATGTATTAATTTTAGCCTACTGCTTGTCACTCAAACTTATATACTGGAAATAAAAATATATGGTCTCCTAAATATTCATTTCAAATATGAAACAGAAAGTATTTAAATGAGTATACATTTAGATGAAAAATAACGTATTAATCTTACCCTATTGCTTGTCACTAAAATTTATAAATTGCTAATAAAATTATATGATCTCCTAAATATTCAATTCAAATATGAAACAGAAAATATTCAATTGAGTGTACACAAAGATAAAAAAATACACTTTTGTTTGAAATCTTTACTATAAAGTGCACAAAAATCGTCATTAATAGTACAGAAATAGGCACTTAAGTAATCCATTATACGACGAATTTATGCAAATACAATGGTGCAAACCTTATAATAATTATTATTCATATAAAATAATTTGGACAGGTGTACGATGTACAATAGTAAATTTGTACGTAAAATAACAAAAAAATATGTGCAAGAAGAACGATTTAGTATTTCCGATGAAGAAGTTTGAGATATAACGCATATTTTTAAGTAATCTTTTCAATAACTTCAATGTCCGAATTGGCGATATTTGTCAGACTGATAAATATGTAAACATAACTTATAAAAATAAATATTCCCTTCATTTTCATAATTTTTCGATTTCAAATAAAATTTAATATGCACCCCGGCACTGAAGTTCCATTTTATCACTCATATATGGTTTATTTTTATTTTGCTCGGCCCTAGGGTTCCGCAAATAAATTCCACATTCGGGCCTTGATACATAAATAATTATTATTTTAAAATTCTGTTGCATGTATTATAAAATATATGATACACGTAGTGCTGAAAGAAAATTACCAGATTTCATTTAATAAATAAATATATAGTTTATTATTACCTTCATCAGTTTTTTATTGAAAATAATGTCTACCTTCGTTTGAACATAAAATTCTAATATTATATTTGATGTTTATATTTTTTTAAATGAATAATTTAAAGAACATAAAATCGCAGTGGAAATATCGTAGATCCTCATTTATTTCTCAATTTATTTCGTTCTTCGTTCATTCGACATTTATTATCTTGGTTTTACATCCTATTA
Source organism: Harpalus rubripes (assembly GCA_963082715.1). Taxonomy (NCBI): domain Eukaryota; kingdom Metazoa; phylum Arthropoda; class Insecta; order Coleoptera; family Carabidae; genus Harpalus; species Harpalus rubripes. The sequence continues at coordinate 18,322,496 of OY720460.1, forward strand.
AATATCAAATACTTGTACTTGGTTTTCTTTATATTTTATAAAAATGTTCATCTCTCCTGTCAATTAATTTGAAAATCTAAATTTAAGCTTCTAATTAGCTTGATGCATAATTTTCTTTCGGAAAGTCTTTGAAATAATTTACATAATTTTGTACCGTTTTTGTTTTAAATTTGAATATTTATGAAACCAGGTTTTTGAATTATTAACAAATAATTAAGTATGTTACAAATTTATATAAGATTTCAGTTTTTCTTTATTAGTTTATTTAGGATAAAAAGCTGGAATTTTGTTTCAAAGTTTGTGAGCTGTTTTCGATAAAAAAATATTTGGTTAGGATGTTTCTGCCATATTTTGTTGACTGGATATAAATTTATATTTACTGAAGAAAAACCAGACGTCGAAATTCAGTTTACTACTATCGGCGTGTACTTTGTAGAAATCTAGTATAGGGAAACAATGATATTTTTTTTTATTTTCTGTAGTAATTTAAATTTTCTTCTTATATACAGTCGTATTTTACCAATTTTGGAATAGAGTTACTATATAAGAAAATGTGTTAAACAAAACGATGATTTTTGATGATTACATACTATTTGACATGTCTTAGTGGCCGCCATTAATTTAGTTTCCTAAAATTCCGTTCATGTTGCATGTTATTCTGCGGGTCCCAAATAAGTGTACAAATAATTTTGTCTCAATTTTTGTATATAATTTGTTTTCATACATAAAGTAAAGTTAACAAAAATTTGATTCTGAAATATCGAAAAAAACTAAGATTAATTTTTTACAACAATTTCTTTCTAGGAAACCCTTTTTACCTCCCGCTACCCTTGGTAAGGGAGGTATAGGAATCGTGCTAATAATCGCATATCGAGATTTTGGTAAATGACCACGTTTTAAGGTTCCTAGAATCCATTTTTAACATTTTCACGATGATGTCTGTGTATATATATATATATATATATATATATATATATATATATATATATATATATGTGTGTGTGTGTGTGTGTGTGTGTGTGTGTGTGTGCATGTGTGGATCCTCCACTCTAATTGAAATACTATCATTCAGAAAATTTTAAAACCTTGTATTTCGAACTTTTTCTGTAATGGAAAGAGCCCATTAGATTTTGGTGAAAATAGGATAACCGGAAATGACACATTACAAGAAGCTCAAAATAGTTTTTCTTTGAAAAATACATTTAAATGTTATTTTTTCGAGATTAATGTTATTATAAAAATTAAAGAATATTAAATTTTCTATAGGTTTGCATTAATACTTTTGCTATATATTTTATGGATAAATTTATAAAATTATCTATAATTTAAATTCCAGAGCCTACGCTTTAAGCAAACAAAATGCAGTTATTCAAATGTATGTAACTGACAGTGTCAGACAGTGACAGACAATGTCACTATCAGAGAACTAATCATTTCGAAATAATAATAGTAACGTTTTAAAAAGAAAAAAGTGAATAGAACAATAGGAAATGAATTCATTTCAGTTTCCAGCATAAGTAAATATGATTTAGATTAATAAAAATTAACGATTCACAAAAATATTTAAGGTAATCCTCATTTTTGAATTAGTGAATTCTATTCTATCCCGGTATTTGAAATTTAATCTTCATTTTATTATATCTCCCGTGGCTCAATGTTTAGAGCAACGCCTCATAAGTCATGAGTGCGCTCGGGGCTCTGGGTTCGAATCCCACTAAGGCATGGATGTGTGTGAATGTGTACCCACTCTGTAAATGGGATTTAATCCTATTGAAGGGTTTAAAAAAATGGTTGTTACTTGGATTAGATTAGACTATGTTTTAAATTTTAAGAAATAAATTGTCAAAATTCACCAATCCAAAAATAAGGATTAACTTAATCTTATTTGTGACTCGGGCTGCAAATGGCGGCAGGTATTGTGTTGGCCACACCAGATTTTTAATTTAAATGTTTTGTTTTTATTTTATATTTTACTGGTAAAAGTAAAGTGTTCGAATAATTTTGTGAGCCACTGTATCTATTTAATTTGTAATTTTCCCGCCAAACCAATTACAATTTTATCGGTCACAATAGGCGTATTAACGCAACCCGTCTCATACGTCGTATCTCAGACAGCTGAAAACACTTTCTCTTGTCTAGGAGGCTGTGGTGACCTTCACCGCCCTCAACGTGTCAGTGGTCATGTTCATTCATTCTTTATTGATAGCAAGAACGTTTGATGCAGGCACAATCCTATAGGGTTAACCTAAATGTCTGATAACAATAAAAAGTTGGGAACTTGAATCGTTTCAAAGTGATGAATGGATACCTACAAGTTTTCACAGTCGAAAAAGTAATAGATGTTACAAAACGATTGAAATATTTTTGCTTATATTTGGTAGTTTTATATTAGGCATGTTAATGTGTAGAGTGCGTACACGTTCTGCTCACCACGCCTCTAGGAAATGTTCAGCGGAGTGCACAATATTAATTTTTTTCTAATAATTTTTTTGTTAAAACATAATTATTTTTTTCTACGATCACCATGAAAAGTTGATATTTATGCTCTCTTTTGTCATCGTGAAGTTAATGATTACTAAGGAACAAGCAAAAAAATACTTTACGGCGCGTCTCCCATTGCAACGCGCGGTAAAGTACTTAATTTGCTCGCTTAGATAAATACATATTATTGTTAAAATTTTAATCTATTAAAACAATACTTACGAAATCTAAAATATACGTTAGGCTCAGTTTTACACTACAAATGTGCTAAAAGCAATACGAAGTTAGCTACGCTACCAACTTATTTGTTTAATTAAGTTACAACTTTTTTCTGTTGGTGAATGTACATTTAATTACAACTATAAATATATTTCATAATTAACAAACTTAGTGGATTTAATCATTGCCCGACAATGTTAAAATTGAATGTGCTGTTTTGGCAGTTTTGTATATTTATTCCAGAGCTTGAAACAGCTGACGAGGATAAATTAGATTCAGTGACTGTGACATCCTCACTAGAATATTCAGTTACTGTGGCAGTAGCAGAAGTTTAATTCTCCTTGTTTGTTAAAATTTTATGCGCTGTATCAATTTTATTTTTCAAACTTTCATCAACATATCCTTCTGCAACAGCTGATGAACGCCAGACACCATGACGTCTTAGAGTCATAATGTCAGCTCCGAAATTAGCTAGAAATGTAGCAGAGGATCTGCGAAAACAATGGCCTGTAAATGATTTCGAATCAGGTAAATTCAGAAATTGTGCAATGTCAAATGGGATTTTTCTTATATTGTTCATTCCAACAACTTGTGCGGTACATTTGCCATGCTTATAATTTATGAATAATCGCCGAGATGATATGTTAGAGGGTCGAAGAGCAACATATCTTCTGTACATTTTACAAAAGATTATGATCATCAACAATAAATGTTCGCTGCACATTAGTTTTTGAGTCTGGAATCTTCTTAATTAAAATGGACCCATTATCCTCAATATCATCTACAGTCATCCTAACTAATTCGTCGCGGCGGCATGCTCCAGCAACACTCAATATAAGAGCAACTTTCATCATAAGGAAATGATCGTCTGGGGCTTCAGTCAGGAATTTATTTATTTCATCTCTTGTTAAAGATTTAGATTTTTTTGGTCTATAAACAACTGATTTTTGTTTCAAAAAAGCAGTTAGTTTCTTGAATTTGCTGATATCAATATCGTTCTTAACTTACACCATTCAATGAAGAGGTTATACCTAATTCTTTTCGTATAATGCTCTTGATTTGGCTGGTAATAAACTCAAGGAAGCATTTTGCGCCGTTTCGAATATATCGCTCGCGCTTCAATTTACAAGCACGAGCAATAAAGATTCACTTTACGCTCTTGATAAACAAATAACTATTATTCACTCAAAGAAATTAACCCACTCACTCTACGGGCCCGTGGCTTATACATTCTTTTCATGAATAAACATTATCTTAACTTACTCGGTGATTAAACCCAATTAATTATAATATGGATTTTTCATTGAATCACCATTAAATACAATAAAAAATTCTTGCAAAATAATATTTTTAAATTTACGACCAAAAATCTACGCTTCATTACGAAGCATAATTAGCTCTCAGTTTTAAACAAAACTGACAAGATTATCGATTCGGACCGTAGTAAATCATAAACGTCAACTTCACTTCCAATTTAGTAATACTTAATAAATTTAATTTTCTCTTGTGCTGTTTTCCATTCGAGAATCGCAATATGTATATTTTAGTTAATTAAATTTAATTTACCCAACACGGACTTATAATAATACTTGTTACTATGGTTATTTGAAATAACTAATGAACAACATTACTCACTCCGTGAAAGAATAATTGAGGTGCGTTTTTTTTTAAAAAAAAATGAAAAGCAAATTTACGAAATTACGGTAATTGTCGCTGCGTTTTGCGATTCACTGCCAATCGCCGCGGTAATAATTTAAGTTACTAAAAATTATTTTTCTGTTCGATCCGTTTATTTAATTATTTTCGAAGATATTTCCGACTAATATAATTATAAAGGAAACTCAGTAAAAATATATTATTCCATTTTCAATTATTTTAATTGTTTACTATTGTTATCATTTAAATTTACCTTGTTACAAATCATAATTCATATGACATTGACATTTATATATTTTACAAATGCATTTCAATTTCCAAAAGTGAAACATTACATAGCATACTTATTGAAAAATAACAATTTTTCTAATATTTATTTGTCAAACACAATCATACTGGCACTTCATATTATGTAGACGCGAACATTACCGCCGATTATTTTTTTATCACCGAGTCATGAGTCACTGTAAAAATTATCACCGCCAGCTGCCGCGGCGTTTTACCGCAAGTTACTAGAAAAACGGAACGAACAGAATCTAGTGACTTTACAGTGAACTACTGAAATAATTTAGCATTATGAAACTTATTTAAATTAATATTAACATTTACGTTAAATGATTCTTAGGTTATTTATTTTCACGAAATGACAGCTGTAATCTACGACTGGTTAGTGTTTACTACCTTTAGGATTAAAATCAGAGATGCTGCTTGTACTTCTAAGTCAATATGTTTAAAAGGAAGATCCTCATTTTTATACATTTCACTGTATTTTTACCTCCCGCTACCCTTGGTAAGAGAGGTATAGGGATCGTGCTAAAAATCGCATATCGAGATTTTGGTAAATAACCACGTTTTAAGATTCCTAAAATCCAATTTTAACATTTTCACGATGATGTCTTTGTGTATGCATATGTGTGTGGATCCTCCACTCTAACTCAAATACTATCATTCTCAAGAAGCTCAAAACAGTTTTTCTTCGAAAAATACCCTTAAATGTTATTATTTTGAGATTAATGTTCTTATAAAAAATAAAGATTATTAAATTTTCTATAGATTTGCATTAAGGCTTTTTCTATATATTTTATATATAAATTTATAAAATTATCTATAATTTAAATCCCAGAGCCTATGCCTTACACAAACAAAATGCAGTTAGTTATTCAAATGTATGTAACTCACAGATAAATGTCACTATCAAAGAACTAATCATTTCAGAATAATATTAATAACGTTTTAAAACGGAAAAAGTAAATCAAACAATAGAAAAGGAATTCACTAAAGTTTCCAGCATAAGTAAATATGTAGTTATGTATTTAGATTAATAAAAATTAACGATTCACAAAAATATTTAAGTTAATCCTCATTTTTGGATTAGTGAATTCTATTTTATTCCGATATTGAATATTTAATCTCCATTTTATTATAGTTCCGGTGGCTCAATGGTTAGAGCAACGCCTCATGTCATGAGTGCCCTTAGGGCTCTGGGTTCGAATTCTACTAAGGCATGGATGTGTGTGAATGTGAACCCACTCTGTAATTGGGATTTAATCCTGTTGAGGGGTCTAAAAAAAGGTAGTTACTTGGATTAGATTAGACTATATTTTAAGAAATAAAAAAAACTTAATCTTTTTTGTGACTCGGGCTGTAAATGGCAGTAGGTATTGTGTTAGCCACACCAGATTTTTTATTCAAATAATCATATCATCATATAACGTCACTAAATAAAATTCTTAACTAAACTTATTCTTTCATGACTAATATGTTATATTCCACACTTGTATAATAAATAACTATTAAATAAACAATAATTTTGAAACAAAAACTTATTTTATTGTGACAAAATGCAACCATGAACAGTTAATTATTTACATTAATTAATAATGCAACCTGTGCTATTTCAATTTCAACATGGTCTCAGTCTCAAATTCCAAGAATTTTGTAAAACATTTAAATGTTATAATGTCGAAATTATTGCGTAAAGCACAGAAAACAAAAAATTATCGATATTAATCAATCATTTTACGAACTGCAAAAAATTGAAGACCACCAGTGAAACCATAGTAACTGGGATTATGTTTCATAGACAGATGAAATGTCAAGTTGGCAAGTTACCTTACAAGGTCGTATGAATAAAAGAAAATGTAAATATTAATAAATTCTTATATGATTCACAAAAATCGTAAAAAGATACTTTATTTTTTCTTCAACAATACAGCACACAAATTTAAAATGAAGAGCTCTTGGTAGGGCCTTGATGAACAATTACATATTATGAAATAATTTGTGAAAAATTGTCAGCCATCAGGATTCAAACCCGAGACACCTATCTTGCCCTTATATTAAATTAAATTAAATCAAAAAACTTCAAAATGTAATAACTTGTGACTACAATACTTTTTGCAAAAAAAAACTGTTTTGGTATCGTTAAAAGTATTGGTATTTGGACTATGGCTGTATTTGCCAAGAGCTCTTCAATTGTTTTTACCTCCCGAAAGATTAAAATATCTTGAACATTGTTTCAACTTCAAAGACATCTAAGTCAAAAAGAATAAGATTGAAACTCATTATTGTCACTTGAGTGATCGTAAACACAAGCTGTAAAATCTTTTCCATCACGTCTGCCAACCTTAGGGAATTTTTAATAAAATCCTTACTCTGTGCCACATTGGTGCACCAAGCACTCCGGGATATTTTAAATATTTTTTACCTTTCGTCACCTTTAGGTAAGGAAGGCATTGTCTTTGGTAAAAAATTCGATGATGAGTTTTTAATAAATAAACACATTTTAGGGTCTCTAGAATACTATTTTACTATTTTCACGATGACGTATGTGTGTGTGTGTGTGTTTTTGTATGTTTTTGTGTGTATGTGTGTGTGTGTTTGTGTATGTGTGTGTGCGTGTGTGTGTGTGTGTGTGTGTGTGTGTGTGTGTGTGTGTGTGTGTATGTGTGTGTAACAAAAATTTCGTCTGCGATAACTCTAATACCACAATTTCAAAAATTATAATTCTTTCGTATTCTTCTTCGTTAGCCGATTAGATTTTGGTTACAATTGGTCAACCGGAAGTACCCTCATTTGAAGATTTTAACAGTTTTTCTTGAAAAAAACTGTGTTAAATATCATTTTTTACATTTAATTTTATAAATATTAAAGAATATTTTATTCTCTATACGATTTGACTGCACTTTATAGTTAATATTAAACGGATATATTTAAAAAAATCTGATGTGGCCAGCACATTACCTTCCGTCAGTTCTATGTATTTTGTACAAATTCCACACAGATAGTTTATTTGCAAATGATTCCATATTTCCAATACTTTACCTTCAGTCAGTTCTATGTATTTTGTACAAATTCCATACAGAAAATTTCTTGTAAGATTCTATATATTTCCAGTAAAATTATAACTCAGACATATTATGTAAATTGCACTTTGACACTGACATTTGTCAATCAGAATTTTCTTAATGTAGTAGATGTTTCCATGTTTATAGCACAGCTGGCTGCTTTGTGAAATTTAATTTCTTTATAATTTTTTAACTCTATCCATTGAATAGGAAGTATAAAATGTAATCAAATCGTATAGAGAATAAAATATTGTTAAAAATTTATAATAACATTAAATGTGAAAAAGTTATGTTAACAGCATTTTTTTAAGAAAAACTGTTAAAATCTTCAAATTAGGGTACTTTCGGTCGATCAATTATAACCAAAATCTAATCAGTTCTTCATACGAATCTAAATAAAAGGAATATGCAAAAATTATAATTTTTGGAAATGTGGTATTGGAGTTATGCGATCCGAAAAAATCGTCACACACACATACAAACATACATCCATACATACATACAGACATCATCGTAAAAATAGTAAAATCGCATTCTAGGGAACCTAAAACATGCTTATTCATTAAAAACTCAACACCGATTTTTTTGACCAAAAACAATACCTTCCTTACCTAAAGGTGACGGAAGGTAAAAATTATAAAAAAATTAAATTTCATAAAGTAGCCATAGCCATGGAAACAGCAACTATATTAAGAAAATTCTGATTGAAAGATGTCAGTGTCAAGTGGCATTGACATAGTGTGTTTGTCTTATAATTATACTGGAAATATAGAATATTTTGCTACAAATTTTCTGAATGGAATTTGTATAAAATACATATACAACTGCCGGAAGGTAATGTGCAAGAAATAGAATCTCTATGAAATTTGTACAAAATACATATAAATTATTATTCACGAATAGACTTAACTTATAAACGAAGGAATAATAATTTGATTTAAACGTCAACGCTACTGGGTAAATATTAGCACAGAGGGCAGTGCAGTAGATAATTAGGTATCTGCAATTCTACGACATATGTCATTATTATTTATAGTGTGTTAGAAAGTAATGTCACTATTTACATATATCTGTCATAACACAAATTAAATAGACATAGGTCAAATAATCTTTCTCTTTCTAATTCAAAATGTTTCTAAGCTACTGCTATAAAGTGATGTGTATTCTTTCTTCGAACAAATGACCATAAATAGTCATCTTTCGTGAATAATAGTATAGAACTGTCGGAAGGTAATGTGCTGGCCATATCAGATTTAAAAAAAAAAAATCGAAAACTATATTTTCACATATCCCAGTCATAATATATACTTGAAGCCACTATAATTGTCGAGATAAAGGTAGTCAATGAATACTAGTACTCGTATGTAGGTACTGGAAGTTATAAAATACTCTGTAAACATAACTGTGGATTAAAGCAGCATGAAAAAGAGGATCTATATTTGAAGCGAACTCATACATTTCTTATTAGCTGGTACCAAAATTCCCAAACGGGATATATATCACTTTTTATAGACATGTATCTTACTCCAGAGATGTGTCGGCACGTGAATTGAAAGAATAAAATATTCTACCTTATTTTTATATAAATAAATATATTTCCCTCCTTAATTATTATTCTTACATATGCAAATGAGTTTTCTTTAAGTGTGACACAAATTATGAAACAAATATAAGTTTTATTTAATTTTATGTAAAATATTATAAACTTTCTCGAAAATTAAGGTCGCTATATTACGTTTTATTGAATCACAATTATATTTACAAAATATAAATAAAAATTTAATATGTTCTTTGACATTTAATGTTGTAATAACTATAAAATCAATCGTTGAAAATTGATTTGAAGTATTACTCGTAAAATTTACACTTTAATATGATTTCATTAACGTTGCATTTGAATTATTAGTTCTGATGTCAGATAAACAAAGCTATAGATTTCATCGCCTACTTAAAACAAGGAACAATAACAAAAGCATAAATATTATGGCTGTGTCTAGAGACACAAGCTAAATATAACAACAATAATCTAATGCACAAAACTCGGCTCGAGCTTTCCAACAGCGACTTTTGTGCATTAGATTGTTTTACCCCAGATTATAAAACATCACTAAGCAGGGTCGGTCCAAGCTACAGGCAAGCCAGGCGATTACCTGGCGCGAAATTGGTTTCAGGGAGCCATTTTTTAAGACTATTTTTTTGAAAAATAAATCATAAAATTTGATTATAATGCTGACAATTCCAGTTGCAGCAAATTTAAATTAATTAAATCCTATTTATAATTTTTTACGTTATACTAAGAAAGAAGAAAGATTAAATTCGTTGAAGATTATATCAATTAAAAACATTGTCATATAAAATACTGAAGAAGTAATTGTTGTTCAGGAAATCTACTGAAAAGTACCCCCAACATCAAAAAAATTTGCAACAAAAGCTTTTATACGGAATCCTGTACAGAAAAATTCACTCATGCAACAGCCCCTCGCCAATTTGGAAAAAGGCGACATTGGTTTTTGACATTTTTCTTGAAAACGGTGATCCGTATCGAAATTTTATATAAAACAAGATTCTTATATTTTTTACCTAGGATGAACCGTTAAAGAGTTAAATTAGATTTTCCGAATTCCAAATTAACGAAAAGTATTTATACCGAGACATACCTACACTGAGAAATATATTTTCTTTCCCTCAGGGTTAGACACGGAAGAGTTATATTGAAAGTCAGTTTGTTTGCAACCCAAAATACTAATGACAACAGACCATATTTAATTGTTTAATGTCAAAATATTAGAACCATCACTAGACAGGCAAAGCAATCGTGAATTAAATATTCAATTTTTTTAAGAGAGGAAGCTAAACGCTGTTGTAAATTGTATTTCGGGTTGCACACAAACGGACTTTGAAAGTAACTCGCCCGTGACTAATCCTGTATATAGTATTAGACAAAAATAAAACGACTCTGTGGAACCCATAAGATAAAATTCTCTGTATTTTAAATATCCACAATATTTTCAAAAAATTTCATTTAGATTAAGATTCTGTGATTGTTCGCGAGTTATGGATACAAATCGCCTCTTCTAATTTTTTTACCCATATAATCTAAACAAAATTGTAATAAATGAGGGGCGCAATTTTCAATTTTCGCCTGGGGCGCTCAAAAGTCTCGGGCCGGCACTGTCGCTATGTCAACGAAGGTTTGACAGTCTGGCTGCGGTTTACCCACGTTTAATTAAAAGACAGGTTTTACAATATGGCTCGACGTATCGACGTCAATATCACAAAACCAAGTGGAACATTGGAAATAATTATTTCTATATTAGGAATTAATAAAGTTTCGGACTAGCAGTCAATATTACAATTTTCGCCGACGTTTCGACTATACAATAGTCTTTTTCAGGGCTAGAATGGTCCAGTTGAAGGAAAATGTACACATGTGGATAAGCGTAGATACATAAAAGACGGACATTTAAAAATATAAATAAATAAATAGTTAAAAATCACAGATCACAGAGTGAAAATCGTTAATTAATAAAAAAAACTTCTCCTGGATGACTAAAATAAACTTCGCTGAACACAATTTTTTTTTAAATGGTAACCGTAAAGATGTTTTTTACACAAATATAAGGACTAACTTTATTAACTCCATCCCTACCACAGTCGAACATCGTTTTTACCTTCCGTCACCTTTAGGTAAGGAAGGTATTGTCTTTGGTCAAAAAATTCGATGATGAGTTTTTAATCAATAAGCACGTTTTAGGGTCCCTAGAATACGAATTTACTATTTTTACGATGATGTCTGTATGTGTGTGTGTGTGTGTGTGTGTGTGTGTGTGTGTGTGTGTGTGTGTGTGTGGATGTGTGTGTGTGTGTGTGTGTGGATGTGTGTGTGTGTGGATGTGTGTGTGTGTGTAACAAAATTTTCGTCTGCGATAACTCTAATACTACAGTTACAAAAATTATAATTTTTTCGTGTACTTCTTCGTTACATCCATATGAAGAGCTGAATAGATTTTGGTTACAATTGGTCAACCGGAAGTACCATCATTTGAAGATTTTAACAGTTTTTCTTGAAAAAACTATGTTAAATATAATTTTTTCACATTTGATGGTATTATAAATATTAAAGAATATTTTATTCTCTATACGATTTGACTGTATTTTATACTTAATATTAAATGGATATAGAGTTAAAAAATTATAAAGAAATTAAATTTCATAAAGTAGCCATAGCTATGGAAACAGCTACTATATTAAGAAAATTCTGATTGAAAGATGTCAGTGTCAAGTGAAATTGACCTAGTGTGTTTGTCTTACAATTTTTACTGGAAATATAGGATCTTTTGCTTTTTGTATGGAATTTGTATAAAATACATACAACTGCTTTAAGGTAATGTACAAGAAATAATAAATATTTTATTTCTGCAGATACATTACACTGTATATAGAAAACGTCACAAAATAATAATTTTCTGTATGAAATTTGCATAAAATACATGCAACTGCGGGAAGGTAATGTACAAGAAATAGAATATTTAATTTAGCAAGGAACTTTCCGTATGAAATTTGTACAAAATACATAGAACTGACGGAAGGTTATGTGCTGGCCACATCAGATTTTTTGGTTTTTATAGGTATTAGTTGATATAATTTTCAAATATAACCTAAAAAACTTAGCTAAATAATTTTTAGTTATTATCTATTCTCGACGAGACAATTTGTCATTATTGACACAACTAACATTAATAAGCTGTACAATAATTATAAAATAAAATGATAAATGTTGGTCCAACCTTGACTATTATCAGATATCAGCATGCCCAGGATATCAGCTGTCACTGCTAGGAACGTTTTTAGAAGAAAATTTCAGTTATTTTACTATTTAGTCCACTGAATACTATCACACACAAAAATTCCTATTACGAAAGTTAGTGTGATACTAAAAGACACAAATATACACTATTTTAACTTCCCAAACAAAAGTTTCTCGCGAGAATTTCACTTACAACGAGTAAAACACATTTTCATTTGCAGGTTGCCAATATACTACCAAAAGACAGCAATAATAAACAATAAACACCAGTCGTAATATTAGCTTGAACTTGTCGGTTACTGGATTCACTGGAAGACACGATGTTTAAGTAAAAATAACAATGAATTATTTATTCATTATACTAACGAAGAATAATAAATAAATTATTGTTATTAAAAAATCTAGTGTGGCCAACACAATACCTCCCGCCATTTACAGCCCGCGTCACAAAAAAGATTAGGCTAATCCGTATTTTTGGATTAGCGAATCTTACTCTAATTTTATTTCTTAAAATATAGTCTAATCTAATCCAAGTAACTACCTTTTTTGATAATAAAATAAAGATTAAAATTTATATACAGGGATAGAATCAGGATTAGCCTAAACTTTTTTGCGAATCGTTAATTTTTATTAATCTAAATACATATATACATATTTACTTATGCTGGAAACTGTATTGATTTTCTTTTTCTATTGTTCTATTTATCTTTTCTTTTTAAAACGTTACTATTATTAATTTGAAAAAACTTAGTTCTTTGACAGTGACATTTATCTGTCAGTTAAATACATTTGAATAACTGCGAAACCAAGGTATTTTGTATATTAAAAGTGTAGGCTCCGGGATTTAAATTATAGATAATTTTATAAATTTATGCATAAAATACGTAGAAAAAGTATAAAGCAAATCTTTAAAAAATTTAATAATTTTTAATATTTATAATAACATTAATGTCAAAAAAATAATGTTTAAAGGTATTTTTCGAAGAAAAACTATTTTGAGCTTCAAGTAAAGTGCCATTTCCGGTTATTCGATTTACATCAAAATCTAATGGGCTCTTTCCATAATAGAATAAGGTCGAAATACAAGATTTCAAAACATTTCTGAATGTTAGTATTTGAGTTAGAATGGAGGATCCACACACACACACACATATATATATTATATATATATATATATATATATATATATATATATATATATATATATATATATATATATATATATATATATATATATAAACATCATCGTAAAAATGTTCAAATTGGATCCTAGGGACCTTAAAACGTTCTCATTTACTAAAATCTCGATATGCGATTTTAGCACGATCCGTATATACCTCCCTTCCCAAGGGTGGCGGGAGGTAAAAATAAAAAATTCGTAACAACCAGTGGCACTAAAAATATAAATTTTAAGAACCAAGCCTACAATTTTGCGAATTTTAAAATAAATGTCTGACTTGTGATCAATATTTCATGTAGTATATACCATGTCATATGTGTCTAAAGTATTGAAACAGCCTGTACGTAAAGGGTTAAATATATTCAAATAATACTTAAGTAGAGTTTTACTAACACAATGGCTTGTAGGATGAACAACTGATTATAGGTGATTAGCGAGCAAGTGACTAGCAGTGTTTTGTCTGCCAATCGTTTATGGATTATTTTGGATAAAATTTTTAATGAAAGTTTCGAACTTAAAACATAAACGCATTTATTTAACATGTACTTATGGGTGGTGATGACGTTTTAGCATTTACATTTTATATTAGGTAAACATTAACATCTCTTTAGACGTTACCAAAGATTCTTATTTTATGAAGATGCTATTATATTATCTGACATCATCATGTATCTATTTATTATAGACAAAAACTTGGAGAAAGGACTTCAAAATAACTTCATACATCAAGTAACATGTGGAACTTGTTTTGTTTTATTAAATGTTTAAGAAAAAACAAAAAAAGTTAAATGTCAAATTAATTTATTTATATAAAATTATTATAAATAATACCTTTCACTTTTTTATAATGTTTATAAATATTTGCCTTATTTTTTTGAGCATGTCATCCTTCAAATCCGTTATTGAACTTATAAATGTTATAATCTGTTATATAATTATAAACATATTTAACCTAGAAACTAGACTATTAATGATAAGCCTACTTCGATGCTTCATACTGATTGACGTCTACGAAAAGTTCATCCGAAGTAAGGTCATCTTTGCCAGCATCTGAATTTCACTATTGCACAATTCTTTATCTATTCAAACACCCAAATCAATAAAGAAAACCTTAAGTTGTTTATTTTGCAAATCATTTGCATAAATATTTCATTTGTAAACAAATAAATTAAGAGATATTTTTGTTATAGGTCTTGGCAGTTTTGCTGTCAAGTGCCTATGCATCTAAATCAGAAGGCAGTCGAACGAAACGACAAGGAAGAAATGACCATGCAAAAGAAGTTGTTGTTGCTATTGACGATGGAAACAAAACACAGTATTTGGAGCAGAATTTCAACAGCCGTAAGTTTTATTTCTAAATAAAAAATAAATAATTGTTGAGACCTTGACTCAATTTTTTTTTATTAATTAGTACCCTAAATTTCTGCTGATGCTATTCAGCGAGTGTAAATGAAATACGCACATAAAAGTATATAAAGTACTGTTTTGTTTCCAGACGCGTACGAATTTGGATACGAAGTCGGCCCAAACGGTCAATTTCACCACGAAAACCGCGGACCAGATGGAGTAACATATGGTTGTTACGGCTATATTGACCCAAACGGCAATCTTCAAGCAACACATTATATTGCTGATACTTGGGGTTATCGTACTGTAGAACCAGGCAAGCCTGTAGAAATATTTACCTCTGAAGAAGAGCGCCAAGAACGCATCAAAGAAATTAGAAAAGAGATCGAAGCCGAACAACAACTCACACAACGAAAGAAAGGACATATTACTCCATGGAAAGAATTATACTTCCCAAAAAGTTGTGGCCAATTCCCCGGGGGAGTGAGTCCACCAGGAACTCCTCCAGGAACTATCCCCAGCGGGTCTGGACAACCTCCAGTAGGAATTCATCCTGGAGGCCCTGGAATTCCAGGAAGGCCTGGAACCCCCGGAATTCCTGGAACTCCAGGAAGGCCTGGACAAGGACCCAACGGCCCCTACGGCCCAGGACAAGGCCCCAACGGTCCATACGGCCCAGGAGATGGGCCAGGAGGTCCTAATGGGCCTAACGGACCAAATGGGGGACCTAGTGGCTCTAACGGACCGTTTGGACCCAACGGACCAGATGGTCCTAACGGTCCTAATGGTCCTTTTGGCCCTCAAGGCCCGCCGGGACCACCGGGACCTCCAGGACCGCCCGGTCCTCATGGACCGTTCGGACCAGGAGGCGGTCAATATCAACCCGACAGACCAGGAGGAGATGATGGAAGTTATAGACCTAGCAGACCTGGAGCGCCTGGAGCACCAGGTGGACCGGGAGGTCCAGGGGGACCGGGAGGACCGGGTGGAGGACAATATAAGCCAGATAGACCAGGAGGAGATGACGGAAGCTACAGACCAGGGAGACCAGGTTAATATTTATTTTATTTATTTATTTATTTATTAATTTATGCACATTTGGAGAACCAAAAGTTTTTTCAAACAACTTATTGAAGAACTAATTAATTAAGAAAATCTATGAATAAACAAGAATAGAACAAATAAATGTTAACCCTGAAACACATGATTAATTAATTATTAGTACAGAAAGCCTTCAATATGTTCCTTTTAAATATAAATAAATTTGCCTGAAAAATGTATATATGACTGAAATTATTAGTGTATGTTGACAGCGATTTTTTATGGTTATTAGTAACAGCTTCATGTAAGCTATATTGCTTTATGTACCTAAAAAACGTTTATTAAATTATGTTTTATAGGAGCACCCGGATCTCCAGGTGGTCCAGGCGGCCCTGGAGGTCCAGGCGGCCCAGGTGGTGGACAGTACCACCCTGACAGACCAGGAGGAGATAATGGTAGTTACAGACCAGGAGCACCAGGTAACATTTATCAAATATATTGAAAATACTTTTATTAAATTAAAAGTTTTATAGGAGCACCTGGTAGCCCAGGAGGTCCAGGAGGCCCAGGAGGTCCAGGCGGCCCAGGCGGCGGACAGTACCATCCCGACAGACCAGGAGGAGATGACGGTAGTTATAGGCCAGGTAGACCAGGGGCACCAGGAAGCCCTGGTGGTCCTGGAGGACCAGGAGGTCCCGGAGGCCCTGGAGGACCAGGCGGCCCAGGCCCATTCGGACCAGGCGGACCTCATGGCCCTGGCGGATCGCATGGCCCAGGCGGACCAGGTGGACCAGGACCATTCGGCCCAGGCGGCCCAGGTGGCCCAGGAGGACAAGGACCATTCGGACCAGGTGGACCTCAAGGTCCTGGTGGATCGCATGGTCCAGGCGGACCAGGTGGGCCAGGACCATTCGGCCCAGGCGGCCCAGGAGGACAAGGACCATTCGGACCAGGTGGACCTCAAGGTCCTGGTGGATCGCATGGTCCAGGCGGACCAGGTGGGCCAGGACCATTCGGCCCAGGCGGCCCAGGAGGACAAGGACCATTCGGACCTGGTGGACCTCAGGGTCCAGGAGGACCAGGTGGACTTGGTCCAATAGGTCCTGGTGGAATATTCGGACCTGGGCCTGGTTCTGAAGGACAGGGCAGTGGCGGACATCCGCATGGAATACCAGGTACACAATATTAAATCATTTTACTAATATACATATAGTGTGTTCACAAAAAATAAGAGTAGGCTATGAACAAAGAAATGTGTGTCTTAGGGCTCCGGTTAAAATTTTAATTATCTCTTAAATAAACCAAACTGAAAACAAATGAACTGTCAAATGACAAATTGATCATTGCTTACAGTTAAAATTTTAAAAGGAGATTGAAAACTGGCCTCTAATATAAAAGTATTTAATTAAATGTAAATTTGACATGAGATACTGTCAAAAATGTTATCTAAAGAAATTAACGCTGTTCTTGATGAATCTTAATTTAGAAATAGAAATAAATTAGAAAACGGCGAATGGCAATATTTTTAAACTTTCTATTAAAATGAATTTCAGGAAAATTACATTTAAGATGAGTTTTGACAAATTGACTTTTGAAATGAATAATTATCAGAACTACGTTTCTCTGTTTATAGACAACCCCAAGTTAGTATAATTTTTTAACAATGTATTATTAAGGACGGTTGAAAATTATGCGAAATATGTTGCATGGAGTGCATTTTTATTGGTATATAACTTAATGAGTGATGGAGTATTTTATCATAAATTATATATTATATTTATTAGGACAACCAGGAACTCCAGGATTACCGGGGACTCCTGGTACTCCAGGAACACCAGGCAGGCCAGGAGTATATTATCCTCCTACGCAAGGAACACCGGGAACACCAGGCACGCCTGGCTCACCAGGAAGACCAGGACAATTTATTCCAGGAACGCCAGGAACTCCGGGATCTCCCGGAACACCTGGTCGACCAGGTCAATATATTCCGGGTACCCCAAGTATACCTGGCCAACCCGGCACCCCAGGTATAAGATCAATTTAACATTTAAATAACAAAAATTTACTACTATACTAATCAACACCCGAAGATTCGAGTTCAATCCTCGTCTGTAACGTTTAACATATACTCAAAAATCTATTAACTTGAAGGCTTTTTATATATAAAATATCTGATGTGGCCAGCACATTACCTTCCGTCAGTTCTATGTATTTTGTATAAATGTCATACAGAAAGTTCCTTGCAAAAGATTATATTTCTTGTACATTACCTTAAGGCAGTTGAATGTATTTTATACTAATTCCATACAGAAAGTTTCTAACAAAAGGTCCTATGTTTCCAGTAAAATTATAACATAAACATACTGTCAACTGCACTTGACACTGACACCTTTCAATCAGAATTTTCTTAATGTAGCAGCTGTTTCTAGAGTTATAGCAAAGCTGACTAATATATATGATATTTAATTTCTTTATAATTTTTACCTTCCGTCACCTTTAGGTAAGGAAGGTATTGTCTTTGGTCAAAAAATTCGGTGGTGAGTTTTTGATGAATAAGCACGTTTTAGGGTCCCTAGAATACGATTTTACTATTTTTACGATGATGTCTGTATGTGTGTGTGTGTGTATGTATGTGTGTGTGTGTGTATGTGTGTGTATGTGTGTGTCTGTGTGTGACAAAATTTTCTAATGCGATAACTCTAATACCACAATTCCAAAAATTATAATTCTTTCGTATTCCTCTTCGTTACATCCATGTGAAGAGCTGATTAGATTTTGGTTAGAATTGGTCAACCGGAAGTACCCTCATTTGAAGATTTTAACAGTTTTTCTTGAAAAAACGATGTTAAATATCATTTTTTCACATTTCACACCAAAATCTAATCAGCTCTTCACATGGTTGTGACGAAGAAGAATATGAAAGAATTATAATTTTTGGAATTGTAGTATTACAGTTATCGCATTAGAAAATTTTGTCACACACAGACACACACACACACACACGCACACACACACATACATACACACACACACATACAGACATCATCGTAAAAATAGTAAAATCGTATTCTAGGGACCCTAAAACGTGCTTATTCATCAAAAACTCACAACCGAATTTTTTGACCAAAGACAATACCTTCCTTACCTAAAGGTGACGGAAGGTAAAATTATATTTTAAGCAGAAATTATTTTACATATCACTCAAAAATTCAAAAACTGTCAGTAACTAACGTTCTTGTTGCCAACTCAATACATATTAATATGTTTTTAACAACAGGCATTCCTGGTCAATATTATCCACCAACACAAGGCACTCCAGGCACACCAGGTACACCAGGCAGACCTGGAATACCAGGACAATACATCCCTGGCACGACAGGCACACCAGGAACTCCTGGATCACCTGGAATTCCTGGGCAACCAGGGCAATATCACCCACCAACGGAAGGAACCCCCGGCACTCCTGGCAGACCAGGACAATACTACCCGCCAACGCAAGGAACGCCTGGTAGCCCTGGAACACCAGGAATTCCCGGACAACCTGGACAGTATCAGCCACCAATTCAAGGTACACCGGGAACTCCAGGAACTCCCGGAAGACCAGGTCAATATTACCCTCCAACACAAGGCACACCGAGTACACCAGGTATACCTGGAACACCAGGCCAATATCAGCCGCCGACACAAGGAACACCGGGTAGGCCAGGCACTCCAGGTATTCCTGGAAGTCCAGGCCAATATTATCCGGGTATACCAGGACAACCAGGTACTCCCGGTACACCCGGTAGACCTGGTCAATATCATCCTCCAACTCAAGGCACACCCGGCACTCCAGGATCACCTGGCATACCTGGTAGACCAGGACAATATCCTACAGGACCTACAGGCCCACAGGGTCCAGGACAATATCATCCACCAACAGACGGCACTCCAGGTACGCCTGGGACACCAGGCAGTCCAGGCAGACCGGGCCAATATATTCCAGGAACACCAGGTATTCCTGGCTCACCTGGCCTCCCAGGTCAACCAGGCACACATCATCCACCTACTCAAGGCACACCAGGTACCCCAGGCATTCCGGGACGACCAGGACAATATTTCCCACCAACTCAAGGAACACCGGGAACTCCTGGCACACCAGGGTCGCCAGGTATCCCAGGCCAATATCATCCACCAACACAAGGCACGCCAGGTACGCCAGGATCTCCCGGAATACCTGGTAGACCAGGACAGTACCCATCTGGGCCTTCAGGACCTGGTACAGGTCAATATCAACCTCCAACTCATGGTAAGAGTTGAAATTTTGTTAAATTATAATTATTTTAATTCTTTGATGTATAATAATTTACAAATTTTTAGAATTTTCACTAATCCGAAAGAGATATAAATATGTAAATAGTTACTCTAAATACTTATTTTATTTAATTTTACCATATATTTATTTGTATAAATTTTCAAAGTTGAACTAAATCAATTTGATCATTAAGGTCCGATTTCATAAAAAATTAATCTATGATTAAATTTTACATTCAAAGTAAATTTAATTGCATGAACAAATTCGTATCTGTTTTCATGTTCTTTTAACTATGAATGCATTGCTGTCAAAAAATCGCTATACATTTGTTAATTTTTTAAATTTACTTTTGAATCCTATTAGTAGACTGAAAAATAAAGAATTTGTTTAGTTACAATTTAGTTACTGCTTAAATCTAATTATTTATTTTTCTGTGCAGTCACGCCGGATAGGCCAGGACAATATATTCCTGGCACATCTGGTCAACCTGGCCAACCAGGAACCCCGGGTATACCAGGAAGACCAGGACAATATGTACCACCTACTCAAGGCACTCCAGGAGCTCCAGGCATACCTGGTTCTCCAGGAATACCTGGCCAATATCACCCACCAACACAAGGAACTCCAGGCACTCCAGGATCTCCTGGAATACCTGGAAGACCAGGGCAGTATTACCCATCTGGACCTGAAGGACCGGGAACAGAACAATATCAACCACCAACTCAAGGCACACCAGGCACTGCTGGCTCACCGGGAATTCCTGGAAGACCAGGGCAGTTTATTCCTGGAACACCGGGTCAACCTGGACAGCCAGGTACTCCAGGCGTACCAGGAAGACCAGGGCAATATGTGCCACCTAGTCAAGGAATACCAGGCACACCTGGTTCTCCAGGAATACCTGGTCAATACCAACCACCTACACAAGGAACGCCAGGCACTCCAGGATCTCCTGGAATACCAGGACGACCAGGACAATATTATCCCCCGGGTCAGGGAACACCGGGGACTCCTGGCACACCTGGCTCACCAGGTATGCCACGCATATTTTTTTATATAATTATAATTAGATAATAATATATTAGCAATATATCTATACTATCTATAATTTATTGTCGTTTTACATTTTGTTATTGTAAATTTAGAAAATTTAACTTCTCATAAATCAACTTAGATATTTTTTTATGGCCAGTTGCATCGCTTATAGTTAAATTTGAACTGTGGGTTAAATATCCTATCGAATCGAAACGAAGTGTCAAATGAGTAAATATTACTGTCGAAGTTTTTGTTAACCTGTAGATAAGGTTTCAACTATTATACTGAAAAGTAAGGAATTTGTTTAGTTAATAAATTATTTTCTGTGCAGGCCAATATCAACCTCCAACACAAGGCACACCGGGCACGCCAGGATCTCCTGGAATACCTGGTAGACCTGGTCAGTATTATCCATCTGGGCCTTCAGGCCCTGGTACGGGACAATATCAACCACCAACTCAAGGTACACCTGGCACACCGGGAATTCCTGGAAGGCCAGGGCAGTATATTCCTGGTACACCAGGACAACCAGGACAGCCAGGTACTCCAGGCATACCAGGACGACCAGGACAATATTATCCACCAGGTCAAGGACCACCGGGAACTCCTGGCTCACCTGGTTCACCAGGTATCCCGGGCCAATATCAACCACCAACACAAGGCACACCGGGTTCGCCAGGATCTCCTGGAATACCTGGTAGACCTGGGCAATACGTACCACCTACTCAAGGAATTCCAGGATCACCAGGAACACCCGGTTCTCCAGGAATACCTGGCCAATATCAGCCACCAACACAAGGAACGCCAGGTACGCCAGGATCTCCTGGAACACCTGGTAGACCAGGAGAATATTACCCATCTGGACCTGCAGGCCCTGGCACAGGACAATACCAGCCACCGACTCAAGGTACACCAGGTACGCCTGGCTCGCCAGGAATTCCAGGAAGACCGGGGCAATATATTCCTGGCACAGTAGGACAACCCGGACAGCCAGGCACTCCAGGCATACCAGGAAGACCAGGGCAATATGTACCACCTACTCAAGGAATACCAGGCACACCTGGATCCCCAGGGATACCTGGTCAATACCAGCCTCCAACACAAGGAACACCAGGTACGCCAGGATCTCCTGGAATACCTGGTAGACCTGGGCAATATATACCACCTACTCAAGGAATTCCGGGAACACCCGGAACACACGGTTCTCCAGGAATACCTGGCCAATATCAGCCACCAACACAAGGAACACCAGGCACGCCTGGATCTCCCGGAATACCTGGTAGACCAGGACAGTACCCATCTGGACCTTCAGGACCTGGTACAGGACAATATCAACCGCCAACTCAAGGCACGCCTGGCACACCGGGCTCCCCAGGAATTCCTGGAAGACCAGGGCAGTATATTCCTGGAACAACAGGTCAACCTGGGCAACCTGGTACTCCAGGCACACCGGGACGACCAGGACAATATTATCCACCTGGTCAAGGAACACCGGGAAGTCCTGGCACACCAGGCTCACCAGGTATTCCAGGTCAATATCAACCACCAACACAAGGCACGCCAGGATCTCCTGGAATACCTGGTAGACCAGGGCAGTACCCATCTGGACCATCAGGACCTGGAACCGGACAATATCAACCACCTACTCAAGGTACACCAGGTACACCTGGCTCTCCAGGAATTCCTGGCAGACCAGGACAGTTTATTCCTGGCACATCAGGTCAACCTGGACAGCCAGGTACTCCAGGCGTACCAGGTAGACCAGGACAATACTATCCAAGCTCTCCTGGTATTCCCGGCCAACCTGGTCAGTACCCGACAGGACCAGATACACAAGGCCAATACCGACCACCAACACAAGGTCAACCAGGGCAACCAGGTACTCCAGGCACTCCAGGGCGACCCGGTCAGTATTACCCACCAACACAAGGCACACCAGGCACGCCGGGTACACCTGGTTCTCCAGGAATACCGGGTCAATATCAACCACCAACACAAGGCACGCCAGGTTCTCCAGGTTCTCCTGGAATCCCAGGCAGACCAGGACAATATCCTACTGGACCGTCAGGACCTGGTACAGGCCAATACCAGCCACCTACACAACCTGGACAACCAGGGCAATATTATCCAGGTGGTCCTGGACGGCCGGGACAACCAGGCACGCCAGGAATTCCTGGAAGACCAGGGCAGTATCCAACTCAGCCGGGACAACCTGGGCAGTATCCAACACGACCTGGGCAGGGAACTGATACGGCAGTGCAACCTAGTGGACCTTCAGGGCAGCCTGGACCTTACCCACAACAACCAGGTATAATATAACGCATTGTACAGGGTGTTAAAGAAGGATAAAAAATTGAGAAAATTATTTTTATTTTTCATTTAATTATTTATACTACGCCACTGCCAACATGAAATTTTTATTTAAAATAATGAAATGAATAGAAAATAAATACGAATTAATTTATTTCCGATTAAAAAAAATTACTTGTAAAATAAGATTATTTTTTATTGGGAATCAGCACAAAGAAATGTTTATTTCCTCAAATTTTTACCCTTTTTAATAGGATAACATGCTAATAAAAGTGTTTTTATTTTCAGGGCAACCCTCCTACCCTTGCGAGTACCCATTGGGCGTTCAACCACCTACATGGCCTTGTACAGGTCAAGTCACCCCCAATCCATTTGACTTAGTACCAGGAGGACCCCACGTACCTCCAATATACGTCATCCCATACCCCTTACCAGTTGGTCAGATACCAGCCAATTGTCCTTGTTATTTAGTAGAACCAGGTAGCAACGGAACATCATCAATACCGTCATCCCCTCCCCAAGGAGTGTTCCCGGGAGCATCCCCCACATACCCTCCCAATTATCAAGCCCCTTACGGAATATTAGGCTTCATTCCAGTCATATTCTTCCCGTATTGCCCTGGAAACGTTACTGACCAATCGGCGGTACAGAACATTCATCCTTCGGCAGTGCAAGTTCCATATCCTTGCGGACAATGTGGACAAGGACCACAGGGGGCAGGACCTCAAGGACAAATCAGATTTATTGACTTGGGATCAAATGGAGGGGATAGTTTTAGACAAGTTCTGGCGCAGGCTGGGGTAGGATTGTTTGATAATGTTAATGTAAGGTCTCCGAATAGACGAACCAGAGAACGAAATAGGAGAGCTCGAGCGAAAGGAGAGAACTAATTACAGTAAAAAAAATAAAGATATCCGATCAAGGTCATCTATGAATTGTATGAATTAAAATGTTAGCTCCGCCCATTCTGTCAAATCCAGTAGTGTCCTTTACTTCATTTTTTTGAGGGTAAGATACTACTGTTAGTATATGTTACAGTAAAAGCATTCAAAATTCAAAACTAAGTCAATTGCTATTAGCAAATGTAAAATCAAATATGTGAAAAATAAGATACTGACACTGACAGAAAATAACGTTATTCGTATGGGTATGAATTAAGACAAATCGGCCTAATTCACTAAGATAGTTGTTAACATAGTCGTTAGGTAACAACTGAGAGTTAACAACGATTTTTAGCAACTCTTGTCACAACTGTCATTCAATTGGTATTCAGTAAATACATAATTAACGACATTGTTAAAAACGGTCGTTCAGAACAATCGTTGTTACATATAGCAGTGAAGTTATGAATAATTGAGTTAAAAGGCATGTCGATTCTCAATATCTGTACATATTTCTACTCTATTCACAACCTAACAGATTTTGATTCGTTTGACGTTTGAGTTTTTAATAATCAGCCCGATTCTGTAAGAAAGTGGTTAAGAAAGTGGATAAGTAGCAACGTTACTAATTTTTATATTTTTAACCACAACAGTAACCACATGATTTAAAATTGTATTCCGTAAGAATTTTTTTAGTAACGTTGTTAATTTTTATAATTTTAACAACGTGGTTATTTGAATCGTGTGAAGTTGGGCTTTGACGTTTCAGAAAGCGAGATACAAAAAACTAAAAATTCAGCAAGTATTCGACAAAGTGAATATATTTTATATAATAATACAATTACATAGTCAATATTATTAAAGTTCATAGATATTTAGATATACGAGTTTACTTGCATAATAAATAAGCCACCATAACAAAGATCCCGATGTACAGCAGATCAAATGGAAATAATGATAAATTATATTCAAGAAAACAGAATTATGATAACAGGGAAAACACATCCTAATAGGACCAATGAAGTTTTATAGCACTGGCTGAGGGCCTTAATAAAGTAGCTACTGCAGTTGAGAAATTTGCAGGTGTAATTGAATTGAATTCAAAACAAAGCGTACATGTTTAATGTAAATATGTAAGCGTAGGATAAAGCAATAAATGTTTATTTATTTTGGTTTAATATTTAAGAGTATGATATTTATTTTCATAATTAACATTTTTTTCTTGAATATATATTTCGAATTACACGGTCTCTTATCCTTCCTCTTAAGTCTAGCTAATTCTCATTACTACTTAAATCTAGCCAATTCTCATTTCTATCATGACCTGAAGTTATAATTTTTAAATATTCAATTATATTTATGTTCAAAATAATGAGTTACGTTTATACCTTCTTAAAAATGAAAATCCTCAACGTTGTCATTTTCTTCATTGTTCTCGTCATCCTCATCGTCATGCCCTATGTTATAGGTTATACAAATAATCAAATTTATGACCATTACTTGTGGTAATCGGTAAAGTTTTTTAAAATGAGTTACTGAAACATCAAACGGAATTGAAGCGTCTCTTATATACTTATATTGTAATCTCAACCGTCTTCTGAAAAAAATTAAAATCGGTTTATGAACGTGTTTCATATTTATAATAGTTAAGACATAATACTTACTGTCTATCGACTTCTTGTGCTACTAACATTAAATTTAATTCAAAAATAACACCTACAGGAGTCATTTAAAATTATTAGTAACGTTGCTTACTCATTAACAACCACAAAAATACCGTTGCTACAATAGCAACTTCGTTCACACAAATCGTTAAATTTTTAACCACTTCAGGCTTACAGAATATGAAATACATAAAAGTTGATAAAAATAGCAACAAAATCCAAATAGCAATGTCACGTGGTTGCTAATCCGTAACCATTTCCTTACAGAATCGGGCTGAATGAGTGATAAGAAAATTTGGGGTGCAAGATGTTATGCGGAACAATATTCTCTAATGGTAGATTTCATGATCATTTTGGACTAATTAAATAACAAAGCTACTTTTGCATTTCAGTTCTGATAACTGCTAATTGAAAATTTTGCAAATGGTTGATTGACTTGAAAAATTGAAATTTTGCCCTGTAATCTCTGTAGGTATAAGACCCATAGCTAGGCTTAATTGTTAGGAGAATCTGATGAAGTTCTCCAGTTTAGTATATGTTTATTCATTCGATGCGACCGATTTCGAAATTTCAAGAATCTTATCATCGGGAATGACGCATGACCATCGTCTAGAGAAAATAAATTTCAAAAAATTGAATTTAGATTTTTTCGGGAGAGAATCTGAAAATTTGTTCAATATTAAGAATTAAAATATTTAAGTTTGGAATAAATTTAAACCCTTCATCTTGTAACATGAGACATGCGGGCATATACGTTAGTTTGTGTTTTCTATGTATACTGACTCAGTATGCTTGAAGCATGAGACCATCCAATTCACGAATTAAACGACACTTGCTCAGTTTGAATATCTCTGTAAATATTTTTTTCCCGCTGTTAGTATCGCAAATTTCTTTGCAATCTTGTTTAAAAATATATATATATAATTATTGGGCATGTAGGTATATATTAGTTTATAAATAGGAGAAAATAAAGACACTAGGTATTGTTTCACAAATTTTAATAAAATTCCTTTATTACGTAATTTGGCGTAACTGCCGAAATTACGTAATAAAGGAATTTTATTAAAATTTGTGAAATAATACCTAGTGTCTTTATTTTCTTTTATAATCATGTTTCACCGAGTGCCAACAGCTTCATCAATTGAATTTATTAGTTCATAAATAGTTTACTTTTGCTGTCGTCCCTCTATTTCCTATCGCAAAATTTTCAGGAAAAACCATTTAACAACGATTATTCAATACTAGCAACGAGAGAAATGCAGTTGCTAGATTAATAACTCGACGTAACGACTAGTTGTTAAATTTTAGCAACTTGATGTAATAGTGAATTGGGATTTTGAACTTAGCAACTGACATTGAAATTAACAACTGAAAATGGTTGTTAATTTTAACAATTTTGCTTAGAGAATTAGGCCGTATATCTGAATGGGCTACTTGCGTGCCATTTTTTATTTAATATTATTGAAGAGACGAAAAAAACTTGCTACCCATATTTTTTCTTTTGGCAAAATTTTCATTAATTGGCCAGAAAAAATTTAATGAAATTTTAATACTTACACTACCGCCATATTTGTCGTAGAATTACGCCGAACCAAGGAATGGCCGTAAAGCAATAATATCGGTACGTCCAATAGCAACGGAATGTGCGGGTAATTTAAACATGACAGATAATCTGTTTGACGTTTGAATAATAGTTTGGAGGTTAATATTTTCGTTTGTCATTTTAATCTTGTACGAGTATAAGCTAAGTTAAAATCCTTCAAAATCCTGCTTAACAAATCGAAATTCATAATAAAAGTAGCACTCGCTCGCCATCTACAGGTTACATTCTTAAATATGCATCCCTTTCCCCAGTTCAAAATAATGACGTCAAAGAAAATCTTCTTTCTTAATTTATTTAAAAACAAATAATTTATTGAAAATAAAATTTATATGTTTACATACGTTTTCAACTTTACTTTAGGTATTTAGTGATAGATATCAGATTTTAAGTACCACGCAAAAACTTACATTGCAGCGAAAATATTGTTAACGAGCATCGTTTTAAAATGAAATGTCATAACTTAGTCGATACAATATGAACTTTTCAAAGACAAGCGAGTATAATATCCATCCTTATCGCACACGCTTGTAGTCTTTGCAAATGAGAGAGATAAATATATACCAATTTGTTAATTTGTTCATAATACAGTTGATCTTGATCGGACATCTTTAAAAATTTTACTGTATATAAAAGCAGAAATGATGTGACTTAATATAGATTTCATTGAAATACAATTTACTTTTGTGTTGTGTTTCAATAAAATAAAACTTGTGTCGTTTCTGTTCATCCATGCCGTAGTATTTTATTGTAGAACTATTTAATAATAACTCCAGAATTTCCAGTTAACTATGTGATTTTAATGTAATAAAGTAATTGTATGTCTAGATTAATACTGCCAGTATTTTAAATTGTATTAAATTATTGATCGAACAATTTGAATCCATTACTGCCATCATAGATAAAAGAAGAACTGTTGTACACTTTTGATAAATATATAATAAATAATTTAATTTTTCATATATGTTTTCATTCACTATATAACATATCCATTTAGTGCTTGATTAAGTGATTTAAGAAAGATAAATAAATATACGAGATGTAAAACTATATTGTCTTTATTATTTTATTCCTTATGAATTCATAAAGTCCTGTTGAATACCTACCTATGACTACAACAATGGTATGAACAATACCAGAATTATTTTTAATATTAAATACCTATTTTTACATTAAACAGTACAATATATTCATAATATGGACATTCCAGCAAATATTTCTACTTTCCGTTGTCATTATCATATTTTATTGCTATATTCAAATACTGTCGAATTCTTCAAAATTTTAGTTTAATCTACTGCGCCGCGCTTAATATATTCTATTACATTTTTAGATTGTGTATCGTCAAACGATGCTTGTCTTTCATATTTCAAGTTCATCTACTGCACATGATAGTTATTATTGAATTATCGATCGCTTGTCGTCACACTGATTCCACATCAGACCTATCGATACATTTTTTTACCTAGTATTATTTATATGAACATTTGGGGGCATATGAAAATTAAACCCCTTAAAGAAGGCGTCTGTACTGAAAAAACTAAATCATTTCAGGAATTATGTGGCCTTTGTACGGGGCACAATCTGCCCGCTCGCACGGAGCGGCCCTGTAAATATAAACGGAAATTTAACTAAAAGAATGTTTAATTTAAAAGATATGCTTACCAAAAAATTGTAATTCTGCAAAACGCACCCTTCTGTTTTTCTTAGATTCCCTTTTCACCCTTAAATTGAGTATTTACTTATTTATACTCTTTACACCACGTATTGTTATTGTTATTATATATCAACAAAATCAGCTGACTGATTAACGGAATGTCAGATCAAAAAATTAAAGAATATCAAAAAAAGTTTCAAATAATACCTCACTTGTTTTAAATTCTAAATCTTTTCCTTCAAATAAATGTTTTTGAAAAGTGCCTAATTTAGCCGGAAAATGAAAATTTTGTAAATTTTAATGCAATATGAGACCCCCACTGCAATCTACAGGTACATATCTATACTACATACCTGGAAATTTTTATAAAATATTAATAATTATTTTTATGGTTCATAACCTATTCAGATAGATTAAATATATTGTAGTTTAAAATATTTTTTGCCAATATAATTTTTTATTGAGTAAAACCAAAAAATCGATTGATTTTACATTGGATTAGCCAAAATCAATACCAGTTGAGGCATCTTTCGGCAATAACATGAACTATGATTTTATAAACAATTTATAAATAATGATTTTTAAGTAATATTTTTTTATGAGTTTATTTACATTTAGCGTCAAAAAAATAACAATTAATTACTTGTTAATTAATATAAACAATAATTATAATATTAAATGTCAAATGACAGTAACGATAAACAAATATAGTTAACAATGGGCATTGGGGAAATATATATACAACACTATTTTTTCAGATTTTATTATTTGATACAGCTATATTTTAAAATAAACCATTTCGTATTAATCTGATGTGGCCAGCACATTACCTTCCGTCAGTTCAATATATTTTTTACATACAAATTCCATACAGAAAGTTTCTTGCTCAAGATTCCATATTTCAAGTACTACCTTGTGTCAGTTCTATGTATATTTTACAAATTCCACATAGAAATTTTCATGTACCTAAGAGATTATATATTTTCAGCAAAATTATAACACAAACATGTCAACTGCATTTGACACTGGCATCTGTCAATCAACATTTTCTTAATATAGTAGCGGTTTCCATGATTATAGCATAGCTGGTTGCTTTATGAAATTTAATTTCTTTATAATTTTTTAACTCTATATCCATTGAATATGAAGTATAAAATGTAATCAAATCGTATAGAGAATAAAATATTCTTTAATATTTATAATAACAGTAAATATGAAAAATTATATTTAACAGTGTTTTTTCAAGAAATACTGTTAAAATCTTAAAATTAGGGTAATTCCGGTTGAGCAATTATAACCGAAATCGAATCATCTCTTCACATGGATGTAAAGAAAAGGAATATGAAAGAATTATAATTTTTTGAATTGTAGTATTTGAGATATCGATTCCTTTTCGAAGACATCGTGTATCTTCGTTGGCTCTGCGGCCTTGATGGCTAGGCTCTAGTATTTTTTAGTTGCCCTAGCGTGTACCCTCTGATTTTTAAAATATTTAATTCTGCACTGTTAAACATGAACACCACCAACATTTCAAGAAAAAATTACAGAATTTCAAAGAAAGTTTCCCATAAAGCCCCAATATTTTTAAATTCTGAGCCTTTTTCTTAAAATAAATATTTTTGAAAAGTCTCTAGTTTAGCTGGAAAATGAAAATTTTGCAAATTTTAATAAAATATAAGACCCTCACTGCAATCTACAGACAAAAATCAATACTACATACCTGGAAATTTTTATAAAATACTAATAATTATTTTTATGTCTCATAACACATTCAGGTAGATTAAATATATTGTAGTTTAAAGTATTTTTTGGATATTTAATTTTTTTATTGAGCAGAACCAATAAATCGATAGATTTTGCATTGAATGATCAAAAATCAATACATGTCCCGGCATCTGTATGGAATATCCTAAACTAATATGTTTATAATAAATTATTTAAACAAGTCTATTTTAACTTATAAAACTATTTTTTAAATATTTTTCAATTTGATGCTTTGAATTATTTGGATATTTAAGTTTTTAATTGAGAAAAACCAATAAATCGATAGATTTTGCTTTGGATGATCAAAAATCAATACATGTTCTGGCATCTGTATGGAATATCCTGAACTAATATGTTTATAATAAATTATTTAAACAAATGTATTTTAACTTATAAAATTATTTTTTAAATGTTTTTCAATTTTATGCTTTAAAAATGAATAACAACTAATCTTTTGTAAATTGTTAATAACAATATTTATAACCTCAAATCTCAAATGACAGCTGACGGCAATTGTTAAACAATTGTACCTACAATGATTAGAACAGAAAACAAAACTAATTTAGGCAATTTTTATTTGACTTCTTGGTGGTATTTGGTAAGAAAACATTTGTTTATACAGCAGATATGCAAATAAGTTATATTTCAGGTGCTATAAACCAGTTTAAAAATGTTGTGGATAATAAAATAAACCAGTTTGTTTGGAGTACCTACTAAACTTGAAAAACCGGTTTGTGGAAGTGAACTCGTTACAAAGACAGTATTTTATGCATTATAATAATAGGGTATGTATATTTGTAAATAATCATTATGTGGCATTGTTATTACTAAATATGTATTGTTTATAGAATTGCAAATCAGCTGATTACAAGATTCATCTAAATGCAAACATTACAAATGTTTGGAATTATCTTGCGAAGAATATTGTTGTTTAAGGGATAAAATATCGTAGGACTAAACTTCAGGGGTTGTTTGAATGTTCTGGCTACTTAATTCAGTTTTGGATTACAGCGAAATAAGAATGCAGGTAAGTACAGATATCAAATAAATGAAATATTTCAGCAGTATTAAGACATTTTTCATATTGTAGGTACTAGTACGGTCCGTACAAAACGACTTGCAGGTATCTCAAAAGTACTATGCGATGCTGATAATTTTGCAAAATGTTGCCAAATTGTATTCGAAGACTCTACTAAGCATAACAGAAGTCAGAACTCAAAGAGATGACGTAAAATAACAAAATATTGGGAAGAATTTCTTGAACATTGCCTAGAAGATAATAATTTTATTGTTAATTTAGTATTTTTGTGCTACAATTTAGTATCATTGTAAACTGAATCTGCTGATGTATAATTGATTGATGAAAATATTGTATTGAAAATTTTAACCAAGAACAAATTTAAGTATGTCAAATGAAATGTATAAGATTTTAACGATATATTATAACTACAGTTTATAAATTTGATACATTTGTACTCAGAATTTCATACCGAGTCTTTTGATATATAAAATAACTTTTAATGAAAACTTATTGCAAAAAAAATGGGAAGAAAACTGTAGGTGTCATGTCATTGTGATATAGGTGTAATATTTTTTAATTTATTTTGTATTGTATGTTGATTTCTGCAAACTACATTATAAGTACAATATTTACAATAAGTTATTGTTAACAATTAATGTTTATAACATTTTTAATCAATTAAAAATTCCTTTTTTGTACACTTTTGTAATGGATACATCCAAATATAGTATATATTAATATAAAAATTGGATAATATGTGTAATATTTTATTTATTAACGTCCTGGAATACATATAATAACAATAATTAATACAAAAATCATAATACATTGTAAAAATTTGATGGAATTCCAATGTTTTTATTTTGGTATTTAGGCACCGGCGCTTCTCATATTTCACATACCACAAATAATTTGTTAATATAACACAAGACGTCAGGAATTTTTTTGCTAACCAATTCTGGAGTATATCTTCTCTGAAAATAAAGTTCAATAATTTATTTTGTACTTTTTATAAACTATTGTGTTATATTTGTTGATTTACATATAAACAATAGCCGTTACTGTCATTTGACATTTATTGTTATAATTATTGTTTATATTAATTAACAAGTAATTATTTGTTATTGTTTTGAGGCTAAATGTAAATAAACTCATAAAAAATATTACTCAAAAATCATTATTTATAAATTGTTTATAAAATAGTTCATATTATTGCCGAAAGATGCCTCAACTGGTATTGATTTTTGCTAATCCAATGCAAAATCAATCGATTTTTTTGGTTTTACTCAATAAAAAATTATATTGTCACAAAATATTTTAAACTACAATATATTTAATCTGTCTGAATAGGTTATGAAACATAAAAATGATTATTAATATTTTATAAAAATTTCCAGGTATGTAGTATAGATATTTACCTGTAGATTGCAGTGGGGGTCTCATATTGCATTAAAATTTACAAAATTTTCATTTTCCAGCTAAATTAGGCATTTTTCAAAAACATTTATTTGAAGGAAAAGACTTAGAATTAAAAATAAGTGAGGTATTATTTGAAACTTTTTTTGATATTCTTTAATTTTTTGATCTGACATTCCGTTAATCAGTCAGCTGATTTTGCTGATATATAATAACAATAACAATACGTGGTGTAAAGGGTATAAATAAGTAAATACTCAATTTAAGGATGAAAAGGGAATCTAAGAAAAACAGAAGGGTGCGTTTTGCAGAATTACAATTGTTTGGTAAGCATATCTTTTAAATTAAACAATCTTTTAGTTAAATTTCCGTTTATATTCACAGGGCCGCTCCGTGCGGGCGGGCAGATTGTGCCCCGTATAAAGGCCACACAATTCCTGAAATGATATAGTTTTTTCAGTACAGACGCCTTCTTTAAGGGGTTTAATTTTCATATACCCCCAAATGCTCATATAAATAATACTAGGTAAAAAAAATGTATCGATAGGTCGGTGTGGAATCAGTGTGACGACAAGCGATCGAAAAATCAATAATAAGGATCATGTGCAAATAAAATCGATTACACGCGGCGCAGTAAATTAAACTAAAATTTTGAATAATTTTTTCGACGGTATTTGAATATAGCAATGGAATGTCAATATTATGAATATAATGTACTGTTTAATGTAAAAGTAGGTATTTAATATTAAAAATAATTCTGGTATTGTTCATAACATTGTTGTAGTCATAGGTAGGTATACAACATGACTTTATGAATTCATAAGGAATAAAATAATAAAGACAATATAGTTTTATATCTCGCATATTTATTTATCTTAATTAAACCACTTAATCAATCACTAAATCATTTTTAATTACAAAAGCTTTACTGCGTTTTGCAATAAAGACAATACAAATTTATACAAAATATACATACAATCTTCTTTTAATTAAAAAATTACTTAATACTTCATAGAGACCAATCTCTGTAGGGTTGTCGGAAAAATATTATTTATAATCAGTACTGCAGTAACGAGGCACAGAAAAGGCACACTGTATATAAATAAGTACTGTTTTACGTCATACTTTGCACCACGATGTAGAATATTTAGTGGTCTCTGCCGTCTTACAGCAATATTTTATTATTTAACTTGTAATATTAACAAATTTAGTTAATCTACTACAAAAAAATTTATTTGGCACATGTACTAAACGTAGACATAAAATATTCATACGCGGGTTGCCTGTGTCAAGTACATGCGCCGAAAAGTAGTTCCGCGTTTTCTTCCTTCAAAAATATTCTATAATGAATGCCTCGCGTAAAAAAGTACGAGTATTTTCATATTTACATGCGGAATACAAAAATATATTAGTCACTCACACTAATATCGTTTTTCATTTATATATTTAGTTTCATGTGTAGTGCATTTTAAATGAAACCTGTTACAAAAATCCATTGCAAGTTTAGCTTTCACATTAGTGACATTATTAAACATAAATTTGGTTGACTGGGTCACGTTACTCCATCTGGTTGTTCGGTTGGGTGCCCGCCAGCTTTTAGACAGTGGAGACGGGCAGGTTATAAAAAAAGATACGGGCGCCACGCAAGTTACGTCTAACCCGAAACTGAGAGAAGTTACGTAGCAATGGATATCACTACACAAAATACGGGCTGTGAAGGCTTTATTTTTTTACATCCATTGAAAGTTCATTTCATTTCAGTTAACTTGTAGTTAAAATTGTAAAACTGACCCTAAGTGTACCTATAACTGTATTAGTAAATGTTGAGTGAAGTAACAGTAATGAGTAAAATTTTATTTAAATTAATATACAAAACATTTATTACATATAAATTAATGTTGTTAATTAACAAATCTAGTTTTAACATTAAAGGTAACTATTAGTTTCATACTGGCAATGTATTATACATTATTTCGCGTCTTTAGATACAGTAGCTGGTGTTGCTATAGGAACCAACGGTAATCTTTCCCTAGGCCCAACAATACCATTGGTTCTACTATTTTGATATCCAAATCCAATATTTCCAGGTCTGTTTCCACCAGCGTAATATCCATCATATCCAGAATAACTCGTTAATCCTCCATTGCCTTGATATCCTCCATATCCACCATTACCGGCTCCAGAATATCCAATACTACTATACCCAGGATATCCAGACGTTCCTGGATATGCAGAAGATCCCGGGTAGCCAGAAGATGGATAACTTGAAGACCCTGGATAGCCAGAAGATCCTGGATAAGTAGAGCCTGGATAAGTAGATCCCGGATAAGTAGATCCTGGATAAGTAGACCCTGGATATGTAGACGTGCCTGGATAAGAAGACGTTCCTGGATAACCAGATTGAGGATAATAACTCCCTGGATATCTTCCAGGATATGGATTGTACCCTATGAAGTTGGTACCGCTTCCACTGCCTCCAGGATAACCAGGGTAACTAGGCGGGTAAGGAGTTGGATTTTGACCAAATCCTGGAAGTTTGGATAGCCAGTAGTTTGGATCGAGTTTATTTGGATATCTGTCTGGATAGAATTGGCTAGTACCTCCAGGAAATTGATTAGTCACTGGATATCTGTTGTCTGGGTAAAAATAATTTCTAGTAGGGTAACCACCTGTATTTTGGTAGTAATATGGGTTGCCTTGATGACTTATGTAACGGGCATCTAAAATAAAAAAAAAAATATTAGTATCAAAAACAAATTTTTTAAAGATGAAGTCAATATCTCCCGCCAATTTCATTTTTAAATAGCAATGAGCTTTAAGTATCACTTCCGGTTGATCGTTTGTAAACAAAATCTAATTTATTGTTCCAATAAATAGAAAAAGAATTTGGATTATATTTTTCCTCGAAAATCTGTTAATAGCTACAAATTAAGTACCACTTCCGGTTTATCATACATAGTCAAAAATTAATAATAGATGGAGTCTAAGGTTAGATACAACTAAAACTATTATAATTACCCCTTAATCTTAAAATTAATTTTAATAAAAATTAAATTCGCAGTTGTTAGGACCTCTGGCATGGTGGACGTGTTGAGTAATCTTGATTACTCTGTTTAACTTTCTCTTGTTGTACTATTGATGATGAGAACTTAGTTCTCGAAATACGTATTTAATTTTTATTAAAATTAATTTTAAGGTTAAGAGGTAATTATAATAGTTTTAGATATATACTCAAAATCTAATATGTTGTTTCAAATTATATAGGAATTTTAAATACCAAATTTGAGAGGTTTTGAATCATATTTTAATATATTTTTTCAAGAAAATCTGTTTGGAGCTTCTAGTAAAGTACCACTTCCGGTTTATCAATTTTAGCAAAAATCTAATATGTCGTTCTCATTAATATAAAAGTCTTAAATATCAAATTTGAAAAGTTTTCGATTATAGCATAATATATTTTTCACGAAAATCTGTTAGGAGCTCCAAATTAAGTACCATTTCCGGTTTATCATATATAATCAAAATCTAATATGTTGTTTCAAATTATATACGAATTTCAAATACCAAATTTGAGAAGTTTTGGATCATATTTTAATTTTTTTTTTCAAGAAAATATGTTTAGGGCTTCCAGTAAAGTACCACTTCCGGTTTATCAATTTTAGCAAAAATCTAATATGTCGTTCTCATTAATATAAAAGTCTTAAATATCAAATTTGAAAAGTTTTCGATTATAGCATAATATATTTTTCACGAAAATCTGTTAGGAGCTCCAAATTAAGTACCATTTCCGGTTTATCATATATAATCAAAATCTAATATGTTGTTTCAAATTATATACGAATTTCAAATACCAAATTTGAGAGTTTTGGGTCATATTTTAATATATTTTTTCAAGAAAATATGTTTAGAGCTTCCTGTAAAGTACCACTTCCGGTTTATTAATTTTAGTAAATTTCTAATATGTTATTTCCATTAATACAAAAGTCTTAAATACCAAATTTCAATAATTTTGGTTTATAACATAATATATTTTTCACGAAAATCTTTTCAGAGTTTCCAGTAAAGTATCACTTCCGGTTTATCAATTTTAGTCAAAATCTAATATGATGCTCCCCACGATATAAAAGTCTTAAATACTAAAATTGAAAAGTTTTGTTTTTCAAATATTTGAGTTTAAAGTTAGACCCCAAAAATGGGTAGAGGTACAAATTTGATAATATCACCATTGGATTCTACGTATTTTCTTATATAAATATCCCAATTTTCAAAATATTTACTGTACTGGTCTAATAGCTATGAATAAATTAGTAAAACAATATTTTTGAAACCAAATATCTATAATAATGCATAATTCAAATCGTTCATTTACAATCAACAATAACAAAAATTTAAATACATGTATAAAGTTTAAATTTTTTAAGGCAGATGGCGGCACACGATAATATTTCATTTTTTCCAGTGTAGGCGTTTTATTTAGGGGGGCTTGATTTTAATATGCATTTAAAAGCTCATATAAACAATATTCCCATTGCCAAAAAACTGTATCGACAGGTATGGAATGGAATCAGTTTTTGACTATCCACGATCGAAAAATCAATAAAACCGATCATGCGCAGTGGATTGCAATATGATTTTTTGTATTTTAGATATTTAATTATATGTATATGTATCTATAGGAATATTTTGACAAAAATTGGTATACATATGTATTTTGATCTGGGGAATCGGTTTTTGGCAAAATTGAAGCTGTATATTCAACCTTTAAACCCAAAACTGGGTGGAGTTAAATAATTTCCGACTTTACAATTAGATTTTACGTAATTTTTCATACATGTAAACCAATTTTCATATTTTTTACCTCTCGCTAGGAGAGGTATTGAATTTACGCATATCCAGATTTTAGTGAATAAGCCCGTTTTAAGGTCCCTAGAATCCGATTATAACATTTTTACGATGATGTCTGTATGTGTGTGTGTGGATGTGTGGATGTTGGATCCACGATTTCTCAAATACTATAAGACTTAAGACATTTTTAACTACGGATTCCTCAATCTAACAATAATGGGAAGAGTTGATTAAAGTTTTGGTAACAATTGGACAACCGGAAGTAGTAGTTACAAGAAAAAAGTCATCTAAATATTATTTGTCGAACATTTATGTAAATACTTATATTAAAGAACCTTAAATTCTTTATTTGATAAATATAAATTCATTATTATATCTTCTATAGATTTAGAGATAAAGAAATGCATATAAAATAATTTGATGTAAAAAATTTCAGATCAAACTACTTCAAGGCAAGAAATTCAAATGTTTGTAATTGACACATGAATGTCACTGTCAAAAATATTTGTATGCCACTGTAGGTACATCATTATGAAGATTATGAAAATAAAAAAAGTCAACAACGCAAAAGAATATACGTAAAAAATAATACAAAAGGAATTTGCGAAAAAATGACGAATATAAAGAGAAAGAAAAGGAAAGTAGAAAAAGAAAATTTCAGGATATTGAATATGAAAATAATGTATATGTATTGTACATAATTTATATTAAAATACCCCATAGATTTTGCAAATATATGTGAGAATTATTTTGGTAGTGAGACATGAATATATGTATTTGTATTTAAAAATATATTTCGTTTTATGCGTACAAGAAATCTGGCGAGAGGTTATGTGCTGGTCACATCAGATTTTTTGTGTATGGGTTTCTAAATAAACACACTTTGAATTTTCTGCAAATATGTGATATTTTGTACGGAATAATTATTGTTATTATTTCTTGTAATTTTATTAGCATCATTAGTCGATATTTGTCAAAATGTTGTCTTGATATTGCTAAGTGAAGAGGTTATATTGACGTAATAATAACGGACTACTTTTTGAAATACATATTTGTTAATGACAGTTGAAATTAAAACATTTTTTAGTAGTTTGTTGTCAAATAAAAATAAAAGACATAAACCCAACGACATTGCTGTTTGCTGTACATTCTAAATAGTGTCGATTTCCTTATAATTAAATATAATTAAGAGTTTATTTTCCATACTGAACAAATATAAACTCATTTAAATACAAACGGATTTCCTGTTATTGATTTGTTTTAAGAATTGTAACAAAAAATAACCTTTTTATTATTGACATACTTTCAGTAATTATTTTACCATATTACCATACTTGTTAAGCTGTTTATAATAATATACATACATCATTAAAAAAATTGTAATTTATATTTTACAATATTATGAGAGAGTATTAAATAAAAATGTGACAAACGCATAAATCGCCATATTATTATCAGAAGTTTTACAACAAGAGGTTCGAAAATAATCGAATACAGAGTTGGGAGGACGAGAAGTGTTTTCAGGTAACACACAGAGTCCGTAAATCGTATATTCAGATGACTTTCGAAACTCGAGTTGTATATGTTAAAACTACACAACGAATCAAGCAACTATATTTTTACGAAATATCAAAAATATTACTTGTTCATTTAAATCCATGGATGATATGATTACATATGATTCATTTGTTTGCGACCGAAACACAACTTAGCAACGCAAATAACCGATGTTATACAGCGTAACTAAGAAAAAATTAACTGTCTGATTGGTCTATTTTCCAATGTGTTGTATAGTCAAAATTGTAAGTCTTACAGATTTGCGAATATTTAAAAAAACCTATAAAAACACATCTGTTTTTGTTGGTTAATATAAAATTATATATGATTGGCAGCTTTAGTTGCGATTTTCTAAATAGGGGATTACACCATTGTTTAAATATAATTTCATCTGAACGTATAAATAAAACTAAGACTGTCGGTGAAAATCCGGTGAAAAAATTCCTATTAA
The DNA here is from genome assembly GCA_963082715.1 of Harpalus rubripes. Classification (NCBI taxonomy): domain Eukaryota; kingdom Metazoa; phylum Arthropoda; class Insecta; order Coleoptera; family Carabidae; genus Harpalus; species Harpalus rubripes. The sequence continues at coordinate 18,363,066 of OY720460.1, forward strand.
TAAGCGAGTCCTCCGAAATTTGAAAATATAGATGTGACGTCACGAATATAAGTTTTTATATCAAACTATTTTCTTCGTGTACCTAAATGTTCTTTAAATATATGCTATTTCTAAATTATATTTATAAAAATACATGAATATTATTATACTGTACAAGTCTACATGATTTATAATTGGAAATGTATTTAAATTAAGTTTAATACAAAATATTTATATTCAAATAAAAACTGTTTGAGAATTGCAGTAATGGACTGATAGCCACGCCTTCGCTATTTGAATTTCTCTACTTCTATTGGTAGCAGGCTCCTCCCTTAACTGGGTTTTCTATATGTATTTATAGTCCGTCTTTGAGTCGCCAATCAAAATAATATATATATATATATATATATATATATATATATATATATATATATATATATATATATTATTTTGATTGGCGACTCAAAGACGGCCTATAAATACATATATATATATATATATATATATATATATATATATATATATATATATATATATATATATATATATAGAATTCATATGAGTGACGAGCTGCTATAACCAAAATCCCCTTATTTCTAAAGTATTTCAATTATATCGTTTATATTCATTATTAAACATATACTTTCAATATTTTTTCCTAATTTCTCTTAAATCAATTGCGCTGTAGTGCCCTATTATTTACAGATTTACAGATCAGTAAGACTTAAAGACTTTATTAAAATACGGCCATAAATATGTGATATATTGAACTGTACTCTCGTACAACATTACAATAATAAATAAAGAAAAAACTTTTTTAATAAGAAGCTTTTATGAAATTCCTAAAAAGAAAAGCAAATATTTTTAAGCCTTCTGCCTCAGTAAATGGAAGCGTATATCAAAGGATTTTACGACTCGAAGGAGTTATAAGAACTGCTAGGATTATGTAGGTAGGTAAGTTGGAATATACAGGCATGTCGTGTGATATGACCAAAGATTTAAGTCCTAAAATCAAAAATTTAAAGAAATTAACAGGTAGTACGAATAAATGATTAATGGTGATTAGCGAGCAGTTAACTAGCATTGTTTTTCATGTCCATCGTTTATGGATTATTTTAGAGAAAAATAATTTAAATAAAAGATACGTACAATTAATTTTTTCTATAATTGTCCATTAAAGTATTTTGACCGTTAGTAAGAACAACTGAGGATCTCCTGTCAAAAACAACCATAGTCCAAATATTGTAAATATGAGTTACATACTGCAACAGTATTACATTTTAAAATTTGAGTCTTTTTGCAAAAATGTCATATGAAAATTTCTAATTATTATCTATTTTCTAATATTTAAACATAATCCTGAGCTAAAATAAATTGCAGAAATCTATAAAAGTAGGAAACTAGTAAGTTTTTTGATTATTTCAAATTCAAATTCAAAAAGCTGTTCAAATGATTAGCGAGCAGTTGACTAGCATTGCTTTTTATCTGTCAATCGTTTATGAATTATTTTGGAGAAATATATGATACCTACAATTAACTGTTATTTGAAATATTTTTCTCCTAAATAAACCAAAAACAATTGCAGGAAAAAAAACAATGCTAGTCAACTGCTCGTCAATCACCCTTAATCAATTGTTTAATGGTCTATTTATATTATTACATTTGAAACAACAACTTTTAAGTTGTTCCAAGTGTAAATGTCACGTTAATTTCTTAATGCTGATTTATTTGAAAACTTTTAATTACAAGAAAATTCACAAAAAACTTTTTAAAACTGTGTAAATTACTCCAATTACAAACATACTTCTTCTTAATTAAGTATGTAAATGCATTATTTCGAAACTTTTCTCATTTGGCTAACTTTTGTTCTTTATTACGCGCCCTCTAAGAAATTTTTGCTTTGTAAAACCGACTTCGTAAGTAGAGAAATATATTTGTTCAAAAATCAACACTAATTGGTGTAAAATTTAGCAAATATCAATAAACAAAAATGGTAAAAAAAATTCTGTGTTAAATAATTTAATTTATAAAAATATTACACTATTTATATTCATTTTTTAAAAGAAATTTTGTTCTATACTATGATCAGTGCTAATCGTGTTCCTATTAAAACAAGTTAAAAATCGCAAGCTATTAGTGTTTTGTGATATTTAGCAATGAATAGACATATGTATATTTCTGTGTATTAAATTATAATGGACAAACTAACATTTAAAGTGAAATACGAAAATTTGTGTACATGTGTTTTCTTAATCGAAGGCATCAGGGTATGATGATTTTCCATTATTCGGTGAGTACAATATCATCATTTAATTTATGTAAAGTGTATTCTATAAATCTTTGAACACTGTTCTTATTATTTATTTATAGTACATACATAAATGTATTTTGTATAGTATGACTAGCGAATGAAAGTTGACGTTTAGATTATTTAACATATCCCTATATTTGATTTGAAAGGAAACTGACCCTTATGTATTACGTTACATAAGATTAGGATTGTACTCAATATCAGGAGGCATTTAAAATGACCTTAGCAACAGGATTCAGGGATGTATTTAAAAAATTTATACCGCAAATTCTAGTTCGTTCGTCTCAGGTGTAAGCAACTCTCGAGTCAGAATTACTGTTAGAGGAAATTACATATAATCCTATTACAAAGAATTGCCAAACTAAATAGTTTAAAGATCAAAATATTTTGTTATAATCAACATAAACGAAAAATGTTTAAAGTATTTTAAACGCACCCCTGTTTTGATATTCAGTTACCCTAGTCGGCTATCTATTTTCAGCCAGACATAGTATTGTATTTCTGTACTTTTCTAGTCCAGTATTTAAATGGGCTCATGCAAAAATTTCATACTTGAATATTTCGTACAATTCTATTCTTCTTTAGGGTTTCAAAAGAAACCACATCTATAAAATAATTTAAACGTCAACTTTCATTCGCTAGTCATACCATATCATAATTACACAGTTAAAATACGAAAATATTCGAAAATATTTGTACAGAAATCTGTCGTTATGACCCTCTTAGCAGATCTATTGTTAGAAATTTGTAGCGACATCAGCTTATCCTCGTTGTCTTAGGTTATTGTTATTCTTTTTTCCCGAAGTTACTTGGCGACAAAAGAAGAATAAATAACTAGTTACATCTTATCATTACATGAAACTAGCAGCAAAATAATTTAGTTCAAATAAATATTTATATTTTTACAATTTAAAGATCCCAGCGTTTATTATACGTTTTTGTAACTGATACCGTTACAGATTTAAGCTCGATATATGGCAGGGAAAGGACAAGTACGCATTAAATGTTTTCATATTTTATTTTAGTTTATTTTGTAATAATGAAACATATATTTCTACTCTCAATTATAGTTTGTCGTTTATAAATTTTTTATCATCGAAAACCGATTTAAACTGAGGATCGAATGTTGAGTACAAAGAGAAATTTATATCGCATTTATCGTCCTTTAGTCTCTGGTATACATACGTACAGACGAATTTAATTTTTTTGCAGTCCGACCGTAAACAACAGGTAGTGCTACACCCATCTGTGCTCGGTCTACCACTAGGGTTGTGCCTGTAAACTATGCTATGTAAAATACGTCATTGGCTAGGCGAAGACAATTATGTTGTTTACGCAGTGGTCGAAGTGGCATTTTTTTTTTTAGTGGTATGCCTTGTCGAAGTTAAAAGAAATGTACATGTATATATGTGTTCAAACATTGGGTGGAGTGCTTTTCTAAACAGCAATATTTTAAATATAATAAATTACATATAAATCGTCACAAATATATTTAACATTAATAATATACACATAAAGAAAATAAACATTGCATATATTATATTATACAGGGTGTCTCACAACTCGCGCCCCATACGAAACTGACACTTGCCGACGACAATAGGTTGCCAACAAATAGAAGAAAATAATTTGCGGCTGCTTGCATAACGGAGTTACAAGACTTTTTAATCCACCAATCCGGAAAGATATCTTGAGGTGTGATAAAATTATTACATAATAAAACTGGTTGCCAGGCTTTAAAAATACTACTAGTGAGTTACAAAATTTGTTTGACTTACTGTAATTTAGACACTTTAGAGTTGACTTTTCACTGTCAACAAATTTAGGTTAGCGAAGGTGTCATCCGAGATCATCATTTATACGTACGTTATAACATCCTTGTCTGGCGAAAATCGATTCGTCCGAAAATAAAATCCGCGAAACAAAATTTGGTTCGAGTATCTCTTGATTTAGCAACCATGTACAGAACTCTCTTCTAGCAGGGTAATCTTCCGGCTGTAGATGCTATACACAAGTGTAATGATACGGGTGTTGCCGATTATTTTTCAAAATTCGATGTACCGAAGCCCTGGAAATACCTAATTGGCCCGCGACTTCTCTGATACTTCTGGTACAATCTTCTTCAAAGACATTTAAAACAGCTTCTTCGTTCTCAACTGTACGAGCGATTCTGGGAGCACCACTAGTTTCTTTTCGATCTGGCATAACGACCGGTCTCATGCGTCCTTGCGATGGCTCTCAATATCACTTTATGATCCACAAGATTTCTATCCGGAAAACGTTCCGAATAGACTCGTGCTGCCTCTCTGGCGTTACGCCCACGTTCTCCGAAAATTATAATCATTTCTAAGTAATCAGCGGCTGAATAAGGTAAGAATTTGCCTTTTTTATTCACCTTGTCAAATTTAAATTTAATTTGACACTGACATTTTTCGAAAACTACAGTCGCCCATACATTTTAAAGAAGATTTGATTTATATAAAACCTTAGTAACGTCAAATTACGGCAAACCACGTTAAAGGTGTAGCTAGATTTTTTTTCTTCGAAATTACACATCCGAGTGCAGTCTCGAGTTTCCTCATTCGCTCTGGAGCGCGAGTTGAGACAGCCTGTATATTGTATACAAAACATAAATTAAAAAATCTTATAATGAAGACAGATATAAATCCTAGGTAAGTAAAATAGAAAACAGAAAAATAAATAATAATTGTATAAAAATATACACAAGTCAGTTTTATTAATGTTAATTGATAATAAATGTTAATCTTGAAGACATTACAACAGCATACCGGTATGCAGTATTTTGATATAAATAGGTTTGGAACGTTTAATAAAAAAATTTTTTTTACTGGTATGGCATACCACCGTATACCACCCCAAATCGACCACTGTATTTACGTGATTAAAATTTGCGTATTGTCTACGCGCATGTAGACTATAATTATATGTATGGTTTTATTCTTGAATCCGCCAAACAATATTTTTGACTATACCAGCTATACTTTTTAAAAACAACTTTTCATGAAAATTTTATATTGTAATTTCATTAAAATCCACGCCACATCATGAGTTTAGTTTTTTTTCTTCAAAGACATGATATGCAAATAACCGTTAAAATCTTTTAATTAAATCCAAGTAAGCTATCTTCACACATTGTAATGTAAATGCAAATTTTATAATTGCAATAAAAATGCATATGAAATGTATATGCATATCTCGAAATTAAATTGTTTTTACTCTCAATTAAACATAGAAACATTAGTTCCGAAACAAATACTCATTTAAATATAATACACCGTGAAGAGGTTCACACCTATAAGTTTAATCATGATGATGAATGCAGGAAAATCAACATAGAAACTATGTGATTCAAGGATCGTGACTAATACAGAAAATTACGCACTTTTTATGTCGATAAACGGGAAGAATGATATTAAATATAATTTGTATTTACATATTATGTAACTAGTATTTAACTAACAGTCGTTAGTATTTAAAATTGAAATACTTTTTAGTATTTAAAAAACATTTACATCAATTGTCACCATTTCCATATATGAATACTTTCAAAGTTTTAATTGTTAAAGTTTGGGAATATTTATTTTAAAAAACGAAACTTGGTTTTATAGATATTGAATAATTGTATTTTACATAGCATTGGGTTCAAAACATTGAGAAAAACTTTCAAATTCAAATTAGTTTAGAAATTTAATTAGTTGTTCAAATTTAATTAAACTTATATGTATGGTTTTACTCTTTAAACAATACTTTCAAAAATATGAACAATTATTAAAAAGTAGATTAAAGAAAAAAATACACTGTTATTTTTCGTCTGCTTAGAATAATAATGTTCAATTAGTTTTTTGGCATGTTATATTTATTTTAAACATAATATTGTTTTTAAATTCTTTATTTTATGTCATTTTGAAAGTAAAAGAAATGTTCATGTGAGTGTGATCAATAAAAAATCTGATGTGGCCAGCACATTACCTTCCGTCAGTATTTTATACAAATTATTGCGAAAGATTCTATATTTCTAGTACATTACCATCCGTTAGTTTCCATGCAGAAATTTCATGCGATATATTCTATATATTCAGTAAAATTGTAACACATATATTAATTGCTCTTAACATTGACAGCTGTCTATCAGAATTTTCTTTAAATATTATAGTAGATATTTCCAAGGTTATACATAAAAGCTGGGTGCTCTATGAAATTTAATATCTTTATAATTTTTACCGGTGTCAGGATATTATTCCATTGTTTACACGTACATAAGTAGCCTGGTAATTAAGTATCTGTATGGTAATATTATTACCATACTGACTTGTCAAAAACGGTCTACAAAATGAAAATAAAATAAAATGAAAATATAATGCTCTTCATTAATAGGTACATACAGATAACGTTAGCCTATCGTTCCAAATATGGTCTACTTTATTCTAAAGTAATAAATATGAGTAATAAAGCAAAGCATATAATTTGAATATTTGTCTTATTGACATATGTCAAAATAATTGTTTTGTTAACCATAGGAATCTTAAAATAGCATTAATGAGAGAATTTCAAAAAATTATACTTATCAATAATGACTTAATTTTCTGAAACCGATAAACTATTGAACAAACCACGGATGTTATTAATCATAACAAGCATTAAATGTCTTGAAATCCTCGCTCTACGAGGTCGGATTTCAAACTGACATCTGCGGCAGTTATGATGTGCATAACATTCCTAGGTATGTTAATAGCTATTATCTTCCGTCACATTTAGGTAAGGAATGTATTGTAATTAGTAGATTAAGATGAATGTATATTTTATTTGATTTTTTAAATATAGGAAAGAAAGAAAAGAATGCTAGCCGGCGGGATTTGAACCCACGATCTTAACATTTGTATTGTTATGTGTACATTTGATGAATAAGCACGTTTTAAAGCCCCTGCAATAAGTTTTTACTATTTTTACGATGATGTCTGTATGATGAATGTGCGTGCGTGTGCGTGTGTGTGTGTCTGTGTGTGTGTGTGTGTGTGTGTGTGTGTGACGATTTTTTCGGATCCGATTTCTCATATAATACAGTTCAAACAATTATAATTCTTTCGTATTCCTTTTCTTTACATTCATGTGAAGAGATGATAAGACTTTGGTTATAATTGGTCAACCGGAAGTGACCTCATTTTAAGATTTTAACAATTTTTCTTGATATTTAACATCGCTTTTTCAAGAAAAACTCTCTCTCTCTCTCTCTCTCTCTCTCACACACACACACACACACACACACACACACACACACACGCGCGCGCACGCACGCACATCATCGTAAAAATAGTAAAATCGTATTCTACACTGTTATTTTTCGTTTGCTCAAAATTACAATGTTCAATTAATTTTTTATTTATTTTAAAACATAATCTTGTTCTTAAATTCTTTATTTTATGTCGTAGCTTTTTGAAAATAAAAGAAATGTTCATTTACTACAGAGTGAGTGTGATCAATAAAAACCTAACTTGAAGAAGGCTAAGAACAATGAAAGGAATGTCAATTTACATGAATTTAATTAGATGTCAATTTGAAAAGAGATATTGTCAAAAATGTTATCTAAAGAAATAAAAGCTTTTCTTCTTGAATCTTATTTTAATAATCTAAATAAATTGGAAAACGGTGAATGGCAATATACTGTATCCTTCTTTATTATCTTTTCTATCGGTATTAAGTTGAAAATTGCGAAACATTGATGCTGAATGTTTCTGCCTTAACTTAAGGACTAGTCAACGGACTAATTGAAATATTATTACATTAGGATATTCGGGTGACTAGTTAGTCCCATGTTTCATTGGGACGAACTAGTTATTAAGTAACTACTATATAAAATCTAATATATTTCCCTTGATTATTCATGCCTTTTCTTGATCTAATTCTAATTGACAATCCAAGGTTCAAGATCGTATTATAATGTCTAACGTCTCTCGACCTCAAACATACAAGTTTACTTTTCTTCTTTAACAGCGGAAATTGCATTGTGTAACACAAAGTATATACTAAGTGCGAAAAAGATACATGTATTTACTTTACCCGTTCTAAATTCCAGATAATATCTTATTATCTGCATTCTAGATAAATATATACTCACTTCTAGACGCGGGGTCACTAGAATCTTCTACTTCTTCTTCGATTTTGTTTATTGGAGATTCTTCTACATTGGCAGATGATGTTAGAGAGATGAGTGAACATAGGGCCAGATATAATACCTACAATACAATTGAAGTTATTCATATGTCAATGATGAATTTTGATAGTTTTTATATTAAGGGTGTTCCGCGACTAGAGCCCACAAAGTTATTCCATATATTCTGGGAGTCATTACGATCAAAAAATGTTATATGACCAATAAGGGCCAGTTGCATAAAGCGTTGTTAGCTGATCATGTGTTTAACTACACATTGAAACCATGGATACATATCAAAAATACATTGGAAAAGAAGCCTTGTTAAAGTTAACAATGCTTTATGCAACTGGGCCTAAGTGAATTCCTCTTTGTTTCGGAGATATCAAAGGAATTTTTAAAAAATGATAAATGAAATTTAGCTAATTAACACAAAATTACAGCAACTGTTCAAAATGAGATCCGCCATTTTCTAAACATGCAACTATCCTTCGAGTCATAGAATTTTGCCAGTTAATTACTACCAATTCATTCTTTAGAGAATTAGTAGCTTCAACTATACGGTCAGTCAACTCTTTGCGTGTATCTGGTTTACCATTACTATACACATTAGAGTTGAGGCAACCCCACAGAAAAAATGCAAAGGCGACAAGTCAGGTGACAGAGCTGGTCAATGTACAGGACCACCTCGTCCTATCCACCTTTTCAGAAAATTTTCATTAAGGAACACCGACACTTGTCTCCTAAAATGTGGTGGTGCTCCAGCTTGCTGGAACCACATGCCTTCTTCCAAAAAATGAAGGAAAGTTAAATGTGGCATAATGTCTTAAATTAATAAGAGAGCACAAAAATCTTTTATTTGTGAAACACGTTCATTCGTCAAGGCTAACTCAATTATCATTTATTTTTTATTCTTTCGATATTTCCGAAATAAAGAGGAGTTCACCTGTAGGTCATATAACATTTTTTGATCGTAATGACCCCGCCCCTCCCCCCCGGAATATATGGTATAAGTTTGTGTCGCGGAACAGCCTGTATATTTAAAACTTGAATGAAAACTTTTTTGTCTAAAGGCAAAATTAATATTAGGTGAATTCCAGGAATGCAGTTTCAGTTTAAAAACTTATAATTTTTGATTTCTACTATTTTCTGTACCACATTTTTAAAACGTTATTGCTTTCCAGAAATTTTATGCATCTAATTACCCTTCCAGTCAAGAAGTTTTAGAAAATACAATAAAACTTAAAATGTTATATAATTTGTTATTAAATCTGAGCGCACAAGTTTTGTTTAAAATATGTAACAAGTACACAAAACTTTCTTGTTTGAATTTGAATCAAAATTCATATTAGAATAACTTAGAAACAATATGAAAACAAATATATTATAAATTAATTTTCTTGATGTACCACAAATCAAAATATAGAGATATAATAAAAACACAGAAACAAATATCAAAACATTTTATTCAAATTAGATAAATTTGTTTTTTCAACTTTGGTTTTTTAGTAATATGTACTTTATTAAAATTATTTGGATACGTCATCATTACCGATATCTGCGTACAAAGCAGATTGGCACACCCAGCAATAGGTAATAAGCCGTGATATATTTATATTTATTTATTTGGATATCATAAACTTCTTCTGTTTTATAGCATCCAAATGAGTTTCATAATAGTATATTAAAGAACGTATTTTATAAGACATGTTTTTTTCGCACGCGTCAAAATTTAGAAAACGAGCGTTAGCGAGTTTTCTAATTGACAAGTGCGAAAGAAAGTCTTATAAAATGAGTTCTTTATACTATTTTTTATATTTTGCGCCTTCTACAATAACATTTACTTACTCAGTTTGTGATTATATTTGTAACCATTTGTACATTTTCATGTAAATAATCTTCCCTAAATAAAAAATAATAATATCTCGGACACGAAAAGAGATATCGACCTGTGGTTTTAAAATCTTAAATCTACACCCTTCAAACTACTTAAATACAAATTTTCAGAATTTTTAATTTTTTAAAAATTTCCACCCTTTTTTAAACCACACCATCCTCATACCCAAAAATAGGTGTGCGGTACACCTTCAACGACTTCACCAGTAAATTTCTCGTACCAAAAAACAGAAGTATACCAATTTTCATTAAAATATTCCAACGGGTACATTAATTATTAAACATTCCTTAAAATTGTCAAAAACTGAAAAAATGGCAAGGGGTACACCTTAGATTTTTTGCGATTTTTGACCATTTTCAGACTTTTCCTTCTGGAGATTGTAATAGATGTTCAAAAATTATGAAAATTGGTACGCTTATGTAATTTTGCTCGTAGAATCTAATGGTGATATCGCCAACGGTGTATATTTGACCATTTTTGGGATATAACCCGAAAATGGGCATTTTTGAGCAAAGTTTTGAGGACGAATATCTCGGACACGAAAACAGATATCGACCTGTGGTTTTAAAATCTTAAATCTACACCCTTCAAACTACTTAAATACAAATTTTCAGAATTTTTAATTTTTTAAAAATTTCCACCATTTTTTAAACCACATCATCCTCATACCCAAAAATAGGTGTGTGGTACACCTTCAACGACCTCACCAATAAATTCCTCGTACCGAAAAACATAGGTATACCAATTTTCATCAAAATATTCCAACGGGTACATTAATTATTAAACATTCCTTAAAATTGTCAAAAACTGAAAAAATGGCAAGGGGTACACCTTAGATTTTTTTTGATTTTTGCCCATTTTCAGACTTTCCCTTCTGGAGATTGTAATAGTTATTCAAAAATTATGAAAATTGGTATGCTTATGTAATTTTGCTCGTAGAATCTAATGGTGATATCGCCAGCGGTGTATAACTGACCATTTTTGGGATATGACCCAAAAATGGGCATTTTGGAGCAAAGTTTTGAGGCCGAATATCTCGGACACGAAAAGAGATATCGACCTGTGGTTTTAAAATCTTAAATCTACACCCTTCAAACTACTTAAATACAAATTTTCAGAATTTTTAATTTTTTAAAAATTTCCACCATTTTTTAAACCACATCATCCTCATACCCAAAAATGGGTGTGTGGTACACCTTCAATCACCTCACCAGTAGATTCCTCGTACCAAAAAACATAAGTATACCAACTTCCATCAAAATATTCCAACTGATACATTAATTATTAAACATTCCTTAAAATTGTCCCTAAATAAAAAAAATAATAATTTCGACATATTATTAAAATGAGTTGTCAATTAACTAAAAATAAATTAGGTAAAAATGGGTTTAAGAAATGTCATCTAGTACCAACCGTCTAAAACAAAAAATTGCGTATCGAAATGAAGGTCATTACGATACGCAATTGCGTATCGTAATGACTTCATTATGAACGCAAAATATAAAAAGTACAAAATAACCAAAATAGAAATTCCTAAAAAATTTGCCGAAATGACCAAAATAAAAAAATTTGTATAAATTACACTTTTCATAAGACATTTCAGCGCACTTATCCCCTTATAAACTCACGGCAAGGCACTTGTGTCTAAAAAAGACGCGTGCGCAAAATCATGTCTTATGAAACTTGTATTTTAATGTACTATTAATTCACCTGAAAAATTGTTATTTATATATAATACATAATAATTTAATACAAGGGTTATGATAAACGTGAAATAGAGAAAATGTAAGTAAAATTGTAAATTTTTTGTAAAGCGCAAATAAAAATACATTTGAATATTTGAAACGAAAACTTTTGTTTTATAAATTTACTAGAACTTGAATTTGTAATAATATGTATAATTGAATTGAAAATGTTCGTGAACGTCTAAGGGCCTGTTGCACTAGCGTAAGTTAAATTTTATGCGTTCTAAATCGACAATATTGCATCGAAATGTAAAATTAATTTTGTTTAAAAACTTTAATATTTAAGCCTTGTTGGTGTAACTAGTCATTAATAAATAAAAATATATAATACACAAATGCTCACATAAGTACAATGTCATAAAGAAAATTATAATAATTATAAATTACAATAATTTTCTTTTGTCGTAAACAACAAAAAAAACCTATCAAGACATTTTTATGTTTCATTCATATTTATAATAAATTAAATATGATTAGACTTTGAAATAATACTAGTTTATTAGGTATACTATTTTCGCCGCCTACCTTGGTTGCAATATGGGCCATTTCGTACACACTCCTACAAAAACACTGCACATTTTGCGACGCGCACTTGTATATATAACAAGCACATGTTACGTCACCATGGTGACGTAATACTTGTAGTGTGTACATATGTTGTACTATTATTGTGTCACGTTTAGTTTGCACAGAGACTATGTACATTTTGCACAGGGTCACATACAAAAAATTGAAAGTGGAAGAGAAAAATTAGGAGAAGGCGAAAACAAAAACGGATAAACAAGAAGATAAACAAATAGAAAATCAGTTTATATATCCACATTGAATTTACTGGTGCTGAAGCATTCCTTAACTTGAGATTATATGAAAAGGTGTGAATTAATGGATTTTAGTCAAATATTATAATATATTCTACTCCTATAAATATATATCCACATTATTTAATTTTTTTCGGTTAATTATTGTACCTATAATTCACTCTTCTCGGTTAATAACAGAAACAGAAATCAATTATTCCCGTTTGTTTTAATTTTGCCTCGATCACCCTTCCTATGGACGTCTGACAGGACAGTTTTGTCATTGTCACTTGCCACTCGTCATTTTGTATTTTTGTGTTTACGTTTTTCAACCGATTTCTATCGATTTAAAAGCGCTAAACTGTGTTAAAATGGATATTGCACACCTCCAGAAATATTTCAGTGATAAATTCCAGCGACTAGTTTTTAACCAATCATGATGCAAAACATTTGAAAATTCAACCAATGGGAACAGTATTTTACTGATAAAATTCCGTTACCCCGATAAATTTCCTCTACCAAGTAAATAAACAGTTGTTATTGTTTATAACTGTCAGTGTGACAGTTAATTAGTATTTCAAGTTTAAAAATAAAATAATAATAATTAAATTGTTTCATTTTGCGTTGTCTTTGGAATTTATCTCACGAAATACGACACGACCTCTCTGATTTTCTCAGATAAACTTTAATTTTTAAGCAGTCATTCTTTTTGCTTTTAACCAAAATCACTCGAGCAAAATGGCATTAGGTGAAACCCCTCCTCCTTCGGAGTCGTGATTTACAATGCTGTTTGCTTTCGTGTTTGTTGCTAAGCAAAAAAATTCGTGCACAATAAAAATTTATCGATACAATCAGAAGGTCTGTCTCTTAATCTTAATAATTGTACAAATTTTACAATACATATTCATGAAAATCGCCAATGGATATTTACTGCCTGCTGGCATCAAGTCACTGTCACACCTACTACAACATAATCGTGACGCTAATCGGCTGATCTATAACTGTCTCTTTCATTCCACAGTTCATCTGTCTTCTTCCACGATCATAACATGCTTACGTCATATATTCCTTCTCTAAAACATTAAATTACTAATAACAATATTATTAAAACTATTATAACTACCCCTTAACCTTAAAATTAATTTTAATAAAAACTAAATACGTATTTCGAGAACTAAGTTCTCATCATCAGTAGTCCAACAAGGAAAAGTTAAACAGAGTAGTCAAGATTACTCAACATGTCAACCATGCCAGAGGTCAGAGTTGTTAGGACCTCTGGCATGGTTAACATGTTGAGTAATTGAGAGGTCAGAGTTGTTAGGACCTCTGGCATGGTTGACGTATAGAGCAATCTTGACTACTCTGTTTAACTTTCCCTTGTTGTACTACTGATGATGACAACGTTGTTCTTGAAATACGTATTTAGTTTTTATTAAAATTAATTTTAAGGTTAAGGGGTAATTATAATAGTTTTATTTATATTTAACCTTAGACTCCATCTATTATTAATTTTTAATAACACTATTATTACAAACTAATGTTTAGTTTTTATTATTTTAATGAGAAGCCCTTAATAAATAGTAATAAAAAATCAATTTAATGTTCTGTTTGATAAATATGGTTCCAATAAATAGTGAATTTGTAAAGTTGTTTCCAAAATATTTTTATTAGTTATTTTTAAATTTACAGTAGTAGAAAAAGTATAGTATTACACGCGAATGATTTGCGTCACGAGCCGTAGGCTCATCTTCGTGAATAATGCCATAACCCTTCGTATAATACTATAAAAACATAAATACTCAAAAAATTATAATACAAAAAATAAATGAAACAAAAGAAAATATGAACTTCTTTGTTCCTGAAGCAATTATTTCTAGTCCTTCCCTGAAGTCTTAGGTGCGACAGGATGCAGCCGATGTTAGAATTTTCACTTTTCTGTTTGGTTGTCATAGCGACCTTGCCTAGTGTTTATCTTTTGTCTCTGAGCTAATTGCAGGTCGATTATGACTATAACTCGCCTACTATGATATATTTTCAGTAGGAATTGAATAGCGGCTTAAGAAATCAAGGACTGAAACGAGTTCAGCGGATATAGAATTGATATATGGATTTCAACTATACAGCAAAAAAATGTTGAAAGAAATCCATAAAATTTATGTGCATATATTGAAAAAGTTTTAAGCCAGACATCAAAAAAGTATATAAATAGTATTATCGAGTCTTTGAAGAAAATTTTTTCAACAGATCTGAATTATGACAGATTTTACGATGATGTATTTTGGTATTGGAACAGTTGACAACAATAACATCTTTTTACCTCTCGCTACCCTTGGTAAGGGATGTATAGGGATCGTGCTAAAAATCGCATATCGAGATTTTGGTAAATGACCACGTTTAAGGTCCCTAGAATCCAATTTTAACATTTTCTCGATGATGTATGTGTGTATGTACGTGTGGATCTTCCACTTTAACTCAAATACCTTGTGTTTCAAACTTTTTCTGTAATGGAAAGAGCCCATTAAATTTTGGTGAAAATCGGATAACAGGAAATGGCACTTAGGAACGTTTTAAAAAGAAAAAAATGAAAAAGAACAATAGAAAAATAATTTAATACAGTTTCCAGCATAAGTAAATATGTAGGTTTGTATTTAGATTAATAAAAATTAACTATTCACAAAAATGTTTAAGCTAATCCTCATTTTTGGATTAGTGAATTCTATTCTATCCCGGTATTTAAAATTTAATCTTCATTTTATTATAGCTCCGGCGACTCAATGGTTAGAGCAACTCCTCATGCCATACTCGGGGCTCTGGGTTCGACCCCACTAAAGCATGGATGTGTGTGAATGTGAACCCACTCTGTAATTGGGATTTAATTCTGTTGAGAGGTTTAAAAAAAAGGTAGTTACTTGGATTAGATTAGACTAAAAATAAGGATTAACTTAATCTTTTTTTGTGAGTAGGTTGCAAATGGCGGGAGGTATTGTATTGGCCACACCAGATTTTTTTATTTTCTGTTCATCCAAAGTAGCTACCAAAGTTTTTGTGACCAAATCTAATAGACTTGGGAGAATGCAGATGCATTTCAAGTTATTTATAAAGCATATGCCGCAAAAAGTGCAATACTGAATAATTCATGCTATCTTCATAGCTGTGAAGTGAGATGAGAGGGTACCCTGGTGGCCAAAGTTGCAAGCTTTAAATAAGCAAATAGAACTTGTAAAAAACGAGCACGAAAAATGAAAAATGCATTTTGTAAAACTTTAAAGTGTTGTCAGAGGAAATGACATTACCCGAATATTCAAATATTTTTTATATCCCTCGAATTATAAAGCATGTGCATGTCTGATGATGTTCACCAAACAGAAAATAGTTTTTCCTAACGTAAATCAAGATTGCCAATATGTCGATCCTGGAATTTTTTTGTTCAATTGTACCCACAAGGGGATTCTATTGAATGGCATCCCTACTGTAATTAAAGAACAAAAAATTGAAAGAAAACGTACAAAAAATGATATTAAAGCGCGCAGGCCACCTGATGTGGGATGGGGTTAGCATTACATATTAAAATATCATTAAAGTTTTATGGGATCTCCCGACCGCGTGCCGGAGTGTCTGGTCGCGAATCTGGGGAACCGGGTTCGATCATGACCGACGCCAAATATTTAGAATTTTAAATGGCACAAAATAGGGGATTCCACCAAGTTTTAAATATAATTTCATCTGAACGTATAAGTAAAACCAAGACTATCGTTGAAAATCCTGTGAAAAATTCCTATTAATAAGCGAGTTATAGTGCCCCGAAATTTGAAAATATTGATGTGGCGCCACGAATATAAGTTTTTATGTCAAACTGTTTTCACCCTGGACCTAAATATTCTTGAAATATATGCTATTTCTAAATTATATTTATAAAAAATAAATGAATATTTTTATACTGTACAAGTCTACATTATTTATATTTGGAAATTTATTTAAATTATTAAGTTTAATGCAAAACATTTATATTTAAATAAAAACTGTTTGAGAATTGCACTACTGGACTGATAGCCACGCGTCTGCCGTTTGAATTTCTCTATTTCCATTGGTAGTAGGTAGGGTGGGCTCCACCCCCTAACTATATATTTATAGGCCGTCTTTGGGTCGCCAATCAAAATAATATATATGGAATTCATATGAGTGACGAGCTGCTATAACAAAAACCCCCTTATTTCCAAAGTATTTTAATTATATCGTTTTACTTCTTTATTAATATTCATTATTAAGCATATACCTCCAATATTTTTTCCTAATTTCTCTTAATCCAATTCCGGTGTAGTCCCCTATTGACCCCTGTGATGCACTCACCACGCCAGCAATGAGTGCCCGTGGGGTGACGCCTGGTAAACGACCGCACGGTACAAATATGTCATCGTCATTACCGAAATCTGTATATAAAGCAGATTGGCACACCCAGCAATGGGTATTAAAGTTCGCAGAGAATAGATTCTCATAGACGTTACTGTAATGACAACGTTATTTAATTAATTTGAACGCGACATTTCTTTCGTTTCATCCATTCCTCATCACCATATACAGGGTGTTATATAAGTAACGTGCCATAGTTAATAGTATGATAAAGAAATAAGTTATAATCTAAAATATATTCTGCATATTCTGTCCAGTTGTAAAAATTGTGGCACTGTAAAACCGTCTTATCCATGTTCCGTCTCTGACTTCAAACATTCAAAAATAACACGTGTTGTTGTTCTCACTCAACCTACTGTGATTTTTAAATTATTTTTTATTCAAATAAATAATAGGGGATTCCACCACTTCTTTATATAATTTCATCAGAAAGTATAAGCAAAACTAAGACTATTGGTGAAAATCCGGTGAAAAATTCCTATTAATAAGCGAGTTATGGTCTCCCGAAGTTTGAAAATATAGATGTGACGTCACGAATATAAGTTTTTATATAAAACTGTTTTCTTCGTGGATCTAAAATGTTCTTGAAATGTATGCTATTTTTAAATTATATTTATAAAAAGCAAATTAATATTATAACACTGCACAAGTCTACATACTTTATAATTGCAAGTGTATCAGAATTATTAAGGTTAATGCAAGAAATTTACATTCAAATAAAAACTGTTTGAGAATTGCGGCACTGAACTGGTAGCCACGTATCTGCTCTTTGAATTTGTCTAATTCTTCCATTGGTAGTAGACTCCACCCTCTAACTCGGTATTCGTTATATATTTATGGGTGCTTTTTGAGTCGCCAATCAAAATTATATATATATATATATATATATATATATATATATATATATATATATATATATAACAGCTCGTCACTCATATGAAATCCATATATATATATATATATATATATATATATATATATATATATATATATATATATATATATATATATATATATATATATATATATATGGATTTCATATGAGTGACGAGCTGCTAAAACAAAAACTCCCTTATTTTCGAAGTATTTCAATTATATCATTTTATTTCTTTATTAATATTTATTATTAAGCATCTACTTTCACTATTTTTCATTAATTTCTCTTAATTCGTTTGAGCTGTAATCCCCTATTGTTATTGTTATTGGTCCATCTTAAAGTGCCTTTACAATTGTAACAAGCACATTTGAAAAGAAATTACTGCAGATTACGATACATTGCAACGTTACTTACATAATACCCTGTAGATAAATTATCGCTCAAAATTTTACAGTTGAAAAACTTCGTAAGAGAAATTATCATCTCAAACTTTTAAACAAAGAGAATATTAATGTATGACGTTAATATATTGTTAACAGGGACAACTTCTCACTTAAATTATTAAATATGAATTTAGGTGACACTTAATTGTTGTTAAGCTGGCTGCCCTCACTTATACTTTACATGAATATAGTCGAATCCGTTACATCAATTTAAAAAGAAAAACGATTTTTTGTATACCATTAAATTGAAACTGTTTGCATTACAAATTGATGTCTCCCTTAAAATTACTTTAAATATAAGGTTACAATACATTAATCTAAGTACTTAAGTAAGTATTTTGAAACAAAATATCTGTGATCTGTGAATTCTTTTGTTTGTCGTCATGGTTTCACTTTCGACTTTTTCTGTCAAAAACAAACATGAAATCATTTGTCGCTACATCAAAACTAACTGTAAGTTAATAATTACACATCATCTTGTATTCTATGGTTGGCTGCATGAAACCAAATAGTTATCCTTGAGTTAGAGTCAATTAAAACGCGTTCAAATTGTTTTCTTAATGAAGATGCTCGCAAAATGGTTATTTCCTACTGGATGGATGCATATTTTACCATAATCATAAACTACCAAATTTTTGCAATGAAATGTTTATTGCTAATGACGTTTTAGTGTCGTATAATTTTGTTACACATACAATGTTTACTTTTTGTAATGTCTCTACTTTCTAAACAAACACGAGAATTTTAATATTTCCTAAAACTTCTCAGTCAAATATTGAAACTTCTCTGTCGAAATTTAGATAAAAAAGATGCGTAAATTTATTTCGAATTTGTTCTGGTATTTGATCCAAAATTATTTAAAAATGTGTCAATGGTAACTCAAATAAACGACGTCCTTGAAAAGAGAAAAAAATAATTAATGTGTTAATAAATACTGTATATGTATAAATGTTACATGATACAATTATCGTAAAATGTAAAATATAATTGTATCAATTATTAAGATTGGAGCTATTAAAAGATATGGTGTAATGCTATTATATTAACTTCCTTCTGATCAAAATGACACATTGACAGCTTTTATTTGGTGCATTTAAAGGCCGTATCACACTACAATCATATCTCTGACTCTTTTTCGCTGACTTATTTTGTATGATCAACTCGATCTATCTCACAGCAAATTCGAACAACCGTTTTCTCTGACTTTTAGTGGATTTTCATACGTAAAGGTAGTTATGATATGGTTTCTTTAATGACAACTTATTTCAAATTTGTTTGACATATCAAATTATTTCAAGTAAAATGAATGAAAACGATGGAAAAATAATGCAATTGTGGACAAATATAATTTTAAGCGCATCATACAAAAAATCTGATGTGGCCAACACAACACCTCCCGATATTTAATTTTCATTAATTTAAATATACATACTAACATATTTAGTTATAATAGAAACTATATTAAAATCCATTCCATATAACTATGGTTCTATTTACTATTTTCTTTTTAAAACATTATTAATTTGAAATGATTAGTTCTTTGACAGTGACATTTATCTGTCAGTTACATACATTTGAGGTATGAACTGTCTAATCAAGTAGTTGTGTTTGTTTAAAGCGCAGACTCTGTGATTTAAATTATAGACAATTTTATAAATTTATCCATAAAATGTATAGAAAAAGTATGAATGCAAACCAATAGAAAATTTAGTAATCGGTAATTTTTATAATAACATAAATCTCGAAAAAATAACATTTAAAGGTATTTTTCGGAGTAACACTATTTTGAGCTTCAAGTAAAGTGGCATTTCCGGTTATCTGGTTAAAACCAAAATGTAATGGCTTCTTTCCATGTTAGAATAAGGTATAAATACAAGGTTTCAAAATTTTCTGAATGATAGTATTTGCGTTAGAGCGTAAACAGGATCCACATACACACACACACACACACACACACACACACACACACACACACACACACACACACACACATACACACACATGCACACACATGCACACACAGACACATACACATACATACACACACACACACACAGACATCATCGTGAAAATGTTAAAATTGGATTCTAGGGACCTTTAAACGTGGTCATTTACTAAAATCTCGATATGCGATTTTTAGCACGATCCCTATACCTCCCTTGCTAAGGGTAGCGGGAGGTAAAAATGTCAACTTCTAACGTTTTCTGCAGTTATATTTTCCTCCGTAAAGCTACATCCCTTTACTTCAGAGATTGCTGCGCATGCGCAGTAGAGAAGTCAGCGATAAATAGTCAGAGGAAATGAAACCGGTTCTATTTCATCTGACAACAGATTCCATGACTTCCTTGTAGCTATTCACACTGGAGTAAGTCAGCGATATGAACCAAAGTCATGGATCATACGTGACAAGTCAGAGATACTACTTCTAGTGGGATAAGGCCTTAACAAGTTTTAATAACACGGTTTTAAAAAAATGCGTACATGTTATTTAGTGAAAGTATTTTGATTTACTGTTCACGTCTTTAAGTTTATTAAATTATTTCATCCTTTCTTGTTGACACGGAAAGAGACATGAAATATCAACGATGACAACAAAATTTTCAGAAAGCAGAACATTTTAAAATTGCCGACAGACACGACAATTTTAAAATAAATATATAAATAAATACGAATTTTAAATCTGGTATAGTACAGATTCTAATTTGACGTGTAACCTCATTCAACATGACGAGATTTTGTTTAAAATTTTGCTAACAGTTATAGAAATGATAATTTCTATTTCAAAATTTTTCAACTACGAAATTTTGAACGATAATTTATTTATATGATGATAATAAATAAATGAAATATAACTAGAAAAAGTTTTCAACTTAAAAGTTACACGTTAAAATGATTAAATAACATTTTCATCACAAGTTTTACTAGAACTCGACTGTATTCTGAGAACTTCAATCTTGCTTATTAAATATTATTATATTATTATTAATATTATAGCGTTTTCTTACAAAGTTTAATATTGACTAAGTTTTAATATGTGAATTATTATTAAGCGTTTTGTCACTTGTAAAATTAACACATTAAACTTTCATTTTCCAATTAATTTCCATTTTCCATTATTATTTCTAAGTACAGACTAAAAGTTAACAAATTTATTCACTGCGAATATGTGGCTTAACGGTCACTAGAAGCAGACATTACAGGCTTTATTTATAAGCCAGGCGATATCCAAAGGGTCTCTTGAAAGATGCTAGCTAGGTTTCATAGGAGCCGTGGGATTTGTCCGAGCACTTTAGAAAGACAGATAATATAATAGGCCTAAAGGCCTAAATGTGTAGCTTTATTGAGGTTCCCCGTACCATATAAAACAACAAATTTTACCCATTTTTGGGAATGATGTGGGAATACCTAACCTAACCTAACCTAACCTAACCTAACCTAACCTGTTTCAAATTTTCAATTTTTTTATATGTTATGGATCTACCCTGTTTACCACTTGCGTTTTTAAAATATCGATTCCGGTAGCTATAACCTAATAAACAGCTGTTCACCGGTAACATTTTCGTAAATGCCTCATATAACCGACGGAAGGTAATATGCTGGCCACATAAGATTTTTTGCTTAGCTATAAACACGAAAGCAAATTGCACAGTAAATCCCGACTCCGAAGAAGGAAGGATTTTACCTAATGTCAATTTGCTTGAGTGATTTTGCTTAAAAGCGAAAAGAATGAATTCTTAAAAATAAAAGTTTATCTGAGAAAATCAGAGAGGTCGTGTAGTATTTGGTGAAATAAATTCCAAAGACAACGCAAAATGAAACAATTTAATTATTATTATTTTATTTTTAAACTTGAAATATTAATTAACTGTCATAACTGTTTATTTACTTGGTGGCGGAAATTTATCGGGGTAACGGAATTTCATCAGTATAATACTGTTCCCATTCGTCGAATTCTCAAGTGTTTTCGATCATGATTGGTTAAAAACTAGTCGCTGGAATTTATAGAGTTAATCTGACCCGTTCGTAAACTCACTCCGATGAGTTAGACCGAGCAATGCGATCAAAAAAGTTCAACCCCAATCCAGAAGTATCGATTGCGCGTGCATATATAAAATAATTTGTTTCAAAAAATGTATTTGTCTAAATGATTCTGAATAACATAAAACCGTTACAAGTTCTACAGAAAATTTGGCTGTTTGCAATTTAAGTAGTCCTTATTGGTAATTTTTAACAAATAAATTATGATAAGACGAGGGTAAGAGTAATAACAGATAAATAACTTTTTATAAACTATTCTAAATTTTAGTTTCAATAATTATATTTTAACTCTGTTTGTCTATTTAAGTTATAAATGTCAAAATTTAGTTTAGAAATTCATATCATTAGTCTAGAAATTATTACGTATACGTGCGTGACTTTGAATGCCCTAGCCTATGCATCCTGCACCCCTACAATAATCCTGTCCTGAAGATAGCGCTTTGTTTTTGGATAGTCGACATTAGTTACTCATGGAGTAAACATGTAAGGATCTAGATTAGTTAGTCGAGTCGTGCAGACGTTTTGTTGTCGGAACATGTAGTGTTTTTAGTTTTGGGGCGCGTGCTAAACGTCCGCTCGCTGGGTTACGGAATGTAACATGATAGGCTATTTTTAATTCATAATAATGTAACCATGTAAATAAAACGTTTAGTTTAGTTAAATCACAAGTATTTGTCCATGTCCGTATGGTTCTTCAAGTGGAAAGTGTCAATGTATGTGTGTTCTTCCTTCTCACGGAGGATCAAGTAAAAAGTAATCATCGGTATTAGCATAATCCTCTTCCGTGCCCGCCTCGTGTTACAAAATGACCACATGGAACAATTTCTGATCTAAATAATCTAAACAATGATTCGAGTGATATTTCTTTCCCACTTGAGTTGTGTATAAAATTATGTATGATTACAGAGACAAGCGCTATTCTCTTATCCATTTTAACAAATTAAACTTCTATAATCACAAATTGAAACATCCAAATCATATACAGATATGACGCGTTTTTATAATCTTTGATAATCAGATAGATCTGATTTATCTGTGACGTCATCGAACCAATCTGTCAGATAGCTCCGATTGACATTACGAAAACGCCTAATATGTTTATTTCAAGTCGCATGTCGATATCTATTTTCGTTCGGAAATATTTTGATTAAGTTACGCAAGCTGGTGTTAACTTCAGTGATGACATCTCTTTTGTGAGTACAGAAATGATCGGGATGAGGTTTTTATATATCGTAGACAGATTGTAAAACCCGGCGTTTTTTAATAAGACTCGGGTGAAACGCAGCCAGATTATCAAACTTTCGTAGACTTGGCGATATTTTATAATCAGGCTAGTATATTTGTCCAAATATAACAACGATAACATATACGTATAAAAGGCACGATTGGAAAACTTGGGCCGAATATTGTGCGTTATGTTACGCTGTTATATATATATATATATATATATATATATATATATATATATATATATATATATATATATATATACCGTGTGTCTATTTTTTTTATGGACCGTAGGAGATACAATGGTAAAATTTTCATATGGCTGTAAATTCTGCCCTGTTAATTTTAGAACTAAAGTGTAAACATAAAAAATGTTCAGAATTAAATACTACATCAAATTAGCCTAAATTTGTTGATATAATAGGTTCTTGCCATAAGATGAACGTAAAATAAAATATCCGTCTTTTTACAGAGTGCCATGCAAGACAAAATGTGCAATCACAGATAATAGTTTATTAATTGATATTTAATTGTTAATATTGTTCCATTTAGTTTTTTCTGCTATGGCAAATGTATCCATGCTTACTGATAAATAATTTCATGAGATCAATAATTTTAAAAACTTTATGACAGATGCCATCTGTCAAATTCAAGCAATACAATTGTTTAAAATTTTGTGATAGTGCTCATGGCACTCTGTAAGTATCTAAAAAATATTACTTTTATTTTGCCTCTCTTTCGCAAACGAAACGCATGTAAACAATAATTTTAGAGTTTTTAATTCTGAACATTTTTTGTATTTAAACTGTTGTTCTAAAATTAATAGGGCAGAATTTACAGCATTATGAAAATTTTACCATTGTATTTCCTATGGTCTACAAAAAAGTAGACACACGGTATATATATATATATATATATATATATATATATATATATATATATATATATATATATATATATATATATATATATATATATATAAGCAAACCTTGACATAGGCGTTTAACATGGGAAACTGATGGGAAAACTGATTTTTGTGAATAAAAAGTGTCCGGCATAAAGTTAAGCCATGCTATTTAACATGATAATAGTACATTACCTCGTGTACCTTATTTAATATTAATTACGTTATTATCATTGCGTAAATCAGAGAAAATTATAAATATCTGTCAATAAATATTTGTTTCAATATTTTATTATGTAATATCAAAATATCATTGTAGGTGAATGGTTAGCGTAGCTGACTGTGGAATGAGAGGACGTTTAGAGGTTGGGGTTCGAATCTCCATCAAGGCAGTTTTTATTATTTATGAATTAATTACGAATTACATTAAAGATTTTATGTATTATATTTTTACTTTTACATCTGACGGTACATATCAGACTAGGTTTATAGTTTTGGAAGTGAGGAAACTTATCATATATATTACGGCCCAATACGTATTTCCCCCTTTACACTTGCAAAACTTTAGATAATTGAAGACTAGCGAAGTAGTCAACTCCCTTAACTATTATAATTATATTTATTTATTAGTTATGTTAAAAAATTCTTAAAAGCTTGTAAGATAGTAAGATTCTACATTACGAACGACTTATTTACTTACATATGTAATTTACTTTGAAATCCCAGAAAGCACTGTGTTTGATTCTTGAGCATCCGTGTGTATATTCTCTCTTCGCTCTATTTGACTTGCATTTACAGTTGAAGTATTCCCTCGCGGTTACACTACGTTCAAATATGAGTACATTCTCTGTTTATTCTGTCGCACTAGCGTTACTTTGGTTGCAAGCGCTAGAGTTGCAAGAGATTTAGTGCTAAAGGATAAAGGAATTGTTCCACTTGAAAAAGTTTTGCTCAACGCGACATGAATATAATAATGGAGACTTAGATTTTATGTTTTTTTTCAAGTGCATTTTGGATTTGCAATTTTCGTATGCGGGAGAAGATAGCTTTAGTTTATTTTTTAAGATGTTTGATCAAGCTCATCTTATATATATATATATATATATATATATATATATATATATATATATATATATATATATATATATATATATATATGCGTTAAGATTTTAGATCCACCCATTCTGGCAAATTTAGTAGTATCGTTTACGTGAGTTTTATGCGGGTACATAAGACAGATTGATATTATAAAAATACAGAAAGAGGTTTTTTCTTAGTGAACATCAACGTATGTCATTACCATGTTACATTTAAAACGATTGACAACAACGTATAATCGCATCTTTTTAAAACTGAACATAGGGAGTTGTCAAAGTGATGAAACGATATATATATATATATATATATATATATATATATATATATATATATATATATATATATAAGAAAAAGTCCAAATCATATTTGGCATATGAGTTTAAGACAAGTGTCCGATTTATTTGTTGCTACTACTTTAAATAAGCGACCCAGTCCAACAACTATTAGATAAAATAAATAAATAAATATATCATCACGGCTTATTACCCATTACTGGGTGTGCCGATCTGCTTTGTACACAGATATCGGTAATGATGAAGTATTTGCACAACTATTAGAAAAATCTATAAAAATAGGGGATTCCACAATTTTTTTCTGAACGTATAAGTAAAACTAAGATTGTCGGTGAAAATCCGGTGAAAAAATTCCTATTAATAAGCGAGTTATAGTCCTCCGAAATTTGAAAATATAGATCTGACGTCACGTATATAAGTTTTTATATCAAACTATTTTCTTCGTAGGCCTAAATGTTCTTGAAATATATGCTATTTCTAAATTATATTTACAAAAAATAAATGAATATTATTATACTGTACAAGTCGACATGTTTTATAATTGGAAATGTATTTAAATTATTATGTTTAATGCAAAATATTTATATTCAAATAAAAACTGTTTGAAAATTTCACTACTGGACTAATAGCCACGCCTCCGTTATTTGAATTTCTCTACTTCCATTGGTAGTAGGCTCCACCCCCTAACTCGGTATTCGTTATATATTTATAGGTGGTCTTTGAGTCGCCAATCAAAATAATATATATATGGATTTCATATGAGTGACGAGTTGCTAAAACAAAAAGCCCCTTATTACTGAAGTATTTCAATTATATCATTTTATTTTTTTATTAATATTCATTATTAAACATATACTTGCACTATTTTTTACTAATTTCTCTTAATTCGATTGAGCTGTAATCCCATATTATGTAACTACAGGATGCGTCATTATACAATTAAATGAAAATGACAATGCCCTTTCAATAAAAATAATTTCTTGAATTTATAGATGACTCCCTATGTCCTGTTTAAGAAAAAACGCAATAATACTTTGCTATCAATCATTTTAAATGTAACTAAGGAATGACATACGCCCATGTTCACTGATAAAAAATAACCCGGTATAAGTATTACTATGTAAATATGAGAGAGAAATATGTATGCCATTTTATTAATTCGCTCATAACACAGAACAAAGCTGACCTTTTTTGCACATTTTTACAGAATTAAACTGCATATATAATAACATAAAAGAACATGTATAGTTATAGAATATTTTGTAGCATTAAATTTCAAAAATATTTTAATCCATAAATCCTACTTCATAATATTATCATAATACTGTAGTTACGCAGATTAAGCAGAAAATTAAATCTAATTTTAGACCTAAACTATTGAATAGAAAATTGCGGGACGCTTTAGAAATGCACATTGCATAGGTAGGGCAATTTGCAGTTCGCTTTTATTGTCGAAATAATAGAGGAACATTATGTTGAAATATTAAGATTACCCTCTTGGAATTTACTTACATTAAAGTTACGAATAGGTGAATAGGTAGCTACGTGACGCTTATTACCTGAAGATTATTAAAAATTTAAAACCAGGTTAAAGATAATTATTTTACGGAATATTTAAAGAACAAGTTGTACTTAAAAAAATAGAAAATTTATTTTTCTACAGTCTATATACAAAGTAGCCATTTGCGCTCTCGTTTGTCAACGTAAAATGTCACTTTGCCGCTCATGCGCGACAATGTAGAAAAACGCTCGCTGTCCAAATTTCTAACTGTACAATGTTGAAAAATGTCACTTGTCCACATTCTTAATAGAAACATTTAATCAGGAACTAATGGCACTGTAGTTACACATTTATCACATTCACAAGTCAATCTGACATATATCTGCTCTGTCGGTATATTACATAACCAAACAAAATGCCGCACTGCTGAGAAAATAAAATAGGGCATTCATTTACAAAAACGAAAGTATAAAATGCTTAGATTAGATTGGAGTAATAGCTCAAGAAGAATGGAAAATCATGATAAATTAAAATTAAATATAATATGTGTAAAGCAGTTGTTCTGCCACCTCCAAAAGTGAACGCTCCCAATGGACATCCACTTTTTCACTGCACTAGTTTAATGTACTTGAAACAAATAAATTATACAATATTCATTACAAAATTGGCATTAATTTTTTGTAAAACCGAAAGCCAAAACAATATCTTGAAGTTATATTTGAATACGTTTCTAACTTCACTGCAAAACTATTGAGTAGTACTGTAAGTACAAAGTGTACATTTTATTATTTTTTTGTTTTAGTAGAGGACTGTAGAAAAAATCATGTGTGTGTTTCGAGCGCAAATGGACATTGTCGATTTCGAGAGAATGCCGCGCTCCTGCGTCGCGTGTCAACAGCCTCTCAATCGACAATATCCCATTTTGCGCTCTTAATACACAAATAGCTATTTAGTTACCTATCAATTATATTCATAACATATCGTATTAATGAATAAAAAAAAATATTTTATTCCATTAGTAGATATGTTAAAACAAATACAGCGTCTTTTAAAACTGAAAGGAATAGGACTTATGTTTGTATGACATTTTTTATTCAAAATAACCTGAAAGATAAATTGTTAAATTTTATAACACTAATCGTGAATTACGTGTACAAGTATATTAACAAAGTTTAACATTATTTTATGTCATATCAAAAGAACCACATCTTTTATGACACACTTTAAAACAAAATACACAAAACTGACCTACAAGTAATATGTAAATACATCCATTAATCTTTCTGGAAACATGTTGCCATTATACATGGAAGAAACTATGCAGGATAACTGCAAGGACAAAGATAAAGCGTAACTTTATCCTTGCCAAGAACCTTGATTTTCTTTTTATGTTTTAAAATTCACATTAATTGTAAACGTTTTGTTTTGGTTGATTACAGAAATAAAATAGATGAAGTTAATAAGGAAATTTTCTATAACATAGAGGTGCGTGTTCGCTAGTCTATATATATTTGACTATAAGACTAGCGTTCATCTGCTCAGCTGGAGAGAATTCGTGCAAAATTAAAATTTGTACACATTAATTTATAGATACAGTAGACGTTATGGGAACTAATGTCGTAAACTAATCGTATTCATATAACCAAACTGTTTATTTAATCGAAACTTACATATGTTAAAGTGATATATATATATATATATATATATATATATATATATATATATATATATATATATATATATATATATATATATATATATATATATATTCACTTGAATTCTATGACAATAATAAATTTTCTATGTAACTCTTAGCAAGATTGCTATATCAAATTTATTTTATTTTATTTTTATTTTTTATTTTACAAAGAAGGGCTACACAACAGGACAATTCCCAATAACAGTGCAGCACTAACAACATCAGACATTATATATTGCGAAGTCGAGGCAAAATATTAATAATAAACATATAAAAACAGTGGTATAAAAATAAAAATGAATAAGAAAGAAAGTCAGTATTAAATACTATACAAATAACTCAAATAAAATTTAAGAAATATTTTGAATGTACGTAAACTACAACAAAATAAATCAGGTACATTTGGTACAGAAGCTAAATTATTGTAAGCATGTACTAATCGAACTAGCGGTGAATTCATTGCAGAGTTTGTTCTACAGTGCTTAACAAAAAACAAATCAGATAATCGAGTAGAATGATGAGATATCCGTAAAGAAAATTTATTTAAAATAACAGGACTATCTATAAAATTATTTAAAATTTTAAATAAGAAAGACAGATCCAAAAGTATTCGTCTTTTTTGTAACGAAAGTAACAGAATCGAATTATGTGGATACCTGAAATTCAAAATAGAAATAAATCTCCATTCTATTTATGTATAATAATGCGGTGACCAGCAAACAGTAGCGAATTCTAATTGAGATCGTACAAGAGAATAATAAAGAAATATGAAAGTGTTATAATTAGTGAAACTTGTACTAATTCTTAAAATAAAGCCAAACATTTTATAAGCTTTTTTAACAATATAATAGACATGTAAGTCAAACAAAAGCTTACTGTCTAAGATGACGCCAAGATCTTTAACATGAGAGACACGACTAATATTATTACCGTCAATGGAATAATTGAACGTAAATATTTTTCTATTACGTGTGAAAGTAATACACGAGCATTTACTAAAATTAAGAGTTAAATCATTCCTTATCAGGTAAGAGCTTAGTCTGTCAAGATCTTCCTGCATCGCAGAATAGTCGGATGCAGTTTTGACAGCGTTAAATACTTTAAGGTCGTCAGCATACATAATGAACTTGGAGTTGGTAAAACAGCTCTTAAAGTTATTAATAAAGATTAGAAAAAGGAGAGGCCCAAGATGTGATCCCTGTGGTAAACCAGAGGTTACAGGAAAGTACTCCGCGTTGTATCCATTGTTAGTTACACATTGTTGTCTATAAGTAAGGTATGATTTGCACCATTTGCAAATATTTAATAATAATTGCAAACACTGAATAAAACATGTAAATGACAGGCGTCTAATTTATTTCTAGCAATGTTGCTATAGTTAGTTTCTTACAGATTTGTGGTGAATATTCAATGATTACAATATTAAAATATTGTTATTTATATGTAAAATGTCACTTTGCCGCTCATGCGCGAGAAAGTAGAAAAAACGCTTGCAGTGAAAAATTCTATGTTGAGAATTTGACTTGTCTACATTCTTAATGGAAACGTTTAGTCAGGAACTAATGGCACTGCAGTTACACATTTACCACCTTCACTAATCAATCTGACATATAATTGCTCTGTCGGTATATAACATAACCAAACAAAATGCCGCACTGCTGTGAACATAAAGCATTCATTTAGAAAAACGAAAGTATAAAATGCTTAGATTAGATTGAAGCAATAGCTCAAGAACAATGGAAAATAACGATAAATTAAAATTAAATATAAAATGTGAACAGTTGTGCTGCCACTTGAAACAAATAAATTTTTGTTATGGTGGAGGACACCATTGTGGCGATTGTAGAAAAAATCTTGTGTGTGTTTCGAGCGCAAATGGGCATTGTCGATTTCGAGAGAATGCCAGCAACCTCTCAATCGACAATGTCCCATTTTGCGCTCTTAATACACAAATAGCTATTGTCTGTGTCTGTTAAACTTAATCGAGATGAACATCAATAACTCTGTTGAACCTACTTGTTAAAATTTTACTGTTTACTATAGTGGAATGTCCAATAAAGTATTTAGATATCCGAGCGTTTACTGTATTGTTTTCTTGATTACAATAGTAAAAATAAATGAAGTCAATAAAGAAAATTAAATTTTTGCAAAAAGTATAGGTGGATGTTTGCTAGTCTATATAAAATTATATAGGTAGTTTCCTTGATTAAAATAGTCAAAAAAGAAAATAAAATTAATGTAGTCCCTAGCGAACATCTGCTCTCCAGAATTATATTTGCGCAAAATAATACTTCACTTAAAAATAAGTTTAATCTACTCTATGTATGTAATATAATAACAATTTTATTTTTACATATTACATTTTAAAATCCAATATCAAAAATGTTTACACAGCTTTTATACTCTGTAACAGAGACTAAACTTTAAATATTTTTTATTTTCTTAAAGTTATTAATAAATTTGTTACGCAGTACAAATATGTATTCTTTGCAGAGTACAAGAGCATCATTTATGAACTACATACAAAGATTATATTTGTTCAGTAGGTGACAATATATAGACCAAATAAGTGATGCAATGTATGCCGTATTTATTGGCTACCGTGCCTGTGTAAATTTAATTAAACCAATCTAAAATTTTAAACTTAACTGGCATTCAACGACGATTGTATTGACTTGAAAATTAGTACACATTACCGCATATTAAAGATGGCTCCCAAATATTGTGTTAAGTTCTTAATTAATTAAAAGCCACGAAAATGTAAACAATGTTCTGATATTGAGATTATCGGATTTTCGAGCTATTAACTTTAGGAATTGGTATTGAACTACAATGGAATTCAAGGCAAATATCTAATGAATGCTATAGAGTTTAGTGTAACGTTCTGTATAAAATACTCGTAAAATGACAAAAGGTGCTAACAATTACTCGTAATCTGAGTCAAACAGGTTGTAAACATTTATTCCATTAGTTTTGAAGCACACTGTATAAACTGTAACATTATTAATACAGTGTGTTAAAAAATCCTAACTCGGAGTAGGCTATGAACAAAGAAACGTATGACAATTTAAAAGTTTTTAATTAAACGTCATTTTGACAGGAGATAATGTCTAAAGAAATCAAAGGCTTTTCTTCTTGAATCTCATTTAAGATATGGAAATAAATTAGAAATCG
Organism: Harpalus rubripes; assembly: GCA_963082715.1. NCBI lineage: Eukaryota > Metazoa > Arthropoda > Insecta > Coleoptera > Carabidae > Harpalus > Harpalus rubripes. Next base: position 18,395,622 of record OY720460.1, read on the forward strand.
TCGAATGGCATTATACTGTATCCTTGTTTATTATCTTTTCTGCTTAAAATTACATTTGAAAATCAATTTTCACAATTTGACTTTTGAATTGAATATTGGTCAGACATACGTTGCTCTGTTTATAGCCTACTCCGAGTTAGGATTTTTTGAACAGACTATTATTGTAAAAATCTTAACATATAACAAATTTTTAATTTAATTTTATACAAATTTATTTATTTTTGACGAAAACTATGGGCCCATAAATTGGGTTTCCAACAGGTTCTTTTAAAGAAAACATGTTCTCTTTTTGAAGCTATTCTTTTGTTCTCTATCTTTTTTACCTCTCGCTAAGAGAGGTATTGAATTCATGCTAAAAATCGCATATCTAGATTTTAGTGAATAAGCACGTTTTAAGGTTTCTAGAATCCGATTATAACATTTTTACGATGATGTCCGTATGTGTGAGTGTGTGTGTGCGTGCGCGTGCGTACGTGTGTGTGTGTGTGTGTGTGTGTGTGTGTGTGTGTGTGTGTGTTCATTCTTATATCTTTTATAGATTTAGAGATAAAGAAATGCATATAAAATAATTTGATGTAAAAAATCTGAAATCAAACTACTTCAAGGCAAGAAATTCAAATATATGTAATTAACACTGTCAAAAATATTTGTATGCCACTGTCAAAAATATTTGTACATCATTATGAAAATTAAAAAAAGTTAACAACGCAAAAGAATATAAGTAAAAAAGAATATAAAAGGAATTTGCGAAAAAATGACGAATATAAAGAAAAAGAAAAGGAAAGTAGAAAAAGAAAATTTCAGGATATTGAATATAAAGAAAATGTATGTATTGTACATAATTTATATTAAAATATCCCATAGATTTTGCAAATATATGTAAGAATTATTTTGCAGTGAGACATGAATATATGTATTTGTATTTAAAAATAGTTTTTGTTTAACGCGTACAACCAGGTAAAATATCTGGCGAGAGGTTATGTGCCGGTCACATCAAATTTTTTAATAATGTTTAGTGTTACTATAGAAACAAACATGCCCTGAATTATTTGTTTGTCAAACAAACATTATTCTTTAGCAATAACTTATGTTCTTTCTTAATGTATAAATTACTAGAACAAATAAAATTCACGGTCATATCCTGGTATGTCCTAATTTTTCCATTTAAAGGTAAAAATGGAACGTAGAAAATTCTTTACATAAATTCTCGTCAATATCTGCTAGTAAACTTCCTAAAAATAAACTGTGTACACAAGCAAATTAAGAAGTGCGAAATTGATAGTACAATTTGTCTGACAGAAAATGAATTTGAAAGCTATAAAACGGAAACACTAAATCAAGAATAGTTTGCTATTTATATTCAATGTTCAATTTAATTTTTGATTAATTTGAAATTCATGTCCAAAGACAATAAATTTTACTGTAAAACTTCTGCAATGTAAAAGGTAGGTACATAAAGTTTCAGTGGAGTCCCAATATATTCTTAGATAATAACTTTATACATAGTTTGTTGTTTCAGGATTATGAATTTGATTAAATTTTAAAGTTCCCGTAACTAACTTTGAAATACAAGTCTAATGTAACACTGTTTCAATGTTTCACAATTGAAACGTAGATAATAAATACAATTTTATTTCATATATTTTCAAGTACACATTGTTTAAAAATATGGGATTTATATGAATTTAAACTTTTTTGTTGTACTTAACAAATCATTTTTCATAATCCTATAAACCTATAATCCGTACTTTTGTTTGGAATTGTAATGAAATATAAACATTTATTAAAATAAGGATTTGAATAATTGTGTTAACAAGCAAATAAAAATTCATTTGGGGTCAAATTTCAAAACTTTCTACAAAACTATTGTAACGTAGAGCGCCCGTCGTCGCCGCCGCCGTCGCCACCGCCGTCGCCGCATTGATGATCGAGTGTCTATTTTCAGCGATGACGCAATAGCTGCGAGCGGTCATGCGGTGTACATAGACCTGTTCAGACTGTTTAATTACTTGGGTGTCGTGATCTATTGCACTTCATATTTTTATCTAAAATAAAGTTCTAGTAATTTCTCAAATACAAACACCGGAGTATATAGTTAGCAAAGGCATTGGACAGTCTGATATAAACAAGCGTCGTGAAGTGAATAGTTGGTGACATAAACAAGCAGTCGACGAGTAGTGAACATAAATTAATGTAGTTTTATAAATAAATAAGTGAGATAAATATTGTTTAAATAAATAATATTAGTGTTTAAGTGTTTTATAATATTCTAAGTCTTTAAATTAGTATTTAACTAGCCTAACCTCGGCTTCGCCGAGTTTACCCTAGGGCTCCGCCGATAGTGTTTTATAATGCCCACCCAAACTGCCGACGCAACCTGCCCACCCAAACTGCCCACGCAACATGCCCATCCAAACTGCCACGCAACAAGCCCACCCAAACTGCCCACGCAACCTGCCTAACCAAACTGCCCACGCAGCATGCCCACGCAACATGCCCACCCAAACTGCCCACGCAACATGCCCACCCAAACTACCCACGCAACATGCCCACCCAAACTGCCCACTTAAACTGCCCACGCAACATGTCCACATTCTTTTCTTCAATTTTAAACTGACTATTTTCTGTAGTTTAAATTTGTCATTAACATTTCAAATGTAACAGAAGAGAGTATTTATCTTTTTAATTTTATACATGTATTCTTCGTTCGATTGTGAAACTCTTCTAGTCTTTATCAACGTTTTCGTAGTTTTTAGTAACTTCTGACATTTCCTAAAATCTATTTACAAAATAAAATCTAAATTAACAATAAATATTGCTTAAATTCATTACATATACCTACCTCGTTTAATTCATATTCTTTTCTTCAATTTTACACAATATATTTATTTAAATTTAGAATTGAAATGGACGACAACCCATACGACATTCATAATTTGTGATTATTGACATTGACATCATGCCAAATTTTGCACATGACAGCATTTTTATCTTCTAAATTTTTACATGTATTCTACGATCCATTGTTTAATTTTACGTTTAATAATTTTTTACTCGAAAACTATGCATCCTACAGAAATTCGTCCCATTAGAAGGGCCCTGAAGCCAATCATTTCCTACAATTTGATATAAATTTCATGAAAATCGGTCGCACCGTTTAAGCTGTAGCCTTGTCTAAAGTTGGGCGATCGTCGTGATTAAAGAATATAACTATAGATAGTGAATCTAATCTTTTAGTATTAGGACTAGCCTAAACTCGGCTTCGCCGAGTTCAGCCTAGGGCTCCGCCGATAGTGTTTTATGATACACTATACGTATATCCAATATGACGGATGACAATGTTTATCTTTTTAATTTTGTATATGTACTCCGATCGATTGTCATAATAATAATTCTGCCTTTCTGATCCTTTTCGACGTGTTTCCATATTCATTTTCCAATATTCTATTTACAAAATAAAATATATAATACATTAATATAAAACATGGCTTAAAATCATTGTATATACCTACCTCG